>JAPFBL010001930.1:1397500-1997500 GCA_026182355.1 Hermatobates lingyangjiaoensis | reverse complement strand
TATCAAGCGAATAATGGAATGCTTCTAGTCTTTAAGATCGTTTAGCTTGGTTCAAACTATTAAACGTTGGTTTTATTTTCTATTGCCCACACGTACAAGCTTCGTCTTTAGTGCATATTAAAAGTAAGCGTGCAGGAAGTTTTATACCCTCATTGAATATATAATGATGACTCTATATTTTTGTAGACCAAGTAAATCTGTGATACAGTACTTATTTGTCCCCATACACTTTTAAAAAAATCAATATTTTTAGTAGTGCATTTTCTATTAACAGGAAAGTGTTAAAAAGATAAGTTTCAAAACTATGTTTTTGCAAAAGTAAGGTCAGAGATAGCCTTAGAGCATGCTTGATCGGTAGCAGGCTGTCATACCAGGAAATCGTAACTTCACCTTCCCTGCTAAGTACTCCCCTCAGGCGAATCCCCCATCAAACAGAGCCATCTGTATCTACTTAACAAGTTACTTTCAACCAAGAACATAAACGTATCTTTAGTAATTACCTAGCTTCTAGTATCTACTTAAAGCTACCCTAAGAATATTCTCCTATAACATTCTAAATGATCAAATGTTAACCACATTGCCTCAATGAACTCCCTCCTAAGCTTTTCTGATAATTCCAATATCACTAACTTATATTTACGTCGCCATAAACCATGGTTAGAAAGAGAGCTTATTTTTTGCAACAATATTACAAAAACAGATAAAGAAACTACCTAGTACTGATTATAAGTTACCCTCTAAAATTATCATTTATCAAACTAATAAAATTATGTTAAAAGTGCGCTCACAAATATTTTAACAACACGTATTAGGCAATAAGAAATATAATAACAACTTATTATTACCAATAAAAAATCTTAGAATATTTTATATACCCAAAATACTTGGTACATATATTTCTATATCGATATTGTAATAATATATTTTGCAGATTATAGTAATTATATTATGAAATAATATGGTGACATTTTACAAGGCGTTATAGGCGTACAGTCATAAATGATAATAAAATAATTTTAGCAGTTATTAAATATAAATGATAATTAAATATATATTTGTTAATTAATCACTCCACTATTGTAGTATAAATTACTCAACCTAATTTAGAATTAATGAGTGCATTTTATTTTTACAAATATAAAATATTTTCCACTCAAGAAAGTTGAAATATTTCTGTCACGGAAATGGCTAAGCAATAGCAGCTACAATATTCCAATTCTATTTTTTTGTTTAGGTTAAGAAATAGCAAAAGCTACTGTTAGTAATAAAAAAAGACAATGAAATTAATTATATCTGTTAAAGACAATTTATTTAAATCGGAAATACTAAATCAATATAGAATAAAATTTAGTTGTTATGCTCTTAATTAGAGGTTATTTATAGTTCGTATAACAGGACTCGATAAACAAGAAGAAACGAAATGAAAATTATTTCTTTTCTCTAATTGCAGTAATATATTATACAACACATCTAATAATCAAGTATTGTTCAAACTTTTTGAACTAAAAAAAAATAAATACAAATAATTATAACAGAAGGAATTTTTTTTATTATATTTATTATTATGTAATCTTAAGTAATCTTACAGTATAAAACAGTATACAAAATAAAAGATATAATTATGCTCTTATGATTTAACGATTTAATGATTATGATATCATTATGATTTAATCCGTACAAATACTGCAACATAAGTGGCGCAAAAAATTGATCATTGATTTTGTTTCTATTGTGATCAAAGAAAGAAAGATGTTGCCCTTAGATATTGTTTGCATATCAAAAATAATCAACATATCAATGACTTTAATTAACAGTCATTAAACTTAATTCTTTACTGGCAATGTTTTTAAAAGATATTCTATGACTATACAACGAATTTTGATTATTATATGTCCATCCATTTTTAGCCACTAATGTATCGATGATAAATGAATTGGGTTTTTTGGGGTGTGGTACGAAGGAAATTTAGGCGGCAGTAAATATTTATGAGATTGATCATTTAGTGCGGGGATGGATTGGCGAGGCGGAGTGTTAGGACTCTATATAAGGATTAAGTAGGGAGCGGGCCAGCGCCCAGAGCAGTGCCACCAAACCTGTCTCGCTTGGCAACATTAACGTCCCAGCTCCTCCCTACATTTAGCACCTACCATGTTTTGTCAATCAGCCGCAAATTATTAAAATTAATGGTTCATAGCTGCTAATTATAATTTTAATTAAGTAATTTATTATTATGACATCATGGTTTACGTATATTGCATATACGTAAAAAGAATATTACGTAATATTATATATATATATATATATATACAACTCAATGTACGTAAAGAAACATAAAAAAATTAAAAGCACACACTTATAGTCTCCAATGTTTGGTTTGAACCATCTTGAGAAGATAAGAGAGGGAAACCAAGCGCACTGGTTCAGAGACGGTTAGAGACCCATATATATATATAACAGTTCAAAACTTGTGTGCTACCTATCTTTAATTATGAACTGTTATTATGTCCAGTTTGGATCGTTTTCCGTTTATTAAGTGATATATATATATATATATATATATATATATATATTTATTTACAATTATAAAAAAAACGGTCCAGCGGACATCGATATTTCGATGTGAGTTATGTCTGTGCCTTTCTGTGGTTTTCTTCGTTGTTGAAGTTTATTATACCATATATATATATATATATAAATATATATATATATATGCTTTTAAAACTGGATGTCTGTTTCCACTTGATTTAATTTTGTACTTATTATTTTTCCAAATTGACGAAATTTTTCTTCAACTCAGTATACTCAACTTAAAAATTAATTCACCATAATTTCTATATTATATATTATTAAGAACATGTTTCAGCGTGACATCGATATTTTAAAAGCATGTGGTGAAGTATGTCTGGTCTTTCTGTGTGTTTTCTACTTTTGAAATATTATATATATATATATATATATATATTTATGATCAAACAGCAACATGAAATGGGAAAACAAGATTAGGATCTTTCAATCGTAACAAGCTGTCTTCGTCAGAGTCAATACCCAACTGAAACTCTAGAAGCAGAAAACATCTGGTGAGGGGTTGAAAAGAGTGGGAGGGAAGAGTGGTATTTTAAAAGGTTAAAAGCGCAGGAAAGGATTTCATATTGTGGTTTGATCATTGATTGTTATTTCACGTGCTTATAGTGCGATCTTTATATATATATTTATATAAGATTTCACATAAACACGTGAAAGAACAATCAATGATCAAACCACAACATGAAATGGGAAAACAAGACTAAAATCGTTCAATCATAAGTAATCTAAATCATATAATACCAAAATTATATCTACTTAAGAGTCTTTTAGCAGCCACTATACCTATAGCTATAGTCTTTTATCTATCACTCTTATATACTTCCACCTAAAGAATATAATATTCAAGATATTTCTTTGGTATTAAAATGTCAGGATTGAGGATCCAATCAATGATCCTGAATAAAGCAACAGGTAATATATATATATATCTAAAATAAATTAAAACAAAGGAAAACATCAGAAAGAACATGACTTAACTCACATCGATAGATTTCGACCATCGTCGTCATCAGAGGTGCGAAGAGTCCAAGAGTCCCTGCAGAAGAACAGGCGGTACTCCTGTCTTCTGCTGGTGACTTTCGCTCTTCGCACCTCCTGATGTACGACGATGGTTCGAAATATCGATGTGAGTTATGTCTGTGCATTTCGTTTGTTTCCTTCGTTTTGAATTTATTTTATTTTAAAAAAGTCCGCTGTTGACCGTTTTTTTTAATTGTGTATATATATATAATACTCTGTGTATTAGAAAACATATTAATGACTACTAAAAAATGAGAGAAAATTCTATTCCACTTTTTAATAAATGTCCTTCATGGAGTAATAAGAGAAAAAAAAAGAATAACATTTATGGATACATATATGTGTAAGTAGGTGTCTTATGCAATCGGGATTCCGCCAGTTTTCTAGGTTCAAACTCGAGCTTCTCAAAATCAAACTTTTAATATCAAACCAAAACGTCGGCAATGGGAGTTTGATTCTGAAACTAGAAAATTGACCGAATATCGGTTGCATAATACACATGTTGTTTCAAATCATTGATATATTATTGAATATATATATACTTTAAAAACTTTGAGAAACACGAATGAAAAACAGAAATTAGGACTCACATTCAATATTTCTACCCTTTTAACGGTTGTCCTCAGGAAAAGAAGTTGAGTGGCTAGAAGACGAAAGCCAACTAAACAGCTTCATAGAATATGTACAGATATATATGTTTCTATTATATCTACAGTCAAGTAAATGTTGTTTAGTAAAACTAAACAAGCATAATTGTGAGCTGTCTGTTGTAGTACATAAAGAATAATGTAACTGAACGTTTAATTGACTAATTTATAAATAACTATAGGGAAGCAACAGATTCAGAAAAAGATTACCTACAAACTTTGATGATAATAATACATTTAAGGGTAAAATAATTTATAAAAGTTACAGAATATTTAAATAAATTGCACTGATTAAGAATCAAAAGCCACTGAACAATGAAATTTCAAATATCATATTTACAATGTAATGTCACAACACTGCTCTTCAAAAGTGGAGTGCACACCCAAGAATGGTAATTTGGTATGTAAGATTGGCAGAGTAACTTTTCACAAGAAGATCATTTTTAAATCTATTTAATGGTTTATTTATTTTTAGCAATTTATTGCTCAAAATGTTTACTGTTTTTTAAATTAAATAATTTGTTATTGGTTTTATGCTATATTCAAGGATTACTTCAACCACGATATATGAATTTTATGTTTATTCAAATACAGGGGGGTTTATTTTTGAAATGATAAGAATCGTATAAACAGAAGAGTCATCAGAGTTTTTAAAAGTAATTTAACTGCTTGGTTAAAAAAATATTGAAAGCTCCGTCGTAGACAGTGCCATTAACTATTTATAAAAAAATGTTTGCAGTGTTGAACAACTGAATAAAACATGGAGATTTTTCAATGGTCTGAAAGATCTGTAAGGTGAAGATAAATTGAAAGTCTCTTTTTATGAAATTTTATCATTTCGCGCCCCTCCCCCTCCCTCCTGAAGATTTCATAAAATAAAAATACAAACATTTTTACTCTTATAAAATGTATTCATACAAACTAATCTAAAACGATATTTTATTATTTCTTTTAATGAGATGGATGTGCTTGTCTATTATCACAAATGTTTATCAAATCTTGGTGTTTGTGACGATATAGCTACTCTTTTTCTAGAACTAAACGAGCTCGATATTTGGATTTCATTGCAACCAAGGCAGAAAATCATTTTTTACATAGAAAACTTTAGCAGTAATTTGGAAAACCGTCTTTATAGTCAAACAAATACTCTCCGACTATTTAAAGCTTTCAATAGGATCTCCAGGGTTTATATACATAGGGTTTATATTATAGGATCTGCCATGTTAAGTTACAAGATCCCACCATAATTCGTTGAAAGCAATAAGAATAGTTTCTGTTATTGATTATATCTGTGGCTAACGACAGGAAAAGTTACCTATGAGTTTTCATGCTTCCAGATAGATATCATAGGATCTACCCTGAGCATAATGGACATAAAAGCATCTTCGGTACTTATCGTTTCAATAAAACTCAACCTAACAACAGCAATTAAAACTAGTAACACAGTAGTTTGTATAATATTGTTAATTATTTACAAAAACAATTGAAGACTTTGACTCAAGTGACTTGCAAGCAAGAAATAAAAGAAGCCGTTAATATTATAAAAATGATATAGCATCTCTAATATTATGTAATGTACATCACATCTGCAAAACAAAATTGATCCTTTAGAGTAACTTTCTCAAAAATGGCTTTTATGAATATAAATACAGTGTAATTTGCAATTAAATAAGATAACTTAGACTGAGCAATAAAGGGGCCAACTTGGCCTTGATATTAGGCAAGTCGTCCTTTCCGAATTAGTGAAGGAATTGCTCTATCAATTGCGATAAAGAGTTTAAACAAATTAATGTTAAACATTTAATGTATAAAAATACACTACTCCTACTTTATTATATATACAGGGTGTCCATAAAGTCCATGTGCAGTTTAAAAAAAATTATAACTTTATTCGTATTTACGATAGAAATAATCTGTAAAAAAGATTAGAAGGAAGTAAACCTACATTTTTTAATGTTTTATTCTAAAAATAATTTTTAGTTTTCACAGTCCTCCATTATTAGCAATATAGAGGGTAATACGCTTTTGCAGTTTACGGAAAACATGCGCCAACTGATTTACAATAATCCATAAAATCTTATTAGTTATTTTAGCTTTCAAATCTTCAAATGGACAAGATTTAGATGCATACACAGTTGTTTTCACATACCCCTATAAGAAAAATCTAATGGAGTCAAGTCTGGCGAATGTGAAGATGAATGAAATGGTTCACCTCTTCCAATTTATCTGTTAGGAAATTCGTGATTTATCTGTATGGAAGAGGTTACCACATGATGGAGGTTAAGTGGATAAAATTTCAATAAAACTTTAAAAAATATAGATTTACTTCTTTCCAATCCTTTTTACAGATCATATCTATCCCAGCTACAAATAAGGGTATATTTTCTTTCTCTTCAGGTTAGCTGATTTTCAAATAGTTGTCCCCTTTATTTATTTTCAAGCGGTTGTCACCTCCTTTGCAGTCATCAACCAAATAAGTACATGAACATTATACATTGCAAGAACGATGTACCGATTGCATTTCAGTAGATCTCATGCCACTCCCACCTTCCTGGGAATGATGTGGATTATAAACTGTCACGCCAAGCAAAGAATATTGATCAGCCTTCGAAAACACAATCCTTTCACAATACAAAGAGAAAACCCACAGGAAAACTGTATATAAATTTCAAAGAATCAATATCCAGGAAAATAAAGCTAAGAGTTATTAAAGATTAGGGAAAAAATTGAATACCTGTAGACTTTTCAAGACTATACTTTGTGGAAAAAATTCAGATTTATGAGGAAACGCCAAATCATTGCAAAAACGCTTAGATCGTATTGGAGTAAAAACCAACTCTCACTAAATTTTCTATAATTTAAGAGTATATTTTGACCGAATCCACCTTTAGACTTAGACTGATTTTCTATAGGAAAATTGGTTTAATATTTTAAGTGTAGTTTAGTGTTCTCCAGAACTAATGATTATAATACAGACTTCCTGCAAGGATGCGTATAGCCTGAGTTTTTTGCATAGGGAAAAAATAGATGATTTACAAATTAGTGACACAGAGTACTTGTTTCAACAACAAATTGTTACAAAATATGCAAGTATGTAACATAATATCTATTTTTTATGTATTACCTGGTTGTTTAATTAATAATAACCATACTGCATTTAGCAAGTATAGGTCTACTGTATATACATGATGCACGTTCGTTACTTTTTATAAATACTATAGTAATTTAATGTGTAATGGATCTATATCGTTCTTAATTGTTATTATTTAATAGTTTAAAATAGTAATTATCCTTTAATTAAAATGATTTGTAGTTAATAAGGTTAAATATTTCAAGTAGCACAGGAAAATCTCGTTGTATACTATATTCAGCAGTATTCTCTCAGAGGAGGCCACATCCGACAAGTTGTGAAGGTGAACCAGCTACGTAAAGTCTTAGCGTATTAGCAAGCCAGCGTATTAGCAAGCCTGTGCTAATGCAGAGTTGAGCTCAAAACCCCGAGATTCGTCTCACCTCATCAACCAACCTTCACAGATATCAATTTATGAATCTTGTAGTAACTCTTATCCTGTTCTGATTTGAATTGATCTTGTTAAATTATTTATTACAATTTTATTGAAAGATCAAACTGTACATTTATTTATTATTTGCATTGAAACAATAATGTTACCATTTCTGACGTTTATTTATGGCATTTATTATCTGATTTATGAATATCATAGCAATCATTCAAACAGCATTTATTAATTCAATGAATTCTTGAAATATGTTTATAATATACTTCATACTAAATTATGTTGATTGCTTAGCTAACATATTGATTTCTCTAAATTACAAGAAGTATGATAAAATTACCGACTATCTTCACAAATATCTACAATAGTGAATACAAAAAAACTAAATGGTGTTTTTTGGTATAAACGTATTTCATTAAACAAGTGAAGTAAAAGACAATGCATATCGGCAATTAAAAATTCTGAAACAGGATTGAGATCTTTAGACTATAAAGTCATAGCCATTAATCTAGTTCTCTAACGAGGATGTTACTGGTCAAAACGTCAGAGTACCAAAAGATCACGAAATTTCTTACACTGGTTTATAAATTGAATTTTGTCCTATAACGTTCTTAACTGTTACGATTTAATAGTTTGAAATATTAATTACCTTTTAATTAAAACGATTTGTATTTAAAAAGGTTAAATATTTCAAGTAGCACAGGAAAACCTCGTTGTATACTATATTCAGCAGTAGTCTCTCAGAGGAGGCCACATCCGACTAGTTGTGAAGGTGTACTACAACTTCAAAATACAAGAGAAAACAATGTACAACATTGAATGACGTTGACGTATTTGATTGAATGACATGAATGAGGTATTCATTTTCTCTTGTATAACGACAAACTGTGGTTGAAAATATCGATAAATTTGAATGTATTCTATTATACACTAATATGTTTTCTTTAAATTTTTTAACTGAATGTTTATTACTAGTTTTTCTTTTTAAATGTAAAGCACACCAGTTTGATCTTATTTCTTATTAATTTGGACAATCATAACAGTTGTACAATATATATATATATATAATACTAGAATTTAAAAAAGAACACATAGAAAGGAAACCACTGAACTCACTACTATATTTCGATGTCCTCGTCTTCAGGAAAAAAAGTGAATCGCTCCAAAGGCTGATAACGACTGACTTGGCGTTCGAACTGAAGCACTCAAACAGTGTAGCCAACTTTCGGAGGAAAGGTAGACAGGGAAGATAAAGAAATAAAAGCCAAATAAAAATTAAAAAAGAAAACATTTAACTAAAATAAAATTAAAAGCTGATAACAACTTTAAAAAAACTTTAAAAAAAAAAAAATCAACGATTGAGGTTAAGCCCAGGAGCCGATCTACCGCCCAGAAGACTAATAAGTGCTTCTTCTGAAGCTCTCAGAGTAACTTTCGAATTAGTCAGATAAATCTGCCTCAGGACATTACTGAAACAGTCATTAAAACTGAGTCCGTGAGAACTGGCATGAGTAGCAACGGGAAGGTCACTGCGTTTGCCAACGGATGACCTGTGATTATTCATACGCAGGCTTAGCTTGGTGGAAGCCAAACCCACATAAAAAGAATCACACTGGGTGCAATCCAAACGGTAAACGCAGTTACCAGAGGTACAAGAGGTCTTGTGAGAGATAGGGTAGGTGCGTTTACTATGGACAGAGGTAAAGGAAGGAACAGGATTGATGATAGGACAAGTAAGACATCCCACGACGTCCACATTGAACCATACCACCAGCAGTTTTTGGAGGCTTAGGAGAAGAGATGTGAGAGAAGATAGATTGAAGATTAGCAGGTTTGCGATAGGAAATGGAAGGTGGCTCACTAAAGACTGAAGAAGTACAGGAGGAAGAAGAAAGTATAGGGAAAAACTCCCTGACAACTGCACCCAGCCTATATATATATATATATATATATATGCGACAAGGGGGAAAAGATGTGCCTCCTAAATTGAACGTCTCATGGAATTCGTTTAGAAGCAATAAGAATGGGGCTGGTTTACGAATGGAATCCTTACGGCACTTCATACGAAGGCTCAGCTTAGTTGATGCAAAGCCAACATAAAAAAGAATCACACTGAGCGCAGATCAATAGATCAACTCAGTTGCGAGAAGTACGAAAGGTTGCAATGTGAATAGTCAGGAGTTGTGCCAGAGAAATATAGAGAAGAAAAAATTGAGGTAATAATAGAGCAAGTTTGACCACTGTGTTGTCCACCCCGTTCTATTTTTCTAATAAAATTAGGAAGTGTCTATGAGATATGTGAAAAGAGTTCATTAGATTGGGAGGTTTTCAGTAAAAATAGGGTAGAGAAAGAGTGATTAAAGAAAAAGTAAGGAAAATAAAGAATACTCCTTAATAACAGTGACAAGCCTATGGATATAGGAAAATTTCTGGATTTGAAAAAATGAAGAATCATTCCGATTATTGCTGGGTCCATACCGGTGATTACAGTCAATATAAGATAAACGAAACTCTGACGAAGACCAGTTTTTCTGGTTGAAGGATCTCAGTCATATTTCTAAATTCCTTACGGCGGTTTAGACGTTGATATTTATATGCATATAACGAAAGATAAAATCAACATAGTAAGACTAATTTGTCCCTGACGGAACTACCTAGTTTTACTCCTTTTGTATTTATGCATACAAAATACATAATTGATTGTCAAGGTGCAAGTGACTGTTCGAATCACCAAGTATACAAATAAAAGAAGCAATAGGAATGTTGCTGGACTGTTAGAAATAGGAAGGGCGCAATTTGATTTAGCATTGGTTAGCTTGTGCAGATTAGGGGTGGTCCACTAGGTGCAGCTGTGAGATGACGCCGCTACTTTTGGAAGGATGCTAGGTGGTGCCGTGTCCTTGGCATTTGGCGCCCCAATTCCAACCACTGGCATAATGATAGCCAGAAATCAAAACTCGTACAAGCTGATATTTACCCAGCCTCCCTTGACTCTTTTATTTTAGTTTCAGTTTTTAAGCAACCATAAATAATCGGTCTAGAAATAGGGAGAAAAAAAAATCCTTTGCAATCCAGCCCACTTGCATATCATCATATTTATCCTTCAGCAATAACCAAACGAAATCGATTCTCTGAAATTGATAAAATGAAAAGTTAAATTGCTTGTTTCACAGCAAATAAATATATGCCCATACCATTGTTTCACGCTCTTTATATTCTTTATATTTATTGATTTGAACAGCATACTTTGTAACAGGGAAGTCATTATCTCTTTAACATAACAAGGCATTCAGAATATTTTGATGTGACACTTGGACAAGTCAATCAATTGAACAATAATCAATTGATGCTTTCCTGAAGAAACATCTTTTGGTTCTAAATCCATGATACATTATTTAATGTAACAAGTTATTATAATTAATTAAATACCTTCATTTAGACCAATATTTGATACTTTTATTAATTTCGTTACTCGAGTCTCTTATTTCATAACCAAATTTTAATGTTGATATTTCATTCAATTTTAGGCAGCAATTCTTCATTATAAAACAATACAAAAGGTTTTCATGACCTTTTATGACATTTTTTATACATATATGTATTGGGGAACCAAGTGCTACTCAAGCAAAGCATTTATTCTCCTGATGATGATGAATATCAAAAGATCGAAGTGAGTGACTTCCTGTGTACATTTCTTTTAGTTATAATAAATTATCAAATTTATCACAAAAAATATGAAAAAAAATTAATTAAAATTAATGATAAAAGAAACGTATTTTTGAGTAGTAATTACTAGCAGTTGTTGATGAATTCATACATTAACCCACTTGACTGATATCTGCTACCTATTATTCTACAGCCATCTACTTCTCTCATTACAATATACTAATAGCGGTCAACATGTTTTAACCTGTCTTCATCAGTTTATTGATAATTCTGTTTTCGATTCCCAACTTATATAAGCATTCAAAACTGCTCAAATTATCAACTTAACGTAAAAGAAACAAGGAGTGTAATTAATCCCAGTTCTGAATAAGACGAAACCAAAAACATTAAATATCATTATAAAATGAGCAGGTAAATCCAATAGTTTAGTGTTTATTGGTGGATATGATTTCATAACAAATCTGGACTAAGGATCTTGAATACTAAACTCCAATAGTTAGAAAATATCAATAATATAATATTTAACTTATCCCCATGTTACATCAAGTGAAATGTTTAAGAAATGAAGTAAATAGAAGCATATTCTCTTATAACAAATAAATATATTATTTGTTATTTATTTGAAATAACTAGTTACAATAACTTATTACTACTTAGTAATTATGGAATGAATTTATTCTCCCCATATCTCGTTGGGGTGATATGTTTAATTTAATAAAATTAAATTTAATTCAATTAAATTAACAGAATTAAATTATTACGAATCAGGAAACCAGCTTTAATCTGTTATTTCACAAATAACGCGTACAAATTATCAGCTAGACAAAAATTAAATAAAATAATTTTACCCTATATGTCAACCAAATCTAATGCTTTAAACAACATTTAAATTCTTTGGCGTTGTACGAGAAGTTAAACCAGAAGTAGGAAATAGCATTATTGAGAATAGAGCTTTTATTCACTAATGTTATTGTTAAAGAGACTACGATATCATCTGTAGTTATGCCTATTGAAACAGTAATACCATATACCTGCACCAACAGTGTAAATGGACCAATTGAGAAAGTGTCGTGACAGTCGTTTGTGGTGAGGGACTTCGTGTTTTCCCACGTCGGTAATAACATAAGAATAAAGAGAGTTGCGGTGTAGTCACTAATTTACCGTCATTAACTCAAGGCAAGTCCCGTCACATCGAGCAAATCAAATCAGTACTCTTAAAAATACATTGCAAAGAGTACATATAGAAATAACAGATATTAAAATTAAACGAATTGATATCAATATAAATGGACTTTTTGAAAAAAAAAAATCAAAATTTCATTACACAAAGAAGTGAATAGCATAAAGTAAAAATACAGTCCTGAAAGTCTTATTATACAATCTGGAGTGGCCAATACTTAAATTTACTATAAGTAACCGTAATATCATATTTCTTGGGTATACGAGTATAATGCACGATGATCTCTTTAGGTATTATATAAATGTCTAAATGGGAAATGTTTATTATGTAACATATCAACGTGACCCATCAAAGATTATGGACCGTAGCATGCCCACAAACTTTGGATGCATATTCACCCCACCACCCACACACAAACATCATAAAACGACTTCTAGGACCTGAAAACATGAAATTTCGTCAAAATCTCAAGATTGAATTTTTTCATGATCACTATACTTTATTTATAGTGAAGTAATAAGATAAATAAACTTTATCCTTTTCTATGGTGACATAATGAAAAATCAAAACAATTATTTGTTAATTAATACTTTGAAATGACAAAAACTTAAATGAATGTCTGTATTTAAAACAAAGCATTCAAATGAGTGACAAAAACTTTTGGAGTGGACCTCAAATCAGATTGCAGTAACACAAATTGAAATAATTATGTTCTATACAAACTGAAATATTCAAGTATTGAAAAGGATCATTTAAAAAGTTTGAAAAGCATAATCAGTTATTTTAGTTTCATACGATGGTGATAGAAAATTATTCATATTTGTTAATAAATATCTGTTATAAGGATATATTTCAATCCAAAACTCATTAAAACCGGTCATAGCCTATAGGCATACTTGTAAAACTACTATGGTTTGACTAAATTACAACTTATAAATGAACTGTGCCTAGCTTGTATGAATTAACCTACATTGATACTAAATTACATACATGAAAAACACATTCTAAATTCTTCGTCTTAAATACTTAGTTGAACAGGAGTCAAGTCCTTGAGAGAGGTAATAGGATTCCATTCGTTGAGCGTATGAACAAACCTCTATAGAGTCGCCACATAGTGCAATATAGGGCGTGATCTGCAGTTCCAATAGATTCCCCTCGGGATCGTGACCTGTTAAGGTTTGGTAACCACTTGATTTCTGCCAGGTCTTGACTAGGTCTTCATTTGGCTCCTTCAGTTTACTAAGTACTCCATGGACACATTGTTTCCTTTCCTTGCAACATCTTTCTCTCAATAGAAGCCGTCACATCTCTTTTTATAAAAGTCACTGACAATGATTTCCTCAGTACTAAATCTTTCTTTTTCTCACTCGTTAAATAAAATGCCTGCCAATTTTTAACCTGATGAAGTGTTAACCAATATTAATATGTCAATAGAAAAGTTTAGAATAGATATCTCGACTAACTACAATAGTTACACTGATTCAGCAAAACTTAATGACAGAGTCTCAAGACACTGTAATAGCCCAAGCAAAGACCTATTTGAGAAATCAGTGTTCTATACCCTAAACTAATTGTATTAATCCTGAATGTCAACCTTTCACTGAATTAGATATTTATTAATAGTGAATTACTGTATGTTAATTAAAATAATAATATGTATGTATGTAACATTTCTTTTCAAAGATATTAATCCCTTAATACAAAATATGTTTTCCACCAATATCTCAGGAGATCATCAAAGACATTTGAAAGAGATGTGGCTACGAAAATTGTAGATGCTTACATCATTTCCACTTCCTTATTTTGTTCGATATTTTAATAATTTAGCCATATCAGGAAATATAATTTCTTCATTGCTATACTTTTCTATTCCTTCAAAATTTGACATATTTTTGTTACTCATGTAGCAATTTTTTAGCTGCATAGACTTAACTATTTCAATAAAATAGTATTATTCAAACATTGCTTTATTATTCTCTTGATTACCAGTACTTCTACCTTCTTTTTATCTGTACCACTTTCAAAACGTTTACCTTTAAAAAACGTTACCTTTGTTTGCCATAAAAAAATAGATTTTGATTTTAAATTATGGAATTTATTTTAAAGAAAATTTAAAATGACTGGGTCTAGAACATGTCGAAATTCTACAGATGCAGAAGATCTGAAATAGGTTGAATGTAAATCTAAAAAGTAAGGTGGTTTAAGTTGACAAAGTTACTAACAACTTATGGCTCTACAATAATATAACAACTACTATAATACTAACAACAATAATACTATGCTAACAATATTAAAGTGTATGTAACTTAAGAAAATTAATGTTAAGTGTCATTATGTCACTTAAAAGCATAATTCCAAAATAGTAAAATCACTATTTCTTTTGTAAGAATGCATTTCTTGCAATAGTTTTCTTGATTCTTGTAGAGTATTACACAATGACACCTGGTGAGTTCAGCTGATTCATACTTCAGCTGATTTCAAAACTCACTCATTGTCAAGTGCAAGCTGCATGTTATTCTGAGTTATTGCCATTGAACTGGACGAGATAAACATCGATGGACTTGACTTACGTCATGTCCGAGCAATAATGACCCATGAGCGAGAAGTATCAACGGTATGAGGTTTCTTGCTCTTTTTTTTTCAATGAACGTCAATTTACCTTTTTAAAATTAAACTTCTTTATTTTTTAATGAATTATTAACAAAATATTTTTTTAAATTATACTCGTATATATTACTTCGTAATTAAAATATATGTTGGAATAATCTGGGTCCCAATAGTACGAAGTTTTTTGCTGCTTTAGAGGTTATTTTTATGATTTTCGTTGCACTACGACACTTTTACGAAAGTACATACTTTCCTCTACTGCCTCAAACTAAACGTGATTTGAGTATATTTATTCATTGTTGTATTTGAATAAAAACGCATTGTTGTTGATAATGAAAAAAGCATTTCGATGAATAAAACTAGATATGGTACCTGGTTGTGTTCAAATAGAAAAAAAACTCGGTAGGAAAGACTAAATCTTCTAAGTACGGCTACCCCAAAAATGTGTACCCTAGGAGCAATCCCCTAATAAAAAATGTTTATTATTTATGTTTTACAACCTGCAATTTTAAATCAATCATTCCATAAACACTAATTTTTTTAGAGGTTTTAGTAAAATGGCAAAACATTATAGTCTCTGACATGTCAAGGAAATCTACTAGCGGCTGTTCTGCAATATTATCATCAAGACAAACAGTTCTGCCTTGAAGTCGAATTGAAGCTCTTCTACTTGATATCCCTACCATTCATTGTTGGTCTCATCTCTCTATCAAGTTTGCATTGATTTTCTTTTTTTTTTATAAACTTGAAAAATTATTTTTTCCACGGCTTCCTAGCAACATTGACGTCATTTCAGTAATGAGTCTTATAGTTAGTGGATACCAAAACTCCAGAAGTGAGCCAAATCTCCAAAAGAAGTAAAATCTAAAAGGAGTGATATTTGATTAAAAAAAAGTTTCCCTTTTATTTGGCGGTGGGGGGAGGTCACCGTCAACTTCATAAAAGACACTTTCAGAATTTTTGAAAAAAAAAACAGTAGAAATAGGTGTGACTTAAAATGTTGACATAAAATTCCATTGACTTTAACCTCCAAAAGGTCTTATTAATTTCCAAAGGTCTTTAACCTTTGGACCAACAAAAAAATTAAATTGGATGTTAATTAATTATTAGAGCAACCTGAAGTAAGACATGAATTGTTATTAAAAATTAATAATTCATCAGGAATACAAAACAAAGAGCTATGTAGAATAAATATATAACTAAACCACACAAAAATGGGACAAAGATCTTTCAACCAAAACTATTGGTCGTCTCAAAGCCATACTTAAACTTTGCACCGAGACCAGTTGTTTTCGTTAAAAGATCAGTCCTACTACTGAACTTCTTACTGCCTTTTAGACGTTAATTATTATTTCACAAGTTTATTTTAAATTCTGTTAATAACATATATATTCACTTAATAAACGGAAAGACGTACCAAACTGGACACCATACAAGTTCAAAATCGTTTTAAACTCGGATATGTATTGTATATACATATCAACATCCATGAATTCTCATTTAAGCTAATTTTCTTTTATCATGGATAAATCATGTTTTCATTATCCAAAACAATAATTTATTCAATATCATTAAAGAAATTTCAAATTCCTGAAATATGAGGTCTTTAATATTCAAATATTATCTGTGATATTGTGTAGTATGATAAATAGCCAATTAAATCAATTCAAATAAGCAATAATGTATTAGTTGTGCTACATGTACTAGATAATATGTGAATATTGAATAACTACAATATATTTTTTATTACTTATATTAAGTAACCTTTAAAATATTGTTGTGTTATAGTGTTACGCATTTTAATAGACCTTCCTTTAACATAGTCCATTTAATAGTCTCTATGGTATGGATAGATGGTATATCCATATATCATATATGGATATATTCATATATGGTATCGATATATGAATAGTCCCTATTGTATGGTATGGATAGATGTCACGCCTTTCATTATTGGAAATGTAAAGGTCTATGAGATTCACATTTTTTTATATACATCAATAGTCGGCCCACGGATCTCAATTCATACAACTGTTTTAGTATCTGTCTTATTTTGACTAACTTCTTCTATCTGACTACCTATCTCAATATGACTTCCTGCCTCGTTCTAACTACCTGTGACAATCTGTATACCAATCTCTATAGGAATACCTGTTTTAATCGAAATACCTGATTATCTCACTCTATGTGCTCAAAAAATATCAACAACATTCTTCATTCTAATATCTACACCTTATTTCATTATAAAGTTACATAATTTACTAAGAATAAAATTAGTCAAGCAGCAATCAAAGCATTGAGCTCAAAGATGGTCCTCAACTGCAAAAATAAACTCAATCTCCTGGGTATGAGGAACAGGATCTCTCTCTACTGGGTGCTAGGACATACAGTAATAGAGGGAAATGAACGAGCAGACGAACTTGAAAGAGAACGTGCTCGGAAACCACATATTGGTCCAGAACCATATTGTGGTATATAACAACACACTATAGAAGAACTCCTTAGGAAAGAGGATAGGGGAAACAGGAAGCAATACTGGGATTCTCTTAAAGGACACAGACAATCAAAGATACTTCTCGATAAATTAGAGACTAGGCAAATTTTATATTGTATAGAGAAAGGAGCAGGAATAAACTAAGGATTTTAACCGACTTTCTAACGAGTCACTGCAAACATAATGGATATCTGCGAAGAATGCGCATTATCAATAATAGTTTGTGCAGATTCTGCAAGGAAGAGGAAGAAACACCGTTGCACCTTCTGGATGACTGTCAAGCACTGTGCTACACAGAGTCAGTTGCTTAGGGACACTCAACAAAACTACAGAAGAACTTTTACCGTTGGACCCAGTAAACGTGCTGAGCTTCTTGGAGGCGTTGAATCTAACTAGGGTACTATAGTACAGAAGGGGGAAAAGTACAACAGTTCTTAGTACGCAGTACTAAAATCACATTTAATAAAATAAATAAATAAACAATAAAATTACTAAATGAAAACACTTCATTTTAAATAATTTATTTTATTTAAATGATTTAGCTTAATTGATCGTTAAAAAAAGTTTAGTACTCAAAGAAACGTGCTAAAAGAATCAGCAAACAGTAGTCATGACATGAAGTGATTAGTTGAAAGAATTGTCAAAAAGGTGAGAATACTGCCGTGAAATGATGAAGGGTTACTAAATGTTACAAAAGAGGTTGGGAGAATGATTGACGTCGTTCAGCCTGTCTGGTGTTAAAATAATACCTCACTGAGCTAAACGATTTCGGACTACTACAACGAATTTTTTTTTTTTTAAATTAAATTAGAAAATCCCTAATTTTAAGCCTAATCTTCTTGATAATAAACCATAATTATAAATGGTTAAACTTTCTAGTTTTGGTATTATGTTGTAAGAAGTAAGAAAATTAGAGAGTAAGCAAATTTAACGCTGAAAGGTGAAAGGTGTTAATGAGGAGGTTTTTGGCAATACAAGGACCTGTCAGTGTAAGGAAAAAAAAAAGACTACGTGTCCTATCACGCTAGGCACACCTTCTTAGTCACCTTCCTGGAAGAGAATTTATGCTATCTGCTTACAAACTGCTTTCAAACCTCGCACGAACATCATATGTCTCTGCCAGCAATCAAGCCATACTCACTTCGTACTTTGTAATAGTATTAGTATTAGATCTACATAACAATGTGGCTTAATCATGATTACAAAGTTAATATGCAACAATTACAATATAAATTTGGACAGTAAAAATTGCTCCAACCGAATAATATCCGATATATACTTATTAGTTACCATACATACTTCAAAAATGCTTTTTTACTAATAAACTAAAACCTATTCAAAAGGAATTATCAATATTAATTAACTTTTTCTACTCTAACATCTCTTTCTAAAAAAGTAGGATTAATGTTATAACTGCAATGATTGACAATTTCCACTATTTGTCAAACAAAATAAATAGTTCACAACAAGTAGGTTCTATAAATTATGTTAAGATCGATCTCAATTATTTCTTTGATGTGCAGTTACAATCTAATTACCTTATAATAAATTTAAATAGTTTTATTTCTATTTAATGATAGCAGAGGTTCCTCATAATGAACTTTAACTAAATTACATCCCCTCTAAATGATAGACTTGGTACAAAAAAGTGAAAAGTAAACACAATAATTTTAACTTAATAGTTCGATAGACGTTTTTTGAGGAATAAATGTTTAGAATTTAAAATTTATTTTAATCATTTGAACTATTATAAATTTAATTAATTTTTCTCAATTTATCAAAATATTTATATTTTAAAAGTGTACAGTAAATATGGAAATAAATAGAAAATTTTAGAACTCCAGAAAATCAATAATTATTTAGGAACTGTTGTCAACTATTTCTTCCTATATAGTTATTTATTTCAATTAATAATGAGGACTGTTTACCATTAAGACAATTGTTCTAAAGAAACTTCCTCCCACACCCAAAATTGTAATCCTTAAATCCATTTTCGTTTTTAAAGTTATACAGGAGTTAGACTCAATTCATGACACTATTATATCTTTCACTAATTTAATCGTTTCAATTCCTATTTTTTGCCACTTTTCCATTTTTTCTAGTGATATATTTATTACTAGCAAATGTACCCGTCTTTGACGGAATCAAAAATTCTATTATACTTGGTATTCCAAAATATCAATTATAGTATTATATATACTAATACCATAATTAGAAGTTATAGAATAGTAGAAAATACCATTATTAGTACAGTCTTAAACAAATGCCTCTGTATACACCACATTAGCTGTCTGTCCGTCAGGTTTACAGAAGAACAAACAGTTGGAACCTCTGACTCTTGAGCAAGTAAACTACAGTTGACCATGTGAGAAAAACTTGGTCTCGCTAACATGAATTCCTGCGTTAGATAAAGTCTCCCTTTGCGACTTAGTTAACGTCATTGCGAAATAGACTCTGACAGGACATTGCAATCATTTCAATGGAAACAGACAGTGGCTCGGAATCAATGATATGCGTGGTATACACACAGACTCCCCAATACCACATCCAGTCATTATGTCCGCCTCTATGGCATATCTGTGTAGAGCACGAACTCAGAGTCGTGTCCCGTTGCACAGTTTTGGGGCACTCATGTTTCGTAACATGAAATTTGTTACTGCTACTAAATTGCAGCATGATTGGTGCTCCTACTTGAAGTTTTTACTCATGAGCAGGCAGTCCAGGAAAAATAAATTCAGAGTCAAGAAATTCAATTAGATAATGAACTGCTTCTTCATCACTAATCCAATTTCTTTACTGACTTGTAAGTTCTTTCCTCGGTATGATATAGCGTAAGTACTTGTTTGTTGATTTTTCCTGCCTGTTCATATTAAGAGTTGAGAATTGCTCGTTTACAAAACTATTTATTCGTAATGGATAGTACATCCTCAACCCTGGGAAACACCTTTTCAAAGATGTCAAATACGTAATATATTCATATGCTCCAATGAAATTAAAATCTTCTAACAATACCTACTTGCCACACCTGTGTATTTTCAAAACAAACTTGTCTCTGAAGTTAAAAAAATACGCTTAAAGCCCTATAACTTCATTTCTGTACTTAATTATGAATCTATTTAGAGCCCATATTTTAAGTTAGGCATACACAAATCCAGTGTCAAAGTTTCAGCTCGCCATGTCTTATGGTGGCTGAGTTTACTTGTGACAAACGTTTTTGCTTTAAACGTCCATAACTTCACTTCTACGTTGAATTTCCAATCAATTCAGAGCCTATATTTTAAGTTAGACCTACAAAAATATACTGTAAAAGTTTCAGCTTTATATGTCTAATGGTAGCTGAGTTTACTTGTGACAAAGTTTTGCGGACAAACAGACAAACCGACAAACAGACAAACCGACAGAAATTTTTCTAAGGGTGGATTCGGTTTCTCCAATGTATGAAACGTAAAGAAAAGTTGAAATGAGTCAGTTCTAAGCAATGTACAGACAAAATCATTATTTTATTTATAAAGATACTGCAAATGTAAACAATAAGGAATTATTCCTTATTGACTGATTTTTAAGAATAATGTATTCTATGAAACTAACATTAAATAACATGCACAGTTTTTAGACATAAGAAGTGTAAAAAAATCATTTTAATATTCTTATATTTCTTAGGGTTTTAACATAATAATAAATATTTGTTTGAGTTGTGACTTTAAGCCATACATAATTATATTAATTGAACTGAATTGTAAATTTGAAAAATTGTATATACGCATATTTGTCATAAACCACAATAACGCCAGGGAGAGTGATACTGTAATGGCTTATCAAATACACCAACTAGAAGGAACAATAAACGTAGGTATGCCTCTTAGTACATGAAAATTAAAACAGGCTGTTTTTGTTTGTACTACAGCACAAATGTTTGTTTCATTTTTAAATCACTATTCAAAAATTGTCACTCAGTTACTATGTGGTATTTACTTAAGTTATCAAAATCAATTAGTTCCCCACACATTAATATTTTATATCAGAGGTTCTCAATTGGGGTGAATTCTGGGTTTTCAGGGGGTGGTGAATTGTCTCCATAGTAAGTTTACAGAGTGAAAAAAGCAAATGTAGGTTCTCACCTCTCAATTATAAAGTAAAAAAAAATCTTATTTAATTGTATTTTAATATATATAATAAGCATTTAGTATGTAAAATTCAAATATAAAAAATTCTATGGAAAGCAGTATATGTATATAATAATAAAAAGAAAATATAAAAGAATTTGTTGTAATTTTGACATATTACTTGGAATGTACTTTTTGAAAAAGATAAACTTGGAAAAAGGAAGAGGATGGAATAATATTTTGATAAATGGCAAAAGGGGTGCATAAGCTAAGCAGGGCTTATAGACTAAGTGAAACATAGTCTA
The DNA here is from genome assembly GCA_026182355.1 of Hermatobates lingyangjiaoensis. Taxonomy (NCBI): domain Eukaryota; kingdom Metazoa; phylum Arthropoda; class Insecta; order Hemiptera; family Hermatobatidae; genus Hermatobates; species Hermatobates lingyangjiaoensis. The sequence goes on along the minus strand of JAPFBL010001930.1, from coordinate 1,975,380 downwards.
TAGTTCTATAGACTATGTGTCACTTCAATTAAATCAGTTTCATTAAGTTTATTTAAATCAACCATTTAAGTATCTATAAATATATAACGATAGAATTAACAGATGTCTGTCAGATTTTAACGTAAACCGGAAAGCGTATATATTTTTACTGTACTATATAGCGATTGAGTGAGAAGGAAAGGGAATGTTTGGTTGGGTGTCTGGGACTACTAGTTTGAATCGAGATTTTGTTAATGAAATTCTTTTGGCAATATTGTAATAAAAGAAAGGAACTTTATCATACTTCACATAGATGTTGTAAATGCCGTAATAAGACAAAAGTATTTAAATACAGTTTGCGAGAGTCTTAGATAACTTAAAATTACTCGTACAAGTGAGAGCTTTTTACAAAGAGCTCTATTGACTCCAGTTTCAAATCTGCCACACTCATGTTATATTAAAGAAAATAAAACACTTTTTGCTTGAATTTCAATCTCTAGTGCCTTAATCTGACTCTTCCGTTGACAATACCTTCTTCATTATGTTATCAGCTCTGCTTACATAAACCGTATGTGTACTCTAAATCTTTGGGACCCTATGCCCCCGGGGCTTCGTGGTCTGACCCCTTCTCGTGTGAGATAACAGTCACCGTAATGACTGCATCCAAGTAATTGTACTTTAATAGCAGTTCTTTCAACCTTATGTAAACTACGACTTATACGAAAGCCAAAATTTCTATAGTAACATTAAATCATCAATAAAAATAATTTAGCGCATAGACTAGTAGTCAGCAACAATAATTTTTTTTTGTTTGGTTAAATTTCCAGAATATCATTTAACCCAAAACTAAGTTCTTCTATAGCATAGTTCGTCAAATCTGTGACACCCTTTATAAAATTTTTACCTCTCCATTCGAAGAAACTAAGAGAGAACATGAGTGGTTTCTTTAGATTAATAGTTATTGTTTTAAGTATACTTTTCCAATAATAACTATAAATACATTTCTGGTTTATAAAATAACATCAATCTGTATACGAGAAAGTAATAAAAATCAGTCCTTTTAGCAACCAGATTTTTATGTGATGCAGGATTTGAAACCACAACAGTATTAAAAAATTAATGAATAATTGGGTTTTCTAAACAGCTTATAGGAGATGGTCTGTACAAAATTTTCTCATTACATAATATACCAAATAAATTTAATATGAATTAAATATCCATTTAATATACGTTAAATATGCTAATCGTCATTTAAATTTTTAGTAGTTAACGGACTCATATTCCTTTTTTCGTTCTCTATTCAAGAATTTTATTGAATTTTTATCTTTGTCTATTCTTTTTGTCAATGGTTGATTTGTTCTCAATAGTAACAATAGACACTTATATTTCATGATAAATACTATTATAAATAAATGAGAAAAAAATTATAATAAGAATAAGAACAATTTTATTCAAAAATGTTAATAGTCTGCAGGCTTAAATGGTGGAAAACGCTGTTCTAAACAAACTTTATAATTTTAATACTATCCACTAAATAGTATGAAACGGAATGAGTTCCTAGAAATAGTAGACGGATTTGCGCTCCCACCCACAGATATGAGGAAAATAGCACTCATAGGAAGCAAACAAAAAAATTCATTAATAATTCTAAATATTATTGGTACTGAAAAATTCACTTAATTCTCTAAATTAATTTTGAGATGATGACTAGATCAACTATTATGAAATTCATTTTTAATGTTGGATGCTTTTTAAAACATTTTCAGAATCACACATTTTAATATATTAAACAATGACCTGAATTACAACTTTAAAAGTGGATTTGATTTACAACTAAATCTATGCCAGTATATAAGTAGTTATTTAATAATATTAAATAAGTAAGAAATTTAGAGTGGCGTACACTGTACTACAAGTAAAGAATATGAAACTGGTTAACAACATAACTTCTTTCTCCTCAATAACCATCACGTTCAACCAAAGGTCAAAATGTTTGCATTCTATAGAGAAAAATACTTTTTTACTGTACTATAAGTAATGTATAGTGATCGTGAATAAAATTTATCTCTCATATTTTGATTGAATTACCTGTTTTGATATCTTTAAAGTCGATTCATGGCATTTTTTTCGAAAATGTGTATGCGTGTGTGAGTGTGTGTGTCTATTAGTGTGTGGGTGGTTAATGTATGGCCAAAATTTGTAGACACACTAATATATACAGTAGAATTTCAACATTTACAAGTCAACGATAACTTTAATCCTTATGGCAGTTAGTCTCTAAAAGACTGAGGGTTACTTGATGAAAGGGATCATCAAGGATTCCAGGGGGAAAAATAAAATGGAAAAAATACAAGGGTTACAGTTAATAACGAGTTGAGAGATAGCAAACATTAGGTAAGTTAGGGAAAGAGTCGAAGGTAGCAAGGGAAGGTACAGGGAGAAAGTAAGAGAAGCATCCAGACGGTAACACGCCGCGACAGCCTGGGCAGACTCTTGTACGACAATTACCCAGTCACCGCTAGCCACTCCGAACAAATCATATGTCCGTTAATCTCTACAGAGAATGTTGGTTACTTGATAAAAGATATCATCAAGGATTACAGGGGGAAAATAAAACAGGAAAAATACACGGGTAACAGTTAATAACGAGTGAGAGATAGCAAAGAATAGGTAAGTAAAGGAAGAAGTCAAAGATTACAAGAGAAGACACCCAGAGAAGAAAGGAGAAACATTCCGACGGTAACCCACCACCACAAACCAGCCACAACAGTCCCACCCAAATACATCTGACCAATAGTCTCTAAGAAACTGATAGTTTTGCCAGGGGAGAAAAAAGTTTTAAAAAATAAACAAGTATAAAGCCAGAAGAAGAAAAGATGCCTTAGAACACTTCACCGATAGCAGTGTGAGAATGAGTGGGCTTGCCCACCAGTGGACTCCAGACAGACAGGGCCCCCAAGGTAGCAGCTAAAGCTACTGTTGTGCACACAGTGAATGGTACCTATTACCTACAAGGGCAGGCAGCCAGGCTTGCTACCACCAGACGGCAGAACAGGTTGTGTCTATCTTAGTTCATATCATTATCCTGGTACTGTAAGCCCCCCACCCCCACCAAGACAAATTGGAATCACGTCATCAAGAGGAGGGGGGAGAGTGCGTTTCTACCATGAAAAATAAATAATTTCTATGATAGAGGAGAACGGAAATGAAAACATATTGTTAATAATAATAAACATTCTAAATAGCTCAAAAATCATATATAACGTAGTTGAAAATAATATTATGATCAGACCTTAATAACACCTGAAGAGCGTTTCTGCACTAAAAAATGTAAAATTCGAATGATAGGCTAGAAAAAAAATAACACCTGAAGAGCGTTTCTGCACTAAAAAATGTAAAATTCGAATGATAGGCTAGAAAAAAAATAGTTTTCGAATGTTCTCTTATATATCATAAAACGTATCACTAAACAAAAACTCTAAGTTCATATATACAATAACATCAAAATAAAAAAATAATCATACCTATTGAACACATAAAGAACGTTTCTACCCTGAAAAATATATATATCGCACAATAGGGTAGAATAACAATAGTTCTCTAAATGTTGATCAATAGATCATAAAACATGCACCTAAACAAAAGTTCTCACTTCATCTACACAATCAAATTATAATAAAAGTATAATCTGAAAAAAGTATAGACTTTTATAAAATATAGACTTTTATAGACTTATAAATATAAAAGTATAGACCTGAAAAGCGTATCTACCCTAAAAAAATATATATCACATAATAGGGTAGAATAGCAATAATTTTCTAAATGTTGACTCACATAGAACATGTAACAAACCAAAAGCTTCAAGTTCATATATACAATAAAATTATAATGAAAGTATAATTATACCCATTATACACCTGGCGACCGTTAAAACCCTGAAAAAAATAATTCTGAATAACAGGGAAGAATAAAAATTTTTCGAAATGTTCACTAATAGATCATAAAACCTGTAACTAAACAAAAGCTCAAAATTCATATATACGATAAAATAGTAATAAAAGAATAATCATACATATTGTATATTTGAAGAGAGTTTCAACTCAGAAAAATATTTATATCACAAAGTAGTGTAGAATAACGAAAAATCTCTAAATTTTAATTAATAGATCATAAACATGTACCTACAACAGTTCTAAGTTCATATATACAATAAAATTATAATAAAAGTACAATCATACCTATCGTACAACACAACAGAGTTTCTAACCCCGAAAAATATATATATCCCATAATCAGGTAGAAGAAGAATAGTTCTCTAAATGCTGATTCATGGATCATAAAACATATACCTAAATGAAAGCTCTAAGTTCATCTACACAATAAAATTATAATAAAAGTATAATCATACCCATTCTACAGCTGAGGAACGTTTCTACCCTAAAATAAAAAAATGAATGACTGGGTAGAATAAAACTCTTCGAAATATTCACTCATACATCATAAAACATGTGCCTCAACAAATGCTCTAGTTTCATATATACAATAAAATACTCGTAATAATAAAATCATACCTATAGTACACCTCAAGGGCACATCTAACCTGAAAAACATATAAATATCTCATATTAGGATTATAATAGCAATAGTTCTCAAATGTAGACTCATAGATCATAAAACATGTACCTAAACAAAAGCTCTAAGCTTATATATGTAATATAATTATAATAAGTGTATAATCATACCCACCGTAACCTGAGACGTTTCTACTAAGTATATATATATATAATAATATATATAATAATATATAAATATATTTTATAATAACATACCCACCGACTACATCAATCATTGATAAATGATGATACATAATGAAGTACATAGTTTATGAACTAACATCACTGTCAAAATGACTAATATATTAATGTATATATATCTATTATATATATATATATATAATCAAATGATTATAATATATAATATATATATATATATATTATACTATTATATATATATTATGATATATATGTATGTATAACAATAGGATTGACTCATAGACCATAAACCATGTACCTAAACAAAAGCTCTAAGTTCATATATACAAGAAAATTATAATAATAGTATAATCATACACAATGTACACCTGAAGAACGTTTCTACAATGAAAAATATATATATGGCATTATAGGGTAGAATATTTTTAATTCTCTAAATGAACACTCATAGATCATAAAAAATGTACACAATCAAAAGCTCCAAGTTCATATACAAAATAAATTAATAAAACAAACTATAATCGTACTTATTCAATACATGAAGAGCGTTTCTACACTGAAAAATATATATATCACATTATAGGGTAGAATAATAGTGTTCTCCAAATGTTGCGTCATAGATCATAAAACATGTACCTAAAAAAAAGCTGTAAGTTCATATTTACAACATACTTATAATAAAAGTAATACAATAACCATGGTATTTTCAGGTTTCTACCCTGAAATAAATGAATATATATATATATATCCCATAATAGGGTATAATAAATATAATTATCTAAATGTTACCCAAACAAAGCACTAAGTTCTTATATACAATATTATAATAAAAGTATAATAATCCCTATTGTACAACTGAAGAGCGTTTCTACAATGACCAATATACTTATCTCATAATAGAGTAGAATAACAATAGTTCTCTAAATGTTAATTCATAGATCATAAAACATATACCTAAACAAAAGCACTAAGTTAATATATACAATAAATTATAATAAAAGTATTATCATACCCATTGTACACCTGAGGAGCGTTTCAACCCTCAATAATATAAAATTTGAATGACAGAGTAGAATAAATATTTCTCGAAATATTCACTTATAGATCATCAATCCTCTACCCAAACAAGTGCTAAGTTAATCTATAAAGTCAAATTATAAGAAAAATATAATCGTACCCATTGTACACCTGAAGTGCGTTTCTACCCTGAAGAATAAATATGTATCCCACAATAGGGTAGAATAACAATAGTTCTCTAAATATTGATTCGTAGATGATAAAATGTTTACCTAAAAGAAAGGTCTAAGTTTATATATATTATAAAATTATAATAAAAGGATAATCATACCTTCAGTACACCTGTAAGGCGCTTCTACCATGAAAAAAATATATATCCCACAATAGGATTAGAACAGCAATAGTTCCTTAAATGTTGACTCATAGACCAAAAAACATATTTCTAACCAAGAGCTCTAATTTCATCTACTATAGAATAAAATTATAATAAAAGTATAATCATACCCATTGTACACCTGCAATGTGTTTCTACTCTGAACAATATATATATCCCATTCTACAGTAGAATAACATAACTTTGATAAATGTTGCCTTATAGATCATAAAACATGTACCTAAAAAAAATCTTGCAGTAAAAGTATAATCATACACATTTTACACCTGAAGTACGTTTCTACCCTGAATATATATATATCCCATACTAGAGTAGAATAACAAGAGTTCCCTAAATGTTGCCCTATAGATCATAAAACATACACCTAAATGAAAGCTCTAAGTTCATCTATACAATAAAATTATAGTAAATGTATAATCAACCCCATTGTACACCTGAAGTGCCTTCCTACAGTGAAAAATGTATATATATATCCCATAATATGGTAGAATAACAATAGTTCTCTAAATGTTGATTCATATATCATAAAACATATACCTAAATGAAAGCTCTAAGTTCATATATATTATAAAATTATAATAAAAGTATAATCATACCGATTGCACACCTGAGAATCGTTTCAACCCTGCATAATATAAAATTTGAATGACAGGGTAGAATAAAAATTCTGCGAAATGTTCACTTATAGATCATAAATCCTCTCCCTAAACAAGAGCTCTTAGTTCACTTATAGAATACAATTATAATAATAGGATAGTCATACCCATTGTACACCTATATATATATATATCCCACAATAGGATTAGAACAGCAATAGTTCTCTAAATGTTGACTCATAGATCAAAAAACGTATTTCTAAACAAGAGCTCTAAGTTCATCTATAGAATAAAATTATAATCATACCCATTGTACACCTGAAGTGGGTTTCTACCCTAAAGAATATATATATCCCATACTAGAGTAGAATAACAACAGTTCATTAAAAGTTGCCTTATATATCATAAAACATGTACCTAAGCAAAAGCTCTGAGTTCATCATACAACAAAATCATAATAAAGGTATAATAATACTTACTGTACACCTGAAGAGCGTTTCTATCCTGAACAATATATAAATATCCCATATTAGAGGAGAATAACAATAGTTCCCTAAATATGATTCAGAGATCATTAGCATGTACCTAAACAAAAGCTCTACCTTCATATATAAAGTAAAATTATAATAAAACTATAAACATACCATTTGTACACCTGAGGAGCGTTTCAACCCTGAAAAATATAAAATTTCAATGATAAGGATAGAATATAATTTTTATGAAATGTCTCTCAATGATCATGAAACATGTAGTTGATATGTACAATTAAATTATAATAAAGGCATAATAATACCCATTGTACACCTGAAGAGCGATTCTGCACCGAATAATATATATATCGCATAATATGGTAGAATAGCTTTAGTTCTCTAAATATTGAATCAATGATCATAACACATGTACCAAAACAAAGGCTCTAAGTTCATATATACAATAAAATTATAATGAAAGTATAATCATACCATTGGAACATCTGAGGAGCGTTTCAACCCTGAAAGATATAAAATTTGAATGACAAGGTAGAATAAAAATTTTTCGAAATGTTCAATCATAGATCATAAATCCTGAACCTAAGAAAAAGCTCTAAGTTCATATATAGTATAAAATTATAAAACAAGTATAATCATAGCTATAGTATACCTAAAGAGTGCTTCTACCCTGAAAAATATATATATATATATATATCTTAATAGGGTAGATGACATATGGTAGATTCATAGATCATAAAACATGTACCTAAACAAAAGTTCTATGTTCATATATACAGTAAAATATAATAAAACTATAATTATTACAAAACTACAACACAAAAGATTTTCTAACCCCGAAAAATATATATATCCCATAATCGGGTAGAATAAGAATAATTCTCTAAATGCTGATTCATGAATCGTAAAACATGTGCCAAAACAAAAGGCCCAAGTGTGTATATATGGTACAATAAAATTATAACGCAAGTATAATCATAGCCATTGTACACCTGCAGAGCGTTTCTACTCTGAAGAATATATATATATATCACATAATAGGATAGAGTAGCAATAGTTCTCTAAAATTGACTTATAGATAAATTATAATAAAAGTATAATCACACTCATTGTATACCTGATTGTTTACTCATAGGTCATAAAACATATACCTAAACAAAAGTTCTAATTCCACATATACAATAAAATATAATAAAAGTATAATCATACCCTTTGTACAGCTGAGGAGCGTTTGCAGCGTGAAAAATATATATCTCACATAATAGGGTAGAATAGCAATAGTTCTCTAAATGTTGACTCATAGATCATAAAAGTGTACCCAGACAAAAGCTCAAAGTTGAATAATACCTATTGTATACCTGAAGAGTGTTTCTACCTGCAGAGCGACTCGTTTCTATCTTCTTGATGACGAGGACATCGAAATATAGTAGTGAGTTTCTGTGTGATTTGTGTGTTCTTTGTGTCAATATAGTTTATATATAGATATATCCAATAATAGGGTAGAATAACAATAGTTCTCTAAATGTTGATTCGTAGATCATAAAACATGTATCTAAACAAAAGCTCTAAGTTCATATATACAATAAAATTTAATGAAAGTGTAGCCATACCTATTGTATACCTGAAGAGCATTTCTACCCAGAAAAATATATATATCGCATAATATGGTATAATAGCAATAGTTCTCTAAATGTTGACTCATATAGTAGATCATAAAAGATTCACCTAAACAAAAGTTCTAACTTCATATATACCATAAAATTATAGTATTTGTTTAATCATACCGATTGTGCACTTGAGGAACCTTTCAACCCTGAAAAATATAAAATTTCAATGATAGGGTAGAATAAATTTTTTCGAATTATACACTTATATATCATTAAACATGCACCTATTCAAAAGCTAAAGTTCACATATACAATAAAATTATAACAAAGGTATGATCATACCTATTGTACATCTGATGAGTTTTTCTACCCTGAAAAATATACATATCGCAAAATAGGGTAGAATAGCAATAGTTCCCTAAATGTTGATGCATAGATCATAAAACAAATTGGCATACGAAAGCTCCAAGTACACTGTACAATACAATTATAATAAAAGTATAATCGTACCCATTGTACACTTGAATAGCGTTTCTACCCTAATATATACTCGTACATTGCATGATAGGATAGATTAGAAATATTCATTTAAATGTTGACCTGTAGATTATTCCTCATATAAATATCTAATGTCCTGAAGTTTATATATAGAGTGGAATTAAAATTAGAATATAATCCTACTTCAATGAACTCCTGAAAGACGTTTAACTCGAAAGAAGAATATAATTTTTGGATAGGGTTGTATAAATATTCTTGTAAATATTGACTTGCAGTTCATAAATACATACCTACTCAAAATCTCTAAGTCATCTATGCAGTATAATTAAAATAATAGTATAATCATAGCATATCGTACATCTAAATAGTGTTTTTACCCTGAAAAAATATTATTTAAATGATAGAATAGAATAGAAATAGTTATGAAAATGTTTGTTATAGATTAAAACATATTACCTATTCAAAAGCCGTAAGTTCATATATATAATACATGTCAAATAATAGTATAATCAAACCTCATTAGACCTTAAAAGCGTTTCTATACCGAAAAATATATAGTTTGAATAAAAGGGTAGAATAGAAATTGTTTCATAAATGTTTACTTATAGATATAACTCATACTTATTCAAAATATTCAAGTTCAAATATACAGAAAAAAAATGAATATATAACCCCTTATTGTACACTTGAAGGGCGTTTCATTCCTGAAAATATATAATTAAAATGACAGTGGAATAGAAATAGTTCTGTAGTTGTTGACTAATAGATCATATTACATATACATATTCAAAAGCCCTTATTTTCTATATAAAATATTCTTCTATAATAAAACTCATAGTACACATGGAAAGCATTTTACTCCGAAAAATATATAACTTACATGATATGGTAGGATAGAAATATTCATCTTAATGTTCACTTGTAGATAAAAAATCACATAAGATTTGAAAAACGTATGTTCATATATTCAGTAGATTTAAAATAAGAATATAATCATACTTTATTGTACACCTGAAAATTGTTTCTACCCCAAAAATATATAATTTGTAGGATAAGGTAGAATAGAAACAGCTATTCAAATGTTGACTAATTGATCATAATACTCATACCTATTTAACAACTATAAGTTCACAAATAGAGTAGAATTAAAAATGTTTCTCATTTAGTATTTTTTTCTTATTTAATTTTAAATTAAAATTAAATAAGAATATAATCATGTCTAGTGTACACCTGAAAATTGTTTCTACCTCTGAAATAAATAAATTTAAATAATAGGGTAGAATAGAAATATTAATGTAAATGTTGACTTACAGATCATAAAATACATAGCTATTTATAACTATAAGTCTTAGTTGCAGTAAAATTAAAATAAGAATATAATCATACCTCTTTGTATACCTGAAAAGCTTTTCTAAAGAAATATTAATGTAAATATTAAATTATATATCGTACTTCACACATCTATTTAACAACTATAAATTCACATACGCAGTAGAATTAAAATTAAAACATAATCACATCTTAAGTACACCTGGGCAGTGTTTCACTAACAAAAATATATAATTTGGATAATAGGGTAGAATAGAAATTGTTCTGTATATGTTCATTTACAAATTATAATTCACATACCTATTTGACAACAGTAAGTTCAAATACACAGTAGAATTAAAATAAGAATATAATCATATCTGTTTATTACCTGACAAGCTTTCTCCCCCAAAAATATATAATTTGCATGTTATGGTAGAGTAGAAATATTTATGTAAATGTTCACTTGTAGATCATAAAATATATACCAATTTAACAATTATGAGTTCGCATACACAGTAGAATTAAAATAATAATATAATCATACCGTTTATCCCTAAAGAGTTATAAGTGCATAAAAAAGTAAAATGGAAATGGTTCTGTAAATGTTATATAGATCATTAAACTCATACCTATTCAACAAATTTAAGTTGGTATACAAAAGTTGTATTATTAGTCTCGTTCATGATACACACTTTGCTATAGTATTAGGGGGTTGAAATAGCAGTTCTTGTTTGTTGGCTTAGTCAGGTTCTAGGATAGTGTTCTGAAACTGTTCAAATTCGAAGAGCTCTTAAGTCTTCAAATATTTGAAGTTACATTGTATAAGAATTTTGAGAAAATTTGTACATCAGTCAAATAATATAAGAAAAAAATTATTCAATAATATACATTATGAAACTTACTTTCAATTTCTTTATTCTTGTCCTCAGAGAGATATGAATTTGATGAGCCGCTGATCTTCAGTATACAGGACTATGTTTGATGGGGAACTCGCATTTCTACTTCAATTCGTTGATATGAAATGAATTACTAAGGGACACAAAGAAGTCTTATAGACAAGAGATCACGATCGTTTTGGGAAGAACAGTGGAAATAAGAGCGTTTCATACTGTGTAAGATATTGAATGTTTGCTTGATTTTCAATGTGCTTTCACTTCTATCAATATAAACACCCGTTACAGCAAAAATAAAAGAAACTCCACAAGTATTATAATGCTCATATACTTTTGTATTGTATACATTTATGTATATATACTTGTGTATTATATCATGTCAAAACTAGGTATTATAAGTATAACATATATGCTAAACACATAAACATGCAATAAACACATAACAATGCCCACTAACCTGTGAACTGGTATCCTCTCCTCTGTACCTGTAAACAATAAACACATGTCAATACTAACACAAAGGTAATGTAATACCACTTATTATTACATTACTTATTCACATTATGTAATCATAATACATTGCAAAGGTAATGTAAAATAATGTGGACCCTTTGTCAGTCATGGTTGTGCCTAGCCATAATCAAATAATACTATGTATTACTTTCTTATGACAATACATCCTAATTGTGGCAATTGTCTGACTTGATCCCCCTCCACTACGAAATCCCATAATATATGTAACACATGTAATAATTAATATAACAATTACATTTTACAAAATCCAAAACAGTATATATTACCTACTTAATAAAAATGTGTGTATAAAGTACATAAATGTACTTACAAGTATTTAAACTTGCAGTACGTACAAGTACTGCATAAAAATTTTAAAGAGACTGAATTATCGTTTTCCCCCAGTTTTTCTTATATCGTTTTCAAGAACAAGGAAAGTATGTGTGAAAGAAGGTTTCACAAAACATTCTCAGTTAAAAATATCATGCATATAGAAATACTTATGATCAATATTCACTTATGATCAATGACTAAACTGGGAAGGTGATGTATCAGATACTTAGTTAAAGTCACAGACAGAATGTTGTGCTGTATAGATTCACTTCTAGAACTTGGGTTCTTAGGCAGTAGTAGGCAACACTGTAGGTTGAAGTGTCAGGCCCACAATGAATCAACAGATAGGCCGAATATTGGGTCCTTTGTGATACCACACAATGTAGATTATTTTTACATTGGAAATCCTAAATTTTGCCTAACTCAAGTGTATTTAGAGTAGGAATCTTTAAGGAGTACATGACATCGTGCAAGCTTGGGACCCACGGTTGAATGTCCTCTCCGAGGAACGACGTGCTCAGATTTATTCACCTCCCACGTTAATAAATCGAGGACCAGGTGGGTGTCAAACTCCGGACCTACTATTTTTGAGCGAGTTAACGACTGAGCTAACCTGGTCACCCAACTTGGGTCTTAAGCTTACACCTATATTACACCCTAGAACTATGTTCAAACTGGGACTAAAGAAGGAATTTATCTTAGATTATCTTATATAATATTGCTATGCACGTATATTTAACAATCAAGTTATAAGGATTGAAAGCACCTATAAATGTAAAATTGTCTTTAAGTATTTATCCAGAGACCAACATACTACTATAAAGTTCCACGAGGATCTGACATTCACAAGGCAACTTCGTTACAGCTTTGTTAATTAAAAGGCTATATGAGATTGTATTTTCTTCCTCAGCCAATCGCTTGATAAACACAAACATCATTAATAAATACTTAAAGCAGAATACATAAGGATATTTTATTATTTTTTATTCAACACACTGAATAGAAATTCTGTTACTTTTCAATGGATACAGTTGTTTTTTTTTTACTTTTACGTTTAATAATTAATATAGATATGTGTACAAGAGAAGTTATTATTCTTGTACACTCTTCAATGCTTAATACTAAACAGTATATCCATACTGCATGACTTAAGACATCCAGATAATTTTATATGACTATGATATATTCAATAATGTACAGAAAATGTTATGTTTTTTTATACTGTAGCTTCATTTAGTAAGTGTTGTACTTAATGTTGAGTGATATGCTAACATACCTTGGGATAATACATATTTAAGGTCAAAATTTTAATAAAGCATGAAAGACAACAGAAAACGAAAACACTTTCAGAACTATTAAATTCCTTCACAGAATATAATCTATCTCATTAGTATATTTTTATCTGACTTTAAACTATACTGTGCTTTAGATTCTGTTAAAACAAAATAAAGCTATTATTGATAACAAGCACTATGTTAATAATTATTAAAACAGTTTCACTGATTCGTGCCATCGCAAAGAAGATATATATTTTACACATCAATGCTAACTTGTGGTCTTTTTCATTACGAATAAGTAAAATATTTCATTAATTTTCAGGGCTCTTCTAGGTTAATCACTTGTTAAACTATTTGAATTATTTTTTTCCTACAAAAGGTTTGTTTATGACATTAGACATGTATTCTAGCATTTATAGTTATTAATATCTACCTACTCTGAGAAAAATGTGTACCAGTTATTTGAATGCTGATTCAACTCGGGTAAAATCTTTAAGTATTTATCTTAAAGTTTTAATTACTACATATTTGAACATGTACATTTAAACAAAGTCTTTAAGGTTACTTAACTTGCTTTTAACTTAATTCTCGTATAAAGCACAAGACACAGAAATTGTTATAATTGTCAAGATTAAATTCATTATTGTAAAATTTAATTAGTCTAGACTGAATAAGAATCATCAAATTAGAATTTGTATAATTTTTAAAGTGGATTAAACCCAGTAAAATTCCACCTGGTGAGTGTTTTTGTAATAAATTAGTTTAGTAAATTTCTTAGATAGCCCTGAGTCTACTATATGATTTGGTTTTTAGGAAATAAGAATTAATATTTAATGAGGTTTTTTTCTCAAAAACTACTGAAATACATGTTTTGTCAGTTCATTATTATAGCGTACCTGGCTAAATTTATACTAGAATTATTTAAACGAAAATTAATTAGGCATTAAAACTATTTACTTTAATGCAATGTTAGAGTACTTAATAACTGAAACTCAAACAAATATTTACTGATACCATCCTAAAAATAAGTTAGATAATCAAAATTTAAGCTTCAACTACTTCTTTATCTATTATAATTACATCAATCTCTATCATTCTTATAATTGTATGTATTATTATATATCTAAAATTAATCGAAAAAAGTTGCAGATAGTAGCATAAAATATAATTTGAATATATCTTATTGAGCAATTGACATTCACCAGTCATTTGGTAATTGTTATGTTCTTTATATTTACTGACTAAAATCCTTTTACAATATGAGTATGGTATATAATAAAAGTAATATGAAAAAATAAAATAAGAGATAATGCAATAGTACAATAAAAATAGTAATAATAGTGCACGTATAGTAAAACAGTTGAATAATTAATAACTATAGATACAATGTTACAAGAATATTTTAACAAAACATAGATTAGGTAAACTAAAATAATATTATAGAAGTAAATAAATTTAAATGTAACAATAAAGAATAAGAGAAAAAATATGAGAATAACATTGCTGAAGACCAGAAAATGATAAGGAAATTTTGGAAACAAGATATAACTAAACATTAAATAACTGTTTTCCATTATATTAAAAGATGCTTTTTGAATATTAATAGAACCGTTTTGATTCAGTTGATAAATTTATAAGTTGATTTTTTGCATGATGCAATGGAAATAAAATAATGCAATTAAATACTCTATTTTTCTGGTGAAATGAAATTGTGATAAATATGTATATTACTAGAAAATATAATATTACAATAGATAAGAGCAGACATTCTAAAGAAGAATTAATTAAACTTGTAATCTTGAAATGAAAGTTAATGTAATGTTTCTACTAACCGTAATACAGTTGTATCAGTACCTTCTGTATTCTTTCATTGGCATTCAATCAACGTAATATCTTATTTGAAATACAAATATTAAACTAAATTTTTCAATAAGAACACATTTACATTTATTTCAAACTGTTACAAATAAAACTGACGCCATAGTATAGAGACGCAATTAAAAGTGAAAATGGACGAAAAAAATTAGAGCTGTGATTGGTTGAAACGAACATTGGAATAGAAAAGACATGCGTATTATGTATCATATCAATATCAAATATAAATAACTTACTTGAGATATAAATGAACTAAGTGATAGATGTCATTTAACTAATGCATCTATCTCTTGGTAGTAGCAATACATTGATATTACTCTATAAACAGAATATTTTGTATTTAATATTGTTCTATTGAACTCTATTGTTCAATCCATCAATTACACTAATCCTATTTAATTTATAATAATGTTATTTCTTTTATTGTTTGAGTATTTGGAACAGAATGAAATATATTATTATTATAAAGAGGAATTGATGTATTACCTAAACATATTGATCAGAGAGATGAAAGTCAAGCTGGTATATCGAAACAACCGATGCTGACGACAGTTCCACTAACTCTGAGTCCAAAGGTTCATCTTTCTCCCTATGAGGAAGGTTATAATAAAAATTATAAATTTCAAATCTCTACTTATTTACCTGTTTTAATCAATATCTGATGATGTTATAAACAATAATTTTAAAAACAATCAACTGCTATTTTCTTTAAGTTTTCATCATAAACTTAATGTGTATATCTTCAATAATCTTTTTTAAAATAATATATTTTGTTATCAAATCGAGTGGCATTCAAATTATTATATTTTTCAAAGCTGTAAGAGAAGTGGGCGAAAGATTTTTATCACCTGATTTATCAATCCATAATCATGAATGTTGTTAAAAATAATTTTAATAAAATTTCTATATTTAAATTTCAAATGTTTCCAAATTGAGTCAGAAATATTCAAAGAATGGTGTCACGAAAATTTGCTCCAAATCTAAATTAAAGTTTTTGTGTTCAAAGAAATGTCCTGAAGAGAACTGTGCTGTCAGTTCTTTACTGTGCTATCAAGCATTCCTTACATGCTTACATATGCATGTTCTCTGTTTGATCCGGCAAGCAATGAGTTCTAAGCAAGAATACTTGAAACAGAGCCAAACAAGCTAGTTATAGTCAACTCCAATGATAAGCTATTGAAAAATTTCGGTTATTTATTCTCTTTTCCAGGTTAAGTTAGTTTTTAAGAAGTCAACAATGTCAAAAAGATGTTAGGATGAAGTCTTTCAGAAGGGCATGCAAGACTGATACATAAGGACGGAAATGTGTGTTAAACGCTAGAGTGATTACTATAAAGTTTGCATTAACCTTGTAGTTACATTTCTGACTAACCTTGATAACGAAATTTTGCCCCGAACATAAACCATCAACGCCATAAACTCTCATATTATTGGGTATTGGAATAATAGCTTTTTCCTACCAGAGGATAAACACAACTCTATTTAATTATCGAAGCCTGAATAACTGAATAGACCACAGTGAGATCTGGCTCATAACAGTTAATCATAGTAAATTTTAAATTAAATGCATTGTTTATGTGTTTATTATTTAATTAATTCTAATCAGTTTTACCATCATATTTTAAACTAAATTCTCATAAAACAATATAGTCAATTAACTTTTTATTTTCTTTTTAAATAACTTAAGCTTAATATGTATTTTACACTGAAAGTGAGTTGTAGATTATGTATGAATAATGTGTTACATCTGCTTGCATTCCAAGAAAAATGTTTGTTTCAAAAAGCCATAATTTTGACTGTGATAACAATGAGATTAATTAATGTAAAATGGTCGTTATTTCATAATATACAGTATCAAATAAAGCTTACACATTATTCTGTATTTTGTATCCCAATGTAATTTAAATTATTATCTGATAATTATTAAAATTAAAGGCTTTTAATCTTACTATAAGCACATGTAATCATTTAATAAAATATTTTTTTCATTTTAGTGTAATAATTAAAAAAATGATTTTGCAAAGTTCTCTAAAGTGTATTTCTCATGTTTAATGAGAATATAGATATATATCATTACCTTCAGAGTACTAAATAGATGTATAATATAAATGTATAACAGGAGTATTACATGTTATTAAGATTTGAATATTTATTCTTTTCTATTACTGTCAAATATTGGTGAATTCATCATACGACGGAGTACGAAAGGAACAGCATATCAAAGAATACTTCATCAGGCAAAGATCTATGGTAGGAACTCAAAAAAAAAAAAAAAGAAACAAATGACAACCATTTTGGAAAGCGAGAGGCACAATAACGAAAGTTGATAATGCATGATGATAGAAATTCCCCAGAGACAGGCAGGGAGAGAAAATATCCAGATCAGCCTTAAACATCTCGTAGTTCAGGGAACTGTAGACCTAGGAAGAACTCTATTATACATGACTTTTTCAGTCTACGGGTGGATTGTCCCAACAGTTAAATCTTTCATAAACCAGTAACAATAAAACTGTCCTGTATCTGTATAAGATGCAGATTGTACAATCACTTCCTCCAGATAAAGTGCAAAGAAAGACTTTTTCTTAGTGGTTTGTAAGTATGAGCAGAGGGGAAGAGAATTGAAATGAATACAGCTCATGATTCCATCAGATGAAACTCATTTTAACATGTCTGGATATATTAATAAACTAAAATTGAAGTTTTTGGGTTCGTGAAGTCCTCAAATTATATATGAAATGGATTATAAAATTATAAAGTAACAGTGTAGTCTTCATGTATGATTCATCCTTTGTGGAGGAGGAACATGGTTAGCAGTAACAGAGTTATATGTTGAATATCTTCTTACATCCCAAGTTACGGGAATGCCAATTAGAAAAACATGTGGATGGAACTATGTGGTGAAACTTGCCATACATTAGGACTTATCTATGCATACATGTGATTATTTTCAGAGAAACAAAGAAGTGAGAAAAAATATATAAACAGAAAGTTAGATCAGATATAAGGCAATAAAACGGTATAATAGAACAAAAAAGGAAAATGATTGCCAAACCGTTTAGTAGATGAGATACATAACATAAAATTTGATCTTATAGTGTAGATGCTTTTAGGAAATATTGATCATGGGAAAGTGAAGTTTTTATCATCATTTTTAACCATTGTTTACAAAATGGCCTTAACCATTTCAGAATCAGTTAATTAAGAGATAACGTTTCACCGCGTGTTTATCTCATAGATAGGAACCCTGTAGGCTATCATTACTATTTATTTTTATTCTACCATTACCATTTATAACCTTCCACAGATCTCAAATAAAGAAATGTTCTTCTTTAAAGCTAACAGCATTTAAATGTAACAAGATTTTATGTCATCAAAAATAATCAATCGACACCAATTTTACATTCCAATAAGTTTTTATGGGCTTGAAGACTTAGACGAAGTGCAGAAGAAAAAAAGTATTCAATCAAAATTGTAAAAAAAATGAAATTGGTAATTAACAATGTCTTTTCAGAATTACCGAAATATCATTGTTTTTAAAACATTTGCCTGAATGTTTGCTTTCAGTTTTTTATATTATAGACGATACAACCTTGGTATTAGTTTAGGATCGTTAAAAGTGACCAAAAATAATGGAAAAACGCAGCTCTTCGTCCATTTCTTTTAAATATGTATGGACCATTTTTTCAAATCTTTCACTAAAACTTGAGAAGGGAAATTTGTCAAAAAAATGGGACTTGTCTTGCCAAAGTAGTTTTTATTGAGGCATGCAAAAAGAACAATGACATTTGAGGCACCAAGGACGTACCACAACACGAAAATCAGAATAGTGGATGCAAACCTCTCTATTAGCATAGACAGTTCGTAAAAAAACACACCTGATCATGTTTATTAAAAACATGTGAAGTAAAAATCAACATTTAAACCACTGCAGGAAAAACCGAGAAAAGAATAACATCTTTAAACCGAACCAAGTGATTGACATGGTATAAAACTCTGATCACTTTTTTGGTTGAGGTATCTTAGTCGTTTTTATATATATCTTACTGTTTATATATATTCAACCAATTAAATGAAATGATTCCACGAACTAAATAAACTAGATTCACAGAAAATGCACTTATAAAACAGTTTAATTTCTGTGAATGAATGAATGAAATCATGTTTCATTTCATGTTTATACATGAAATAAAAATTAACGTCTAATTGACTGTAAGAATTACGGTCAACATCATTGTACAAAGCAACTGGTCTTCATCAGGGTCGCATAATAAAAGATATAATATGAAAGCATACACGTTATTACCATTCCCCGTGGCTATAACGATGACCAGTTTCTGGATAGAAATATCTTACTCCCATTTTTAAATTTCAATTTTACTTATTTTTATGTACATTCAAACATACATTTGTTAAATTTCATTAATATTAACGTTATTTAAATCATTTAAGTAATTGTATTCATTAAATTTCTAGCCAAGAACCACCTGATTATGAATGATGTCCAAATATCCAAGTTAGTTTCCGTGTATTTATTCTCTAGTAGCATCATGGATGACAAATAATAATTAAATTAATTGTTTTAGCTGTTTATAATACTCGTCAACATTTTTCGTTCATTATAAATTAATCTTCTCTAAATTTCAGATGAGAAAAAAATTCGAATAAATTAATTTGTAAAGTAAAAATGAATACAATTCATATTAATAAATAAAAGGGTGTCTCTGAATTTCCAGCTATACTCATGAATTAAGGAAATATGTATTTTAATAATTACTATTTATCCAGTAATGATGTCCACCAATAACCAAAATGGGTGCCATTAACTTATGGGTGAAAAAGTGAAATTAACAAATGATTCAAACTTTCCGACCCTAGAAGAACACTTTATGTGAAAAAGTTTAATGTGGCAGGGAGTTTGAAACAATTACTATTAATTAACTCACAATTCCTAATTTCACCAATGGAATAAAGCCATTTGCATTTAAAATATATATTAAAATGAATAGATTACCATAGATTCTAACGTAGTCCAATCATTTATTATGTAGTATTTACTCATAATAAATATTACAAAAATATGGCTTAAAAGTCAATTGCAGAAACTCAGGTGACTTAAAGTCCCTGCAAAAAGAGTTCAAGAACCCCTTTCTCTTAGTGGTGTATATAAATTGTCGTGCGCTAATTGCCCTTCTCATTATAGAGGCATGCCTCTAAGATCATTTAACAAAAGAATAAAAGAACAAGAAGTTAAACAGAAAACCAAATCCCCCCACAATAATCAATTCATATCCCATTTTGCCAAACATTTAGTCACCAATAACCACCAATTTTTCCCAGACTAAAATATACAAATATTACATGGAAACAATAAATTCCGTAAAATAACTATTTTAGAAGGGTATGAAATTTTCGAATTAGTGCGCGATAATCCTTATACTTGCCTCAATGAACAAATTCCCAAGTGTACAACTTTTCTTAATTTATTAATATATATAAAAAAAGTTCTATTTTTTCTGCATTCCTATATTTGTTTATATTTCGTTATAATTCTCTGTGTTATATTTTCAATATGTTTCCTACACTTAGTCCTAGAGGAAGTGTAAAGCCTCAGCCTAACCTTTAGGAAAAAAAAATAACAATGAAATGTACCTGCCTTCTAATATAAACAGAAGTACCCCATACCCTCACCCACGTCCATCCTATTCCCAGTCAGTTGTACTACCGACACTCACCCTTAGGTTCGTATTCTCTTCCTTATTTTATTTTTATACTATATTTACTGTATACTATAGATAACTCTCCGGTGTCATTGTATTTTTTACTTAATGCCTGAGCAATAACACTACGTGTTGGAAACGCGTTGTTTGTTTATACCACTAAATTTTTATATGTAGAGACCATTTCATTAGCTTTTTATCCTGCAATTTTACCATAGATTTTTTATATCTTTTATCGCTTACGACTTTTATAGATTAAGATTTAAAGACAATCTAAAAAGCCGTAAAGAACTCGTCAAGAGGAGTTAAAGATCCATATTCACTTTCTACACACATAGAGTACAACCAATTAAAATTATCCAATAATTGTCCACAATGTATTTTTTTTAATCAACACTTTTTTGAAGTATATATAAAATGTTTTGTTGCACAAAAAACTTGACAAGGAAAATGAAAACCCTTCAGTTTAATTTGCATACCACTTGATAATAGGGGCTTCCAACCATTGCTTGGTCTGTGCGCGAAGAAATTAAGTTTTTCAGGGTGTAACCTAAAATTATAGACAAAGTTCAAATCCTTCCTCCAGTATACGTTTGTTTCTCCATTTTTGAGTACATATATTAAATTCGAAGTTAAAAACAATATATAAACAATCGAATAAGCCCTCAGGATTCTCTATAATTTCGACATTAAGCCGTTTTCAAGAAAATAGTCGAATAAAACACATTATTGTGAGATGCCACAACATTCTTATTTACATTATTATAAACCAGTAGCCGATCACAGCTCCACGAATGTGAACTAAAGAACCAACAATGCACTTAATAGTACTTTTTGTATATCGGTAAACTCTAGTATATCGGTTTTATAACTTTTAAATTTTAGAGTATCTGTGATCAATTTCATGAGAATTGTAGCCTGTTAGAATTAAACTGAACTATCAAATAAAACTAATATAATTAATTCTAATTGATAAAATGTTATCAATGAATAAATGGTTGGTTATTCTCATGAATATAGAAAACTGTTTCAAAAAACTATGCTTAAATAACTATTCGTTGTTTAATAAAGAAATAATATTATCTGGGTGTACCGTGATAATGAGCGGATATAGTACTGAGAACCAAACAAACCTTCCTCAAAAACACTTAAATAGCGTCATCACTCTAACCAGGTTTCAAAATTTTTTTAATGAAACTTGAAACACCCATTAAAAAGGATATCATGAGTATTACATGAATGACTATTTCTTAAGGCTCAGAATCGTAAATGTCAAGAATACATATCATAAGCCATACCTATAAGAAATCTAACCTATGAACATAGTAAATAGAAGCTTGTGAGCCAATGCTGTTAATAGTGTTATTACACTCCTGAAGGGAGAAGTGCAATGCCATTCAGGTTAATATGAGGTAATTTAGCCTACACAATTTTTATGTAATACAAATTTATAAGTTTAAGCATTTGACGAAACAGATTTTAAACGTGATTCCGGAAAGTTTGTCAAATATTTTAATGTATAAAAGACTAAAAAAAAAAAAAAAAACATGTGTAGATAATGGGGAAAAAATATTATGAAAACATTTTTCATTTAATTTCTTTAACGTCAGTTATATACATTTATACAATTCAAAGCTTAAAATCTATTATTTACAAAGCTTAAAAGAGGTAAGTACGATGTTTATTTGGTTTTTAATAGAGAAGACGGGGGTTTAGACGAGTTGTTCAACACTATGAGCAGACAGATCAAGTAGTCTCCACGCTGCCCTTGGGTTAAGCTCACTACGGTCTCGACACAAAACCCACACATATGTCACTCGTAACACTTTCTCAGGGTCCCCTTCCACGATATTTCCTTTCTTATCTTTCAGACAAAATAGTTGTTGTGAAGTAAAGTTAATTACTAAAACAGGACCTTGTTCCATTACTTTACCCATAACAAGATCAACTTGGTCAATATCTAATATTTTTGAACAAAATTTATGACCTGAGTCTTTATGTGGTTTAATTGAAGTTGAAAGTACATTGAAGGGACCTTCGTAACACCAGTCCTTTAATATATCTAAATCACCTCTAATCATTGCTTCTAATATATTAGGAATAATATCTTTTTCACACTGTTTAAGGAACAGCATTTTATCAAAAGTTGGATCAACTTTACAAATTTCTGTGAGTGTTTCAGAAAGTTCAGTTTTTTGAAAAAGTCCACCCATTATGTCTGAAACTTTGTCTGTAAGAAGTCTTGATGCTCTAATCACAGGATTATCACTTTCATCGTATTTAATTTTCCAATCAACTACTTTATTAAAGTAGGCGTTATTCTCTTTAAAATTTACCCAACTTTGGTAGAATTTAGAATCTTTGTGGAGTTCAAGACCGGTGGTGACAGTATCAGGAGCAAAGTGTTGCATCCCAGCCGATGTTTCCACTCTCCGACGTAGTTTTGCTGGAGGTTGATAAACCCTGGAATGAATACCCCCCTGGTCAAGTTCCTGTTTCACTGCAGCAGCAGTTTCACTTAAAGTCTGAAATGCTCCACTCTTACTGATTTGCTGTCCTTTTTCTGAGATTGTTTCTGCAGCACCTTTCGCACTTTTTCCGATCTCACTACCAATTTTCCCTGTTAAAAATCACAGAAAATCAATCAACAGTATAAGAATCAAAAATAATACTAAAACTAAAGCAATTACATAAAGAAACAGATAAACCAATTCGTCTCCTAGAGCAAGATACAATAAACACTAACACCACGAACGAGGTAAAAAAGTGTAACTTTCCTTAATATAACTTACACTAACCTCAGTGATACTAGCGATATTCATATACCAAAGGAGTCGTATCAAAGATTAACATTCTTTGAAGAAAAAAAAAGAACTGAAATATCATTTTAACATATTGCTCATAACACTATATACGTATGACTTAATCTAAGACTGAAAGATTAACTTCATCAAACAGTCCAAATTCAACATAGAGATAACTGAACAATTATAACAAAAAAAAAACTAAGAACAAAAAAAGTAGGTAAATACATTTGGCCATGGTAAAAAACAATGTAAACGCATCTTCATTTAATTAATTGAGGTATAATTACCTCAAAACAACATGAAGCAGTATACCTTCATCTCAAATATATTGGACAAACAGCTCAGCAACTAAGAAAAAGAATATTCCACCATAATAAATCAAATAGGGAAAACTAATAACTGATCCATTCAATAGGATGCCACACTGAAATAATATGGCCTCAGTTTCAATTTAGGTTTGAATTAGGGGAGAAACAAGAAAAACGGAAATTCCATAATCTCAAATATGACCAAATATAATGAATCGTGTGTCTAAGAATGGATACATGTTGATTTAAACATAAACAAAATGAATCATTGAATTGAAATATAATTTTTACTTTTACAATATATTATTGAAATTAAAAAAATAAACTAATAACTACACGAAAATAACAATAACAAGCTAATTTTTCTTAATTCCTTTCATTTATTAGTACACTTCAAAGAAGTATCACTTTTTTGCAAACTTGTACATTAAAAGCACTGAATACAAATCAATATACTATCGTAATTTTGAAAACCAATCCCATTTATAAAAATACAAAAATACATCTGGAGTAAGAGTAGTAACCTTTCCAATCAGTACATTTATTTTCCACTCACTTAAGTATCATATATATACGAATAAATTAGATGCACTGTAAAAACATCAATCATTAAACTTAAAAACATTAAAGTTGAAAAGTGATAATATATACTAACCATTACCTGGTTAAATTTGGGGAGGCTAATTAGCTAAACCATATTGGTACATTATTTTCTATTGTTCGATCGTATTTTAGAGAAGGTTATGAAGTTTATCATAGCATATTCACCAGTATCACCATGATGTATCTTTTTAACATACCTAGTCAGATAATTTCCTCTCAAACTAAATGTTCTTAAAACATTTTTACTTAACAATGCAATAATAGCCAATGTTAAAACCCTTTAAAAAATATTCAAAACGATTTTTTTTTATAAAAAAAACTGTTAGTTTTTTACTATCTCAAACAGAGAATGTGACAGTTAAAGTATAAGTGCTATAATTAAAACTGTTAAAAAAATTAATGTTATTAATAATACTTTTGAACTGTTTTTTTTTTCACTTAATAAAAGTTAATTTTGAACCCCAAGCCTTACATGGAAATATTACTCTAACATTTCTAGAAAAATATACATGATTTATGAGAAATCTGATTATAAAATCAAAAATAATTATTTTCGAGTTTAACACAGCAATGGTGTATAACCTCATCTCTGTTTCAAGCTCTTGACAAAGATCGACTGTTCAATAATTGTAATCACATAGTAGATGAAATAGGAATTAATGCTTCACCACTCATTGATCAATTTCACTAGTCATAATTTACACTGTTCCCAAGAATGTTGTGTAAAACTGTTAGCACGAAACAGAAGAGCTATTGAAAAGTGATGCAAGAGTGAGCTCCCAATGGTTTTATCGTTTTGAAAAAGAATTGGACAACGATGCCAAGATAAAAATAGCCGGTATGGGAAAGGTCCCTTTTCCCTCAATGGTTTTATTTATTTAAATCTTAATATGAGGAATTAACTTCAGTTAATTATTTGATAGGGAGATGATAAAAGCCTTCAATCTGCAGTTAATTGGAACATGTTTCAAAAAGATCTTGGTAATGAAATTAAACGAAGGAGAAAATGTTATCAGTGGATCAAGCTGCACTGTGCAAATTGATGAATCATTAATTGAATAATGTGGGCAGAATTCTTTTACAAGATTGGTTATTTAGTAATTTAAGAGAGAAACTGGGGACAAGGTGCCAATTGGTATTTCCATTACATTCCACCAGGTATATACCACAATATATCTGATGAATGAAGAACCAAACATCTGTCCCACAGTCATAAACATTTAACAGTCAACCATTCAGTCAATTTAGTGGAACCAGAATCGGGCGCCCGTATCCAAAATATAGACAAAATGTGGCGCTCGATTAAAGAAGGGTATGACAACAATCAGGGACTCATACAACAATAACTGATCTGCTAGTTAATAACTGTTAATAACAATAACTGCTAGTTATCTTAGGAATTTTTGTCGAGGGAAATTAGTGTCTCGGGATCCATTACGTAATTTTAACTGATGGACTGAAAATTTCCCACCAACTAAATTACTTCGTTAATTCTTATAATATATAACACTTTTATTGCTTTATTTATTCCTTTTTTTTTTAAATTTCTTTATAGTTTTCTTTCCTAGTAGCTTTCTTAAATGTTAATTATTTGGTGTTCATTGTCTCTCTCTAGATCATTTTATTCATTTACTAATTATTTTATTTGTGAATGTCGTATTGTTTTTGTTGCTTTTTAATTATTTCCTCTTTATTGTATTAGTTTATGTACACGGAATGTCAAATAATCCCTATTTATAATGCAATCTAATTGTTGTTCATGTCTAATATTTCTATTGTTATTGATCAATTTCTTTTTTTAATTAATTAATCAATTTTCATCCATTAATTTCATTTAATCCGTTTATTGTTAATACATTTCTTATTTATATTAATTTACAAATTTAACCATTTTCTCTTTTCATTTCCTACGCTTTACCTTAAAATGTGATATTGAACAACAACAGATTGAAAGAGAGCAGATATTTTATGGTGGATGCAATATCGAGGGATTAAATTAGAAGATAGTTCAATATAGCATATAAATAAACACTTCATAAATGTGTAGCTAATTTACTAGATTCTCTAAAATTCTAAATTAACTTTAATATAAATGCTTAAAAACAAACAGAATAACTGAATTACCTGCTTTTTTGACTATTTCAGTTTTTCCGGCTTCTTCCAGTACTTCACTCACTTTACCTTTTATGGTATCTAATTTTTCTTTTAAAACTTCTGATCCTTTGGATGCTTCAGCTTCAACAGCGTGGAATTTTGTTCTGTGAACAGAGTTGTTACCATATAGCAAAGGGGGGTAACTTTTGAGTTCAACACAAATACAATTACTTCGTTCCAGAATGAATAAATTTGTTCATATTAGATTAGATCAAATTTACAGTTTAATTTTAGTTCATATAACTTAAAACTTAATTTGCATAAGATTTTTTTTCTTGTACAAACGAGTTAGATGACACAAGGTGTTAATGAAATACAATTCAATAAGTACAGGTATATTTATACCATTACTAAATTTAACTTAACAGTAACTTAATGAAATTACTTAGATTATTTATTGAGCCTTATTTTCTTTTTAGTATTTGGTACAACCGTAGTTTGTTACAGTGAAACTTATAAACCCTTTTCTAATTCAAATTCCCTTTAGGAAAATGTATGTATACAGATAACAATTTAAACATAAATAAATTCATGTAAATATCTCCACACTTAGATAAATATATGAGGAAGATTTATATGTGCTGTTACAATCCTCATGTAATAACTGAAAGCAACACCAAAAATTAGTTGAATAATTCATAAAAATAAGAAGACACAAATAAGAACTAAATGCAGAACACTTTACAATAAATTTAGGTTTACCGAGCTTTCTGCAAAGCATCTGATTGCTCCAACTTCTCAGCTTCTTCTCTGAACTTTTTGAGATTTTCTTTCATTTCTTTGCTTTTTGCAAGATCTTGTTTTACATTTTCTATGAACTGGCCAAAGAAACCGGGTCGCTTTGAAGAGTATAACCTCTGTGTTTGTAACTACAAAATCAATTTCTCACATTAAACTCCAATACACTTGTTGAGAGATATTTTTTCACTACCATATAATGTGTATTTCTCATGTAACATCAAAAAAGTAAATAATTTCTGTTAACATGACTTACATTACATCATTGTATCAAACTAGTTTGTGAGCTTATTCATAATGAGCAAATTTATATTACACAGTCAACTTATATATGTAAGGAATAATAAAATAAAATGTTGACAAGTAATGTGACTAAAGTAAATTGTATTTAAAACTTTTGTTCATATAAAAAAAAACTGAACCTCTTCTAAAATAATGCCTTAGAATTATAGCCTCAAATATCTTAAGTTTATAAACCCTATAAAATTTTAAGCAATAAACTTACGTTTGTAGTACATAGTGGAAGAGCTAGTTTTGAATGAATCCATGAAGAAAATAAACTATAATTTAGGGGATGGCGCGAAATCCAAGTTACGCCACGATACTGAAATCACAATTACATCAAAATATAACACCTCAAACTATTCGTAACATGATTATAATTACTTTGCAATCATAAGCTCACCATTAATATAAACTTTAGTAATATTTTCAACTTATAACACAACGCATGTCATGAGCATGACAAACAGCTGATAATGGAATCTTTATAAGGTCATGTAGTCATTATGACCGTAAAGATTTTGTGGAATTTTGGGGACTGGGTAGGAGAATTTTCTTTTTACCAGAATTCAACTTTGATACATTATGGTTGCTAGGATTAAATAAAAACTAGATAGGGTATTATTTTAGAGCAAAACAAGTTTTATTTTCTAAACTGCAGTTTTGAAGGTCGACAGGACCTTTCTTACAGCTGAAATTTTCCGTGAAACATATCTTTTGATATTTTTAAGTTAAACAAAAAAATGTGAAGTTGTGAAACTTTGTAGATTCTTAATTAAGTAGTGATTGTGAACATGTCGTCCTTTGTCACTAATACTTATTTCGCTGTTGTATATCTTGTGACTTAGTTCTTGGACGAATAATATTCACTATGGACATTAAGGTCGTTTAAATCGTGGTATGGCATTTACTCGATCTGGGATAAGTTTAAATTATGTGAGACATTTTTCCATATGTTTTATTTGTTTACGGAATCATTATGAGGCCCTGGGAGTTTCACCTAAAGCAAGTCAAGCAGATATTAAGGCTGCGTACTACAAATTATCTATGATCTACCATCCTGATAAAAACAAAGAAAATAAGGAAGCGACGGAGAATTTTCGGTCTATAACTTCAGCTTACGAAGTTATAGGTAATCGAAAATTAAGAAAAATGTATGATCAAGGCTTATTAGGTGCAATGAGTGGTGGAAACACGGACGGAATGAAGACATATTCTGTGTATAATGAAAATATGAGGGTTCAAAGGAACAAGCCTACGTACCGTGGTGGCACTAATGTTTATGACTTCGATGCTTGGTCACAGTTTCACTATGGGGAGGCTTTAGCTAGGCGAACTCAAGCGAAAGCTAGATATGATGAAAAGATTTCTAGAACTTCAAATACAACTGGAAAGAATGAAAACGCTATAGCTACTCTAGTGGTGTTTTTGTTTACCATGGGTTTGTTTTCGTTTGCGCTAAGAAACAATTTGGATACTCCTGTCTTAAAGACAAATAATGCACCCAATAAATGACTTTCAGTGTACTAGAATTGGAAATTATTTTTGTATTATTATTATTTTAAAATCTACTGTCTTACCTCGAGAACTTATTGTTAGCATAGCAGGTAGGGCGAGAGATTTTATAATATTAACACTGTGGTACTAGCAATGATATCTTAGTATTGTTTTATTTGTTGTTATGGCTGTGTCAATGAAGTATCAAAACAATGTTGGTTCTGTTTTGTTGATCTAAAATAAAACGTATGGATTATTTAATCACTTGATATACTTTTACCTCATTTACCTTCCTTCCGTTAAAAAAATTGAATGAATTATATATTAATTCAAAGAAGAATTTCAGGTTTTTATAATAATTGAAGTCCATTTTTAAGATAAAAAAACGTGTTCCACGTAGAACAGACTTTTAAGATAAATTCATTGTGTTAATCCATTTAGATTTGCCCGTGTATTTGTATCATGGGATTAAATTATCAAATTTTAAATTCTGATCAATGTTTCTCTTTTATGTGATTATGTTATACTATTACATAATTAAGGATTTGTAGTTTAAATAAATTTACAGGGAATAGTTCTTAAACATTTTGAAGTTTTAACATAATGCAATGTTTCTAAGTAATTTTAAATAAACGTACATAGTTATCACACTACGTTTTACATGTTTATGTGGCTCTAATAGGAGCATATCAATGATTTTCAATAATTGGAGTGAGTAAAAACCTTTCTATAAGTAAAGCTTTAATAAGCTAAATTACAGAAACATGATTTATCAGTTATAACAGAGAATAATCGAAAGAAATCGTTGCTTGGCTAATGACTTCGTAATTAAACAAGTGAAGTTAACAATCCTATCCATTGCAATGGACATTAAGGACTCTACTCAACGGGTAACTTACTTTCTATCATTCATATCAATCACCAACTAGTAAAAGAAATTAAAAGCAATAGAAGTCGTGGTTGAACCTGGAAGGTGTTGTACGGTCTTTTTGTGGATGCTAAACTATAAAGTTGAGGGGTTAGCTTGAAACAGTACAGTTTCAGGAGTATTCTTGGAAGCCAGACAGATTTGTTTGGCGTTCAAGTATTATGTCTAAGGCACCATGAAACTGCATTCCCTCTTTTATCCTGGGCTTACTCTGAGTCAGTTCTATTTCACTAGTTATTTGTAACGGTGATATATCCGTAAGCGAGATGTCACTTCTATCTGAGTCATACAATCTAATGTGAGTGTGCTGAGGATTATAGTCTAAAAGTTTGAGTAACTCAACTAAGGGATCATAGTTGTTTTATCATGCATGTTTCCTCATTAATATATCATGGGCTTTAAGGTATAGCCGATCAATAAGTACTTCTTGTATACTCCAGTAAGCGTTCATATGCAGTCTCGTTTGTGCTACCACGTAGGAGAAAACTTTTAGGATGATGTTTTTTCTGGAAATACTCTCTCCCAACAAGTAATAGGCAGTTATGCGATTTAAATTCAGAGAACAGTTCTCTAAATTGTTTTTACTATAACACTCGCACTGGAGGTTACCTCCCTGATTGAATTCGATTGTTCTTGACATAGAATCTACAGGTAAAAAAAGTGATTTAACTCGAGACTTATGAAGGAAGAAACTCCTCTGTCTGTCTGATTAAAACCAGGCTTGTCGAATATTGCAAAGAGTTCTGTTAATCATTTTAAAACTGTCGAAGTTGACACATAAGAGAAAACAAATGAAAACCTGTTGTATTTATCGACAGTTAGATTGCTAGTGGATAGCAATGGTCCTTTAAAATTTGAATTCCGTAGGGGTGAATGCATTCATGCCTTTGATGGGAGTAATGTACTGTAGAATTTGAAAACAAGGTTTCAGCTCTGAATAATGACTCGTTTTATATCGTCCAGAAATTTATTTTTTAGAAGATTTTACTTCCGACAAAGTCAATTGGTCTAGCAATCCCTGCATGATCAGGGATTTGACCTTAATTCTGATTATTTGAGTAAAAATAAACCGAAACTTCATAAAATGGCGATTTTTAAAGTATCTAGTATTAGTATTCAGTAAAACGGGAAATGACTTTACCTCCTCTCCCAAGGATGCATAAATTTTGTATCCATGAAATGAATTAATAGCTAGACTTTATAACTTCTTTTGATGCTAGTGGCCTGAGCAGTCCCTAACAATCGTTTGGATGGTTAATGAAAAAAGAGCTTATCGCTGCAAGGAAATATGACCAGCTTTAAAAAAAAATTAGCCCTGTTTTCTATTTAAATTGAGTTTTTCTACGTCGTGTTATTAGTGATTATTTTACATATACATAACTATAAAGATGATGTTTTGGGCTTATATAATTTGTAAGTTTTACTCCAAAAGAGTCCATTTTCAGCATAAAAGAATGTGACCATACGTTATAATAGGCAAAATAATATAATCTTACAAAACTTTTTATTTTGCAAAGCTGTTTTGATGGTGAACAAGTATTGGATAATCCACATTGCACTATCATAAATTTATTGGCTTTTGTTCTTTGGTAAAGTCGGTTAATATTTAAACATTACTTTCTGGTAACCCAAAAATTGTTTACTTACAAAATATGTGTTACTTATAATTCGCAATGATTTTAAAATGTATGTTTGATTACATTTCTCTCAACAAACAACGAGATAATGGGTTTACCCTTTATTAATTTAGACCATTATCCTATTGTATTATTGTATTCGGTATAAAAGAATTCTATCTGAATCTCCAGTACTTATTGTTTTTGGTGTCATACATGAAGGCAACGAATACATTTTTGAGTTAATCGAAAAGAAATGAAGAAGATGAATTCAACTTTCACAGTAGTCTTCATTGAAAACTAAGTATAGCTTCATAAATGTCTCGCTTTAATAAAGTTATATGAAAAGGATTTTTTAATTATATGCATTCAATATCTATATCTATATATATTTTTTTTGAGACTGATTTTGTTGTAATAAAATCCATATAATATCTGCCATGATTGTAAAATTTCTCATATCTGAATATTTGAGGAAACCACACAATGAAATAAAAAAAAATTTTACTGTAATATTATTAAATTGTAAAAAATTAGGAAAATAGAAATGTCTTTTTAAATAAAAATTATTTTTATGAAGATATTATGAAGTTATTTTATGAAGATTAGGTATTTTATCTAAGTGGTGTTTAAACTGGTACGAAAGTTTGAACTTTATGCTCGTTGTTATATTGTGATTATCCTGTTTAGATGATTGTATCCCATATGTTAAAAAATGAATTATACTGACAGATCCCTTTTTTTACTGGGTTACTCAAATCAAGTATTAAGTATAAATGGTAGTTGCAGTGTATATGACTGATTGGTATGGTAACATTCCGTCTTAAAAGTAGTGTTTAGCAAAATGTGTGAATGTTATAATATTTGAGATTATATCTGTCTATCTTATTATAATGTGGATTTAAAGTATTGTGTCTTTCTCGAATTGTGCTGATAATTTTGGTAATTATTGAGCTTTGGTAATTTTTTTTCGTTCAGGAAAACTTGAAGGAGCTCTTGACAATTCGTTGGAAGTAGAATTACGAAATTATGCAGTTATTGTATAGTTGATTCTCTTCACTAGACGGTGAGTTATTAGTTATTAAAATAAATAAGTGTCTTATTATAGAAATATTTTGACTTTGAAAATTTAATGCACCGGTAAATATTATTCTGGTGGCGTCAGAACAGTATTTAATCGCTTGAGATTTAATGAGATCTTGATGAGAAATGAATGTGGTGATTTGTAGTAGTGAAGCTTTTTGATTCTTACGTAAATTACTTTCTGGGTACAAATTTATGAGGTATTAACAGGGTTTTATGTGTTATAAACTGTAATATTCCAGTAAATCCGATAATTTAATTCACTTGAGTAGTCTAGGTTGACAATCTGTAAAATAAACTCTAAGTAATTGTTAAACTTTGATGTTAAGTTTGCATTTAATTTCCTAATAATTTTTTTTCATAAATATTGAGTAATAGTGTTAGTTCGTGTAAGTATAGCCTTATCAAGATTATATTATTTGAATTTTATACAAAATTAGTGTTGTGTAGAAAATTATAATAACTTAGTTATGAGTTATCCAAGAATATATGTATATTAGTGAAAGTTGGTAGCAATCCTTCTTGCAAACATGTTTCTAAAAATTTTATGCCAATTTCATGCTTGGTTACCTTTTTAGAGTTTCTACAGGCTCTTCTCAGTTGCTCGGGGAATAAAAAAATCAACTGGCCCAAGCATGAAATTGGCATACAATTTTTAGAAATATATGTATATATATATATGTCAATATAATATTGCCAATTTTGAGTTCATGTCTTAAAATAATGTATATTCTTTATTTTTTATTTTTAGGAGTACAAATTAATTATTTCAATATCGTAATGGATCAACAAAGGCGGTCCAATAGTGGTCAATATTATAACAATGATAACAGTGGAGGAGCCATTCCAGGCCGACAAGGAGATGTAATAATATAAAATTTCACTCTATACTTTTAACAATAATACATTTGAGTAAATAAAGAATTTGTATGAATTCATGACTATAGTTCCAAGATGATAATTATATAAATGTATTATTAATAGTTTAATTGCTTTTACTTTCAATTAAATTTTTTTACTTATGAGAACTCTTTATAATTGTTTTACCTGATTCTGTTTAGATCAAAAATTCCTGAACACTCATCAAAATCCCAGTTGAATACCATCACCTTTTATTACTATTATAGATCTACTGACAGTTTAAGTATTAAGTCTTTCCGTCTAAGTATCTTTTCCAATTTGTTCGAAGGCATAATATAAAATCTTTTATTATAACCGATGTGTAGGAATTCTTCAAGTGTAATAAACAAAATAATGAAACATTCAATATTGAAATTCATAGCGTATATACTTATGACAGTGGAAAAATTGTGAAAATCTCTTTCACTATTTTTTAGAGTAGATGTGCTTTCTTGGTACTTTTCTGAAGTTTTTCTGAAATTTTTGTTAAGGTTCCAGTTTTTTTTTTCTATTTTCCACTTTTACAGATCTCTACAAAGTTTTTAAATACAACTGAAACGTATTATCAATGAAAATTTGTATTATATTTCTAATGACTGCTTCCAGAATGATTTTAATTTTATATCTAACTATTCATGTTTCTGTAATATACCTATAGATAGAAAAAGAAGATCCGTGAAGAGAGCCAAAAGTTCTCTTGACTCTAGAGTGGGTGACTTTCATCTTCAAGACGAGTGTCGAAATATAGAAATGAGTTGTGGCAGTTTTGATTGTGTGTTCTTACTGAGTTATTTGACTGGATGTATAACAAATCTCACTGCGATATTTCGGCATCCATTGTCATCAGAAGGGTGAGCCGCTCTAAAGCAAGTTTGCTTCTTGGCTTATATCCGAGTGGCTCACATAAGGGTAACGATGACATCGAGTGTCAATATATCTTAGAGAGTTTTTGTGTATGCTTTCTTAGTTGTGTTTTATTTAGTTCGTTGAATAACATACTCTCTCTCTCTCTCTCTCTCTCTCTCTCTCTCTCTCTCTCTATTCTTTCTATATATATATATATATATATATATATTTAATATATATATAATGAATAATAATCAAAATAACACTTGATATAATAGATGGATTAATTTACCACAATGAAAACAATTTTTGAAACAATGCTCTAAGGCAGCGGTTCCCAACCTTTCAAATATAGCGACCCATTTTAGAACAAGCAATCAGGAAGCGACCCCAATCGTTAAAATATCTTTTATACATTTATTTTTTCTATAAGAAACTGGCATATATTGCAATTTATTAGTGAAGTAACTGTATATTCCTTAAATATATGATTAATATAGAATTTATTCATTAATTTCAAAGCTCCTACAAAACATTAATTGCAAATCAATCTCAAAGTATTCAAACAAACAAATTTCATACCGTTATGTAACTTTACTAAAGTATGTTTATGAACTGACCTTAATGAGATGGCTGGTATTGTAGCTTTTTAGCTAGCAATTCTATTTGTCGTTGTCGATATGGCACACCTCAAGTCGTGTTCCACATCTAATTTATTTCGGTACTTGTTTTTAAGGATGAGTAGTTGGGAGAAGGCTGTTTCACATAAGTAAGTTGTTGGGAAGGGCAATAAATTCCTTATTGCGATTTCTGATATTACTGGGAATTTTTGGAAATTTTTTGCCAAATCATGTTTGTATATTTTTGCATAACTTTTTAAGTGGTTTTTTTTTACGTCCAAACCACATAAGAAAAGAGAAAGAAGACTAAGGTCTTTCAAGAGAAACGAAACATGTTCAATACATGTCTCG
Organism: Hermatobates lingyangjiaoensis; assembly: GCA_026182355.1. NCBI lineage: Eukaryota > Metazoa > Arthropoda > Insecta > Hemiptera > Hermatobatidae > Hermatobates > Hermatobates lingyangjiaoensis. Next base: position 1,939,377 of record JAPFBL010001930.1, on the reverse strand, counting down.
GACGTTATGTTCAGTGACTTAATGAACTGTTACATTTAGTTTCATAGTGTGAATTTATATAATTGTCTTAATTTTATTTTATAATATTATTTATTTAACTGTCTTCTGTTTTTACCGTGTTTTATATAATATTCACGTTCGGGTCAAAATCAATTGGCGACCCCATGGCATTGGTGTCACGACCCCGTTTGGGGTCGCGACCCATAGGTTGGGAACCACTGCTCTAAGGCCTTTCGTTAACACATCTTCAGAGAGCAAGTGAACTAAAAAATTTTTTTTTAGTTTTTTTAGTTCACTTGCTCTCTGAAGATGTGTTAACGAAAGGCCTTAGAGCATTGTTTCAAAAATTGTTTTCATTGTGGTAAATTAATCCATATATATATTATGTCTTCTTAAATTGTATGCCTATTTTTAATTTCACAACTTTTCTACTGAATCTCTCGATTTCTCCAATACACTTTCTCCATTTTTGTGGTACAAGATAGATTAGTTGACCAAAGTTTTTATTTACATAGCCCGACATATTCGGTCCTCACTGACCATTATCAAGGATTACAGTTGTACCAAATCTTAACTAAACTATATATTTTTATGTATAGTTTAGTTAAGATTTGGTACAACTGTAATCCTTGATAATGGTCACTGTGAGGACCGACTTCTGTCTTATAAATAAAAATTTGGTCAACAATCCATTGTACCACAAAAATTTGGAGGAATTTTGAGAAATCGAGATTCAGTAGAAAATTGTGAATTAAAATAGGCATACAATTAACAAGACAATTTTATTAACATAGCCCGAATATTTCGGTCATGACCATTATCACAATTACAGTTGTACCAATCTTAACATAAACTATATATTTGTTATGTATAGTTTAGTTAAGATTTGGTACAACTGTAATCCTTGATAATGGTCCGTGGGACCGGAAATGTCGGTTTATTGTAATTTTAATACTTTGTGGTCAATAATCCATCTTGTACACAAAAATGGAGAAGTGTATTAGAGAAAGGGAGACATTTCCCGTAGAAAAGTAGTGAAATTAAAAATAGTGTTACAATTTAAAGGACATGCATAAACGAAGTCTGCTCCCGAAATATCATTTTATATTTCAATAACATAAAGAAATCAGATAAATTAATATAACCCTTATAGTCTCTAATTTTCGGTTGAACTTTCAGGAGTGACAAGAGGGAAACCAAGCGCACGTTATCCCTCTTAATCTTCCTGTAGACGGTTGAACCGAAAATTACAGATTGTAAGGGTGTGTTTTTAATTTATCTGTGTTTCTTTTATGTACATTGAACTGTATTTGTCCATTTCGGATCTTATTTTCATCAAATGTATATATATATATATAAAATTTAACATATAGTAAAAAAATCAATGATTAAACCACAATAAGAAATGGGAAAAACAAGACTAAGATCTTTCAACCGTAACAAGCGGTCTTCGTCAGAGTCAAAACCCAACTGAACATGATGCAGAAGCTTGGTAGGATTGAAAGAGTTGGGGAAGAGTGGTTTTTAAAAGGTGAAGCACAGGAAAGGACCTGTCATTTCCTGTGTTTACCTGTTAAAATACTACTCTTCCTTTCCCATTTCACTCTCACAGATGTTTTCTGCATCTAGTTTCAGTTGGTTTTGACTCTGACTAAGACGCTTGATACGGTTGAAGATCTTATCTTGTTTTCCCATCTTATTGTGGTTTAACATTGATTGTTGTTTCACGTTTTATGTGAAATCTTCCAATTATATATATGATATTACGCTTCTATATTATATTATATATTCCACTTAACGAAGAGACCCATACTACTGTATCGCTCCTTACCAACTTTTCCTGGTCCATAAATTAAGAAAATTTATCAAAGAACTTTACCCTATCCTTTCCTTTTCCCCCTCTACCGTTTCAGTTTTTAACCAGTTGCCCTGCATTTCCTTTAGAAGAGCCCCCAATCTCGAAAATATTTTCTCTCACCGGGCTGGTAAATTTATTCAGAATCCCCTAAGCTGTGGTGGCCTACAACGTTGTGGACGTCATAGATGTCTTACCTGTCCCATTGTTGATTCTGGGTCTTCATTTACGTCTCAATGTAATCTTAATTCCTACCCTATTCACAGTCCCTCCTCCTGTATCTTCACTGACTGTGTTTACCTCTTGAAATGCACCCAATGTGATGCTTTTTACGTTGGTTTAGCTTCTACGATGCTGAACGTTCGGATGAATAATCACAGGCTTTCGGTTGGTAAACGCAGCAGTCTCCCTGTCCCACTTACGTTAAAAATTCCCACCACCTCAGATTCAATGATTATTTATCAAGTAAAGTTCTCAAACAATATCCCCAGTGATAACAGACAAGTTAACTTTAAAAGCTTCTGAGAAAGCCCACATTTGGTTCCTAGGAGCTCGCTCTGAAACCTGTCTTGAATTTAAACCGTTATTTTCATTTTATGTATTTATTTTTAATAATTTGTATATATTCTTTTATTTTTTCGTATTTCTTCGTAACAAAATCATTTAAAAACAATTTAAATTGATCTCGACTCCTTATTTCCATTTTTATTTGCTCCTTTGCGCGGTAGCACTGGTTTAGCCTCACCCAGTGAGTTTTAGTTGACTGTTGTCCCTCGTAATTCATTCTTTCTTGATTCCGATCCCATTACGGTGAAAATTGAAAAGTGAGTCTTGTTATTATTATTATATATATATTATTTTCACCAATAAAAGAACCCAGACTACTGTATCGTCGTTCCAACTATTTCCCTGGGGTCCATAAATTAAGAAATTTATCAAAGAATACCCTATCCTTTCCTTTTCCCCTACCGTTTCAGTTTTTAACCAGTTGCTCCGCATTTCCTTTAATAGAGCCCACAATCTCGAAAATATTTTCTCCCACCGGGCCGGCAAACTTTTCAGATCCAAAGCTGCGTTGGCCTACAACGTTGATAGGATAAGATTTTACCTGTCCCATTGTTGATTGGAACTTATTTACGTCTACTGTAATCTTAATACGACCCTATTCACTGTCCCTCCGTCCTGTATCTTCACTGGCTGTGTTTGACATATTGAATGCACCAAGTGATGCTTTTTACGTTGGTTTAGCTTCACGACTGACGTTCGGATGAATAATCAGGCTTTCGGTGAAAGCAGAAAAGTCTCCCTGTCGCCACTTACGTAATTTCCACCATCTCAGATTAAAATTATTTTTAACAGTCCAAGTTCTCAAAAAGTCCCCAGTGATAACGACAAGTTACTTTAAAAGCTTCTGAGAAAGCCCACATTTGGTTCCTAGGAGCTCGCTCGAAACCTGACTTGAATTTAAACCGTTAGTTTTTTATTTATTTTTAATAATTTTGTATATATTTCCTGTATTTTTTGTCTGTTATCACTTGGGACTTGTTTGAGAACTTGGACTGTGAAACAATCATTGAATCTGAGGTGGTGGGAATTAACGTAAGTGGCGACAGGGAGACTGCTGCGTTTACCAACTGAAAGCCTGTGATTATTCATCCGAACGTTCAGCATCTTAGAAGCTAAACCAACGTAAAAAGCATCACATTGGGTGTATTTCAAGATTAAACACAGTCAGTGGAGATACAGGAGTAAGGACTGTGAATAGGGTAAGAAAATATATATATGCCTGATAAACGAAATGCAGTTCGGCAGGACAGATTATATTTGAAATAAACTGTGACTCATAGAAAGGAAAATAACAAAGACTCATTTTTGCTAGTCCCTTGTGATAACAGACAAGTTAATCTTAAAGCTTCTGAGGAAACCCACATTTGGCTCCTAGGAGCACGCTCCGTACCTGGTTTGAATTTAAACCGTTAGTTTATTTATTTGTTTAATTTTTTATTATCTCAATTTTTAGAATTTTTTATATATTTTCTTTCGTTCTTTTTTTACCTTTGTTCTTGTTTAATTTTTTTTTTAATCTCCACTCCGAATCAGTTTGCAAAGTCAGTACCTTGTCCCTTTACCGGCCACTTCTGATGTCGTCCAGGGTTGTTAGTTCTTTTGTAATGATTTTGCCCTCGTGGACAGCTTCAGTTTTAGTTTGCATATTATATTAGGTTTATAAAAAAATGGATTTCACATTAAATTTTAAATAAAAATCAACCTATAAATTGGAGTAAATAATTCTGAAATGGGCTAAGATCTTTCGACTAAAGAATAGTTCTGGTAACAGTCAATTGGAGAGAACCTGGGAAAGTAGTCAAATAATTGAGGGTTGAATTATTCAAAATGAACAATTTTAAACAAAGGAGGGTAAATGAGAACATTATTTAGCAAAGGATGAAAATCTCTAGACAGACGTAATATACATTGGTACTAATGTGTATCGTATACAAATACTATGTTAAATTTAATGAATTTAATTAATGAAGACTAGATAATATTTCGTAACAAAGTAGATTTTTCCTTTTTTCAGTTCTATTCATAAGGCGGTACTCATGTAAAAATAAGCCACTATATTGATCAGCTTGCGATACCGATTATACCCGTTGTTTATCATCAATTTTAATGCGTTATTAGTCTTACATACAGATTTTATGCCTTTTTTTTTATCGCTATACTTTAGACTTTTATGGAGTTGCTATTTAATTTACATTATTAACAATACAAAAAGATTGCGAATAATTATACAAAAGATCGCGAAAAAAGTTATGAAATAGTTCAGATTCATGATATGAAAAATGGTGACATTTGACTCTGAAGGGGTTTTTACCCCACGTATCAAAATAGTTTTGTTTTCCTTTTTAATACCTTTTAAGGTTATATATATATATATATATATATATGGGGGGGGGGGGGGTTAAGGAATGACCGGTAGAAATATCACAATTATCAGTAAAGAATTCAAGGAGGAAAACTTCTAATGCTCTGCTTCAAACGTATATTTGAATATTATGTTAAACATTTCTGGTATGGTCGGAGTAAGAGTGGATATTTATTATCATAATGTTCACGGTACGAGTATAGGTGGGATAAAGTGTACACAAAATAATGTTCTTAGGATCTATGCATAAGACTTCTAAAGAAGGCTAATTAGAATTTACTTCTCTTCAGCTAACCACCAAAGAGTCTTCATAATTAAATTAAACAGATATATATATATATATATATAAATTAAATAGTACATATTAAATTAAACACAAATCGATATGTATAACTATAAACAACAAGCATGCACAGATAAATGACAAACACACATTATTTAATTGTTGGTCCTTCATTTTTAATCGATAAAGTATATATATATATATATATATATATATATATCGATGCCAATCTTCGGAGCGATTCACTTCTATCTACCTGATATGACGAGGCCATCAAAATAGAGTAGTGAGTTTCTGTTTCATTTCTGTGTGTTCTCTTTGTGAATATAGTTTATATATATATATTCACTTGATAAACGGAAAGACGATCCAAACTGGATACAATAACAGTTCAAAATTGAAGATAGGTAACACATAAAGTAAAGAAACACACATAAAAACTCAAATTTTCAAGCAATCCGTCTTCAGGAGAAAAGAGAAAGGGAGACCAAGCGCGTTATAGACGCAACGGCTAGTACTGTTACTAGCCTTTGCGTCTACAATGTGCTTTGTCTCCGTTTCTCTTTTCTCCTGAAGACGGATTGCTTGAAAATTTGAGTTTGTATGTATGTTTCTTTACTTTATGTGCTACCTATCTTCAATTTTGAACTATTATACATATATATATAATAAAATCACAGTACATACATAAAAGACATAATAAAAACTCACTACTATATTTTACTGACTTCTGATCATGTAGAAAGATGGGAATCGTGTCGCTTCCATGACAAGTGAGTCTGAATGACATATCTTTCTACCTGATGTCGAAATATAGCAGTGAGTTTTTGTGATCTCTTTTATTTATGTTCTTTTTGTGAATTTAGTTGGTGGAATAGTTTTATTTTAATACCCATATATATATTATATATATATAAGCTTATTATTTTCATGGCTACAAGTAATTGAGGAATAACAGCAAAAAGCAAAGGTTCTCAGTGTTATAAAAAAGGCAAACACACTTACCTTGGTCAACGTTTCACTAAATTTGTTTAGCAAAATCAGGGCTTTAAAAAAATAAGGCATACGTCAACAAATAAAACTTGGAAAGTCCGCTTGATCCAGTCGTCTGAGGTAATGTAATAATTGTATATTATTTCTTGCTAGTTTTATAGCTATCTGTAAAAGTACATATTGTTTTTGTGTACAGCCCTGATTATGCTATACAAATATAGTTAAACGTTGACCTAGGTGAAGTGTCTTTTGTGTTCTGACCAACCATAGAGAACCTCTGATTCTTGCTGTTACTCCTCTCTCTCTCTCTCTCTCTCTGTAAATATAAAACTGGAGCATCAACTACATTTATTATCTAAAGTTTAAAGAGAACATTATTTTAAACTCGTTTGTTGACCATGATAGTTGGGAGGTCATCTTAGGTTTCCATATGTGGGGTCATAGTATATAGTTTGATTTTCAACTTGACTACTAACAATAATTTTTCATGAAATTTTCGTTTACTAAATTTCTCCATGTTATGTTATATACTATAATTTAGTGATTTACTAAGTTTTTAGAAAGAAGAGCTTTATTTTATTTTATTTTATTTTTTTTTTTTGCAGATTGTCGAGTGGCTTAATGAAGCTTCCATTACATCTGATTCTGCATTAAAATGCGAACAATTAAATAAGATAAAGGAAGTCATTATTCATCAACAGCCTCAAAATCTTAATATTTATCTCGATTCAATTTTAGCTTTTCAAAATGACAGGAATATAGAAGTTAGGAAGTTTGTTGTTGGATTTATTGAAGATGCCATGTAAGTATTTAGTGTTGTTTATAAACACTATCCCTTAGTCACTAATATAGCTAACAAAACATTTGATTGTTTATAATGTGCTAGTTTGTATTTAGAGATTGATATAGTAAAAAGTAGATTCCGAAAGAAATGTAACATTTAAATACCATTAAAATAAGAGTAAGCTTTGAGTTTTTGGCAAATGTGGAGAATACTGACTGAAATAAAGTAAAGTTAGTACTCAGGGGGTTTGAATGTTAAAAGGAAATATTTTTTGTTCAAAAAATTCTGCAAAAATAAAAATAACTCCTTTAATGTTGAAAAGAAATATGTATCATGTTCTTTGAATTATTTTGTAAAATTTAATTAAAATCCAATATTTTTCTATTGCATTACAATTCAAAATTGTATAAAATAGTTTATTCGTAAGAAATAATACAATTTTCTGTGACCTAATTTTTCGTTTTGACTGTTTAATTTTAGACGTAAAAACGTAGAACTGGTACCGAATGTCATAGTGAACATGCAGGTTTTACTTCAAGATAAAGCAGCTCAGGTGCAGAAACGAGCCATTCAAACAGCAACCCATATGTACCGACTTTTTCTGACCCATATGGCTAAAGCGCCTTCCCTTACAGAACAGATGCAGGTTGTTTGGAATATAATTACAAGTATCAAAGCTTACATTATCAACATGGTTGATAGCGAAAATGATGGGTAATTATTGTACCTATTATAATATTTATATATTTGCTAAAGTCATGTGAAATATTATTTTTTTTTTTTTTTTTACAGACTGAGAACTCAAATAGTTAAATTTTTAGAAAGTATAGTTCTACTTCAAACTTATTTGGATCCAGAGAGTATAAAAAGGACGAATGACTTTTCTCTTGATGATGTTCCACTTACTCTGAAAGTGGCCAGAAGAAGAAAATTAGAAGAAGAGGCTTTGTAATTATTTTATTATTAACAATTCTTTTACTAGCAGCTTTAATATTAGTTTATTTTAATATTAATAAGTAAATAGCTGTTTCTCATTTATACAGAACAGTTTTCGACCTGATGCTGAAGTTTCACGGATCTGCACACATTAGTAGTGCAAATTTAATGGCTTGTATGGGATCTCTTACAACTATTGCAAAGCTAAGACCCCAGTTTATGGGCAAAGTTATTGATGCTTTAGAATCTCTGCATTGTAAGTATTCATCATATGTTATTAATTTTTTCTTTAAAAACAATTTCAGTGTTAAAATAAGGTTCTTCATTATGATAAAATCACAAACTTGAGATTGTTTGTTTAATTTATCAATTGGTTATATAAAAATATAAATTAAATACTTTCATAGAGGACTTGTAGTATTCAATCAATATTTGGGAATAAAAGTTAGTCATCCGGATCAAATCCCAAATTATAAATAATTTAAATTTTTAAATGCGTTTAAAAGAAATACAAATCAAAAACTTTTACGAAGGCCAGGTGTAATCAAATCAATCCAAGTGGAAAGAGAAATCCAATCTTTTATTCCTTCAACCCTTCAATAGCGTCAGTACGGTGCTTTATCAGGAATGTAGTTGAAAGATCTTTATATATCCTAACTTGTTTGAAATTTGGGAAATATGTCACAATTTTATAGTGATCATTTAAATCACAAAATAATATAATAATATTACAATTTCAATGTTAATATATTTCTGTTATTTAAATATTACTTTTTAGTTAAAGCCCTTATTTACTTTCCACAAATTTCATTTGTTTACTATTTGAAAAGTATATGTGACATGTTCACCAAATATAGAAACTGTAAGTTGATCAAAACAGTGTTCCTGACTTCTGAACAGTTTCGGTGTTAAATGTTTTTTTAACTCTTATATTTAGCATATTGGTTAAATTGAAAAGTCCCTCTTCTTAAAATTTGTTATTGTTTGGCAAAGAATTCATTAAGATGTTTTTTTTTTATTTACAAATAAAATGTACCTACAATTATAAATTTTCTGTTGTTTTCTGGTTTGTAAATTATTAGAATTAATAATTCACGTAATACTTCAAGTAAAATATTTTTGTTTTCATTATTTTAAACTATCCAGTTCTCATCTTCCCTAAAAATTTGCTTCAAAACTGAGTCATTGATGAAAATGCATGTATACTTCGTTTACTGATGGAAATACGGTCTAAGAGTTCATGAATAGTATAGTGTAATTGACTGTGTGATTTTACTCGAAACAATAAAGGCAGTCACTCAACAAAGATGGTCTTACAGATTATTTTTCACTCAGTGATTACCGTACTCTTATATGTACCATACATCCACTATGGATGCAGACAGAGGATTCGGTAAATATCTCTACCGATTTGATGGTTATGTGATGATGGTTTCATAATTTTATCCGTATTTATTGTGGAAGATATCAATAAGTGTTCTTTGTCAACAAGCCTGTTTGTTGGCAATATTTAAATTTCGTGATTCGCATATCTCGTCTCTTTTTTTCACCCTATGTAATATTATTCTTCCTTTACTAAGTATTTCTGCTTTCACAGTAATAAAGCATCAAAATATACAGCGATTTTTATCTATCATTTTAAAGAAGTGAAAAATAAACATAAATTAAATGAATTTACCTTTGTAACATGATTTAGACCAGTGGTCCCCAACCTTTTTGTTGCCGCGGACCGGTAAGCGTTAGACAATTTTACCGCGGCCCGGAGGTAGATTGTTTATTTGCAACTTGCATGTAACATCGTACCAACAACATAACATGAAAATAAATGCCTCGAAATAATAATAAATATATCATTAAAAATTTACTTTAAACATTCCTTTCAAAATAAAATACAGATACACCAGAAAAACGAATATAAATACTAGTGGCTAAGCTTACAAAGCGTATGACTAATCTTATGACAAAGCGTACAAACTGAGATAAAGAGCTTTAAAAACTGCGCACATGTATGCAAACTATATTTCTAAACTGTATTTCTAACGCGGCCCGGTACCAATTGGTCTACGGACGGGCAACGGTCTGCGGCCCACCGGTTGGGGACCACTGATTTAGACTATAAAAATCTGACGTCATAGATGTTCTTCTCTACCTTACCTCTTTTGGAATTTGTCTTATCATTGATAGTAAACTCTGGTCTAGTCCAGAATTGATTCTGACCTATTACTGTTCAGTAAATTAACAGTTTTTTGTGAAAAGGAGGATAGGACATTTCAAAAACATCAAAAAGAGCAGGCAAGACATGAGGCAAGGTAGTTTTTATTTCCCATAATGACATAAACAACCTCTGTGAACTAACGATAATGTTAATTATTTTTTTTTGTGCTGAATAGTTGAAGCAAATTTTAATAGAAAATAATTTTTAGTAGTTTCATATAGAATAAGCTCCGATAAGTTGAGATATATTGAAAGTGGCCCTTATTCTCCTCTCAGCCAGTGATATAACCACTTATTTTTTTAAGACCACATTAATTTAATGTTATCAAATACTAATGCAGTAACACTAGAAACATATTACCTGATAAGGTATAGATACCAAATCAATCGTTTTTGGGTATTGAAACGATTTCCGTTCTGGGTGTGACAATTATGTGAATTATCAATTCTTGTATTACACTATTTTTAAGAAATATCTTGATATGTGACTTCAATTTAACATTCTTCATTCTAAACTATTTTTATTCTTAATTATTTGATTCCTTTTGGCATAATTTTATTTAATTTGTTATTTAAATTTCAAATTAAAGAATATTGATATTGCATATTTTTCAGTGAATTTACCTCCAACTTTGTCCACATCGCAAGTGAGTTCAGTGAGAAAGCATCTTAAAATGCAGTTGTTAGTTATACTTAAGCATCCTGCTGCTTATAACTACCATACTAACATAACCACTCTCCTTACTGATCTAGGAGCAACCAATGCTGAGGTAAACTGAATCATCCATAAATATCTAATAAATTTGAATATTTTATATAAATTGTTAGCCATAATTTCTTTTTGTTTCAACATGATTGTTATAATCTTTAATGAGAGTCCTGATGCTTTATCAGTTCATAGATATAGTTATAAAGAAATATTACTGTGGTATAAAGTAATATATGGGCTAAGACATATTCACATTTTACTATTAGAAGAACAATGTTATCTTTTATATTACTCAAGAGGTTATGCCTATTCTATATAGGTACATATAATCAAAGGTTCTTTAAATAATAAAATAATATTTATGACCTTTTAAATTTAATGCCAAATATGAAATGTTAACTATACGTATATGATTGTAAGTTGAACAGAAAAGAAAATATACTATGCTTTCTCTCTTTAACTGTGATTGTTTGTGCGTTAATTTTCATTGTAATCATTGGAACGCTGTGCCCAATAGTGTATTTACAAATGTTAGGATATACCCACCTAATAACATAATATATTTAAAATATAAATATAAAATACCCACCTAATAACATAAAATGAGTTCTGGGGAGTTTGAAACAGGATTGTCTATCGAAAAAGTTTTTTTATATAGTTATTATATTTAACTTCCATTGAACAAAAGAAACAATTGCATATATCAAGTTGTTAATACATATTTTCTCTTACTAATGGGTGACTCAAAAAATCATCAGGCTTAAATTTAAAAGTTGAGCAGTTGATGTTTCAATTTTTTTAGCAATTGAAATTTGAGTATAAATATCGATCAACTGATTTTTATAATTCAATTGATGAAACTAATTGTAGTTATCAGTAATATTTTAATCAAGTCTTCTATTTTGATGAAACTGGTGTATTCTGGGAAAAATGATAAGAATATGTGTATTGTAGTTAGAAAAAAAGAGATGTGCGCAAGGTCGGAGTTGGAAGTATACATTTCTTTAATAATTAGCATATATTCTTTTAGAGATCTTTCATTAAAGTTTTCGCGAATATTATATACCATAGTCTTTCTCACGTAGGCAGCAATGTTTGACAATAAACTGTAGTGCTTAAGCCAATAGACTTTTGTCGGACCAGAACATCAAGGAAAGACCCTGATGGGTCTTTCAGATGTTCGTTCAAGGTTTCGATTCCATTGACGACTCCCTGTACCAACACAAAGATATCGTCAATATATCTTCCATAGAATTAGTCTTCCTCCATCTTAGAACACTATTATTTGGGATCCTGCTATGGCAAAATGAAAACGAACAAGCCAGAGAACTCCTTAAGGCATATCATTAGCCAGATTGCCTAATCCACGTACCAGATTCTGAAACGTAACACACACAACGACGCACTTATCCCCTTCGTTCCTAAGAAATACATCCTAGCCTCTTCTGTATTTTCTTGATGTTTTGAAGGTATCTGATGTACAAGAAGTATATTCTGTCGATAGAAAATAGAAAGGTATAAAAGATCTATATAAGATATATTGACGATATCGTTGTGTTGGTATAGGGAGTCAATGGAATCGAGACCTTGAACGAACATCTGAAAGACCCATCAAGGTCGGAGTTGGAAGTATACATTTCTTTAATAATTAGCATATATTCTTTTAGAGATCTTTCATTAAAGTTTTCGCGAATATTATATACCATAGTCTTTCTCACGTAGGCAGCAATGTTTGATTATCTATTGAGGGGTGTAAATTACCACTTACCTTTCCTTAATGTTCTAGTCCGACAAAAGTCTATTGGCTTAAGTACCACAGTTTATTGTTAATAATTGCTGCCTGCGTGAGAAAGACTATGGTATATAATATTCGCAAAAACTTTAATGCCTAAAAGAATATATGCTAATTATTAAAGAAATGCATATTGTGCTCCTAATACCTTCAACTCCGACTTTGCGCACATCTCTTTTTTTTAACTACACATATTCTTAGGATTTTTTCCAGAATACACCAGTTTCATTAAAATAGAAGGCTTGAATAAAATATTACTGATAACTACAATTATTTTCATCAGTTGAATTATAACAATCAGTTAGTCGATATTAACACTCAACTTTCAATTGCTAAAAAAAATTGAAACATCAACTGCTCAACTTTTAGATTTTGTTTTAAGACAGATGAGTTTTTGGAAACTTTGAGTCACCGATTAGTAGAAGAAAATTGTATACTGACAACTTCATTTAGGCATTTGTTTCTCTTGTTCAATAGAAGTTAAATATAATAATTATATGAAAACTTATTTTGATTATGATCCTGTTTCGAACTCCTCAGAACTTATTTATTATATTCTATGTTATTAGGTGGGTATATCCTAACGCTTGTAAACACACTATTGGGACCAGCGTTCAAATGATAACAATGAATATCAACCCACAAACAATCATAGTTAAAGAGAGAAAGTATAGTATATTTTCTTTCCTGTTCACCTTTTAATTAGTCTTAGTTTATTCTGTTAGATATATTAGTGATATTTTTGGAAGGTGTAGTGCCTGTGGGAGAAGAAATTGCAAATGTTGTGGGCTTGCCAAATAATCTCAGCAATGAGCTACAAATTATAAGAATAACTGAAGTTTACTGCTGATAACCTTAAATCGAGATCCGTTGTAATGAAGTACCTATATCTGTGGCACAAATTGTAGTGAATTTATATAAGTAATAAAGTAATTTTTGTAATTTTTACTTTCTATTTCATAATTAAAGGTTTGAATCTTTGACTTGCGTCTAGATTTCTAGGCCTCAAGAAGTCCCTAAAAAGCCTGTACAGTGTTGTGTAAAGTTAGAGATTTATACTCTAATAAACTTGAGAAAAGTAGATGTTGCCACTCCCCTTGTAGAGTGAACCTGGTAATGTGCTTACTCTTACCTAAAATGGGTTTCAAATAACAATAAGCCACAATGTCCTTCCCTAGAACAACACTGAATGTGTGAAATGTTTATAGGTGTAAATGTTGAAAATGTAATCATACACTTTATCTGATATTGCTGGTTTATTCCTATTACTTGCAACCCTATCTAAAATGAGTATGCTGATTTGTTTACCTTTATTTCAATGAATTTAATAAATGTGTTGGTTTATTTTATGGATTAGGTTATGAAGATGATGCCAAAAGGGGAAGATTTTAAGAAGCGTACAAAAAGACCTTTGAGTGAAACAACAGACAATTTGTGGTCCACAAACAAGAAGCAGAGAATAGGTGAAATTCAACTCTCTGAATCAGCGGTCGATATTACTGAATCATTTGTTCTTGAACGTCTTACACCCGATGTAACTGCAGACATGGTGCTCACATTCATGGTAAAAATGATAATATAAACTAGATTTTTAAAAAATAAAACTTTATTTTTTTATAATAAAATTTAAAATTCTTTGGAGCCCATATTAATTTCATGGAAAGTATATATTTTAGGTTTGTTCCCTTTCTTCGTTCTAAGTAATATTAAAAAAAATGAAGTGATTTCTAATCTTCATTGACTAAACATGACATATCACATATCACATATGCAAATAAATACATCGAATACCTTATTTGATTTGTGTTGATTGATTGAGAATGTTTCATTGTGAAGTACTTCTTTAGAGATACTTAGACGGGAACTAAAGGAAACTTAAGTCGGTCGGTCAACAAATGGACCCTTGTAGCTCTATTTATGGCTTTCGAGCAATATAATAATCAATTAAATAATAATTAATGATTGTTTAATTTGAGAAAATTTAGAAAAGTAATAATACAGTGAATGCTGTACATTTAGTTGCTGTACAGTACAGTTGGTTTATTTGTCAACAGTATTGCCAAAGTTGTTGCTGATTTTAAATGTATAAATGACTTTGTATGAATACTTTAATTTGCTTTGATAAATATATCACTGTCAATGAGTAAGAGTAAGTGTATTGCATTTATTGCATATCATCTTGTTTTAGGCTACAAGATGATTTGTTTCATAACAGTAGATCAAAGGTGTTGAAAACTCCTTTAAGAATAATGGCTATTTGCATTTGAAATTTTGGCATGATTATATCTGCTCAATTTCAATACAATCTTGGAATTTGTTCTATAATTCTGTACGATTTTTCATATTTGACTCAGTTTTTTTCAGGGAGATTACAAAAACCCTTTAGCAGGATCGGTTTGAGGGAAGTGGGTGAGATATCAATGCTAAGTTTGGATAGATTCGTACAGTCAATAAAGTTAATAAAAAGTTTACACTGTGTTTCAGACTTAGTCAATGCTCTTTTTTATTTACTCTTCTGGTATTTAATTTCTTACCAGGAACGGATCAAGAGAATATGTGTTTGTAGGGTGTTGTTTGTATTAATAATTTTGTAAAATGAAAATTTATATATTGAAATCGATAACCATTATGCGGTTGAAAAACCGTATAAAATCTATTATTATCTCCTGTTGAATTAAATCTTTTTTTTGTTTTTGAATGATGAATTACATTAAAGTTATTGCCATATTAGACGTTTCGTTGAACATTTCTGCTTGCTTTCAGGCTTCCTTGCCCAACTCAATGCCTCCTGTGTTCAGTGCCACGTACACGCCTATTGCTGCGGCAGGTACACAGGGCCAGATCAAGCATGTTGCTCGATTGCTAGCCAGTCAACTCACTCTGGCGGGTCTTGGACCAGGCACTTCCTTAGCCAACCAACCTCGTCCTCTCTTAGTAAGTAAATGCCTGGCTTTCCTTTAACATTGATTATGCATATCCATGTGGATGATATAACTTATAATGCTCATGGTAGTTAATTCATTTAGAGAAAATGCTAAACCTGATTTTTATTATAAGAGTTTGATGATATAAGTTAAGTAATTCTAATTCTTAAATGTTTTAATTTTATGTGGTTATTGGATTGGGTTAGCTCCACTGAGGTTAGTAATATTACAGTTAGTAGTAATATGTCCGTCATAAGGTTTCGTGTCCGTCTGGTTCTCATCTTCAAGTACAACTCATTTTAATTTTATGTATTTAATTCATATAGTTTCAAACTTTTATAAATATTTTGCTGGATAATATACATTTTTGTTTACTTTATTGTAGATATAGTATATCGAATATTGAAAAAAAGTGATTGTAATAATTGGATTTTACATATTTTGCGATAATTTTGGATATTTTTATCATGCCATCTGGATGTGTGTGAGTGTGTTCGAGTAACTTGTTATCGCACTGAACTTGTAATTGCACCATTTGTCAGATCTTAATATATTTGACAAATATGTATAATGAATTTGAAATATTTATTATATATATATATATATATATATATATATATATATATATGTAGTTCAATATAGAAAAAGAAACATAGAGAAATCAAAAGAACACACTTACAGTCTCTAATTTTCGGTTTGAACCGTCTTCAGGAGAGATAAGAGAGGGAAACCAAGAGCACTGGTTCAGAGACGGTTGGAGACCGGTTGGGCTCTCCAACCGTCTCTGAACCAGTGCGCTTGGTTTCCCTCTCTTATCTCTCCTAAAGACGGTTCAAACCGAAAATTAGAGACTGTAAGTGTGTTCTTTTGATTTCTCTATGTTTCTTTTTCTATATTGAACTATATTTGTCCGTTTTGGATCGTATTTCCAACGAAAAAGAATATATATATATATATATAGTTAACACATGAAAGAGAAAAAACAAATAAAGACACACACAAAAGACTCACAACGATATTTCGACATTCGTCGTCATCGGGTAGAAGTAGTCCCTTTGAGTAGCTGAAGCTAACTAAGTTATATATATAAAATATATATATATATATATATTCTATGTTTTGTTATTGAGGGCTAGGTTAAATAAAAGAAAATAAACTCCTTCCTAGGCCGACACAAACGACACAGAAAAGAGAATAAAAAGAACACTTACAGAATTCAATATTTCGAACTGTTGTTCGTCATCAGGAGTAGACTAGAAGAAAGGACGTCTTCCTGAGGAGTCTACTCCTGATGACGAACAACAGTTCGAAATATTGAATTCTGTAAGTGTTCTTTTTATTCTCTTTTCTGTGTCGTGCTTTGTGTAATTTAAAGTTTTATAGTCCTTGTGGACCGTTTCTTATATTTAGTATATATATATCCTTATTGTGAGAGTGAATTAGTAGGTATTATTTT
This sequence comes from Hermatobates lingyangjiaoensis, assembly GCA_026182355.1. NCBI lineage: Eukaryota > Metazoa > Arthropoda > Insecta > Hemiptera > Hermatobatidae > Hermatobates > Hermatobates lingyangjiaoensis. Next base: position 1,922,502 of record JAPFBL010001930.1, on the reverse strand, counting down.
ATTAGAGGATAGTTAATATGAAAATTGGTACTAATATTTTACTTGCAATTCTTGTCATCCTTGATACTTTGAGTTTTGTATTTAGTATTTTCTTTATGTTTGCATTTCATGAGTTTTTGTTGATTGTAAGTTACAATATAACACTAAAAAAGAACAGCTATCAAGCTCTTGATTGGTATTTGTATTTCAAATTTGATTATTTTAGTCTTCTTAAATTTTGGAGGTAAAAATAAGTAATATATTAGTTATTAAGTAATATATTTAAATATTTTTAAGTAGTTAATCATTAATATCAATGAACCCTCGAAATTATGTATATTTAAAGACTACATGTTGCAAAAAAGTACATAACTATTTACATTATTTGGAATAAAATGTAATCAATAGGATATGAAATCAATCCAAATACCTATTCAAAATTTACACTTGTAATATTAAATTATTAAGTCAAATATTTCCCATTTCACTTACTTCAAATTTCAAATTACTTTATCTTCCTAGGTAATTTGAAATAATTTCTAAGGAAAAACAATTATTGTGATTTTATTATTGATTTGGTTATTTTTAATTATTTTTTATAAACTTTCTCAAATGATAATAATGAATGACAAGTAGGCAATATAATTTTTATGCTAACTCTTCTGTGCCTAACTGATGACACATCAGACTTCTTGGCTATTTTTCAAGGAACATAAAACATTGACTCCAGTTTTGTGATAGCTTGATACCTGACTTAAGTCATCTGAATATCAGTTTTAACAATTCCTTGTCCTGTTGACGAATACCTTTGGTTATTTAAAGTCATATTCCCAATCTTTGGTTTCCTTGAGACCTTTAGACTTTAAACAATCGGGCTCTAAAGTAGCTCCGTCTCCTACATTACCACTTCTGCCCTTTACTAGTCGTTGCAGTTTTATTTATTCAATGCCTTACTCTTATTTCAGACAAGAGGTCATTTTTCTGATGATGAAGGAGGCGATGAGGATGAGGACGATGATATGCAAGGCAATAAGACTTCGGCTAGTATACTCATTGGGGATAAAACTGAACTAGAGTCCTCTCAGGACATCACGCCTTCCGGATTCCCTAAGGCTGTTAAACTTTCTGATATGGCAAGACCTTTACCTCCTGTAAATATGTTATTTTTTTCTATTTATATAGTTTTAATATAATCCGTGTGTATAAACTTATTTCTAAGAGCTAAACTTGTAGATTATCTTAAAACTGGAAAGAGAATAATGGGATAGATTTAGAGTTAAGTTCAGAGGTCCGACAATGTTTCTTTTTCATTAACAAAAATGAAACTTGATTAAAAACTAATAAGTTAGCATTAGTTTTTAAATTAATTAATAGATGAACCATTTACTTGAAATGAAATTAATTATAGGTGTCATAAAAATCGAGTAAATGATATTCGCATTCCTACTAACCCTTACGAATGGGAATACATAAACATAACAATGAATTTAGTATTAGTAATACATATTGTAATGAACAGTCCATAATTGTACTGAACCTTAATAAATCACTTTACTCATAACTCATTACGTGAACTGTAGATGATACCAAAACTGTATATCACTAAAAACGCTGTTTTAAGGAGAGGTATGTATGTGGTTTGGTTTTGTATTCACTGATCGACACCTGAGTGTAAACATCTTAAAGACAATTGACTACGCTTAGTAGTTTGGTTCTGCCCCATGGAGTGGATAGGTTAATAACTATCATTTAACTCCGGAGTCAGAGAGAGGATCATAGAAGAGTAAGTGGAACATGCAGAAATATCCCTCCCCCCTCCCACAGACACATACCAACTTACCGATAGATAATACAATGCCCATATAATCTTTTCGATAATCAGGGCAACCGTGGGAGAAGATGGATAGGTCCTCACACAGTGTGATCGGAAATCTTAAAGGGCTTAAAACGACTGCCCGACCTTGATACGGAATGACAGCTAACGCTAGGAAACGCCGAGCGATGAGAACACGCACAACTGAATGGAGCTGATCACGTTCACATAGTTGACAAAGAGGATCGAAGACTCTATTGAAGCTACCTGTGGGGAAGGGACTAGGTTAGCTCAGAGGTTACCTGGTCGCCTTTGAACTGACAGGACCGGAGTTAGATCCCCACCTGGCTCTCGATTTATTCACGCGGGAGGTGAATAAATCTGATCACGTCGGTCCCGAGCCTGTACAAAATTTAGAGTTAGGCAAAATTTAGGACTCCCACTGTAGAATCAATGTTCATTATGTGGTATCACAAAGGGCCAATGCTTGGCCTACGTGTGTTCTCTTGTGGGACTACCACTGCAACCTAACCTAACCTACCTGTGGGGAAAACGACTCAGCCCTCAGCATTAGTTGAATAACCAAATATACGGAAAACTAACCGTGCAGTGACACGGCTTGGAAATTGTAGATAGGCCCTTTGGTTATATATCACATAAGTGAGAGCTTCTGATCTTTAAAATAATTGGTCAGAAAAAGTTAGTCAGTACCTTATCCTCAAACTTTGTAGAGAATACATATAAATTATTTTACCTTTTTTTTATGTTTTTATTGCTTCCAGTCTTTGAGAGATAGTTTAGAAATTGAAGCTGTGCAGAGGGTGTTGTCAGCTGAAACTTGTTCTCTAAAAGCAGGTGTAGATCAAATAAGGCACAAGTTAATAGCTACCTTGGCTGCATCCTTTAGCTATAGAGCTAGAGAAAGTAAGTGATAGGTAATCATATTTATATTACATTTGAGCAGTTTTATATATGTATATCTTGTTACAGCTATTCTAGAATGGATCAAATGTGACTTACGAAATCAAATAGGTTTAGCATTGTGTTGGTTGTATGAAGAATACAGTTTATTACAAGGCTTCAGTAAACGACCACCTAACCAACTTCAGGACGGAGTCAATTGTGACAACAATTATTCTAATCTTTTGTCCACTCTTATTATCACCGTCATCAACAATAAAGACATCAAAGAAAGACAAATGTAAGTATATGAAAATTGGTGTGTGTATTACACTTTGCAATTAAAAGCAGTCTGATACTATTTGGATGAATGATTTTAATCATCGCAAGTTTCGTGCTGAAGTATATGCAAACTTTTTTTTTTATGTCAGTAGTTGTGGAATCAGTTGCAATGTGTATTTCTTATTCTGATAATGGGAAAATTAAAGACATAGTCTCCACACAGTAGAAGTTTTTATGAAGTATTAACACTTTTTGAATAATTAGTCTTCTTTATGTAATCTGAATATCGGGAAGGTAAGAGACTGAAGACTCCTAGGACTGTTGAGCCTTCTCTAACCGTTCAGCCTAATCTGAGAGAGCCTTCCTGATAACAAGATGCAACATATATAGCAATACCGAAGTATTCTAAACATCTTGATCCCCTTATAAAAAGTTTTTTGCATTGAGATTAGTTTTTTTTACAATTTTCTTATTATGGGGTTTATAAAATAAAGTTTATTAATGCTAAATTAAGTTATTAAAATAAAAACTTTAATAAAGAAGAATCTATCGGAAATTTAAGTAAAAAAAAAATTAACCTCATAAGCTGTTGAATTGAAGAATATAAAAATGAAACATTATCTACATTTTCAGATAGTTTCATCTTTTTTGTTTTATTTTCACAAATGTTAAAATTTGAACCATTTTAAACAGTTAATTTGTCCACTAGAAGCTGTTTAGGTCAATCACAAGGCCGGGACCCAAAAGTGTTTTGTTTGTTATGAGAGTTTCTGTTGTGGATCTGTGTCTGTTAAACCCAATTATTATAATGAAATCTGAAAAAAAAATTAATCAGAATTTTTTTCGCCTATTGAATAAATTCAAAAACTCTACCTGTTATAGTATCAGTTTTCTTCCTTTTAACTTGGATGTCTGAACTGAAATCACCCTACTCCATTAGTGTAAAAACTATTCAATATCAACTTTTGTTACCATAAAACGCAAAGTAGGAGAGAACTGCTACTTATAAAGAATGAAATTTCAAAGTCCATAAGAGTTTTTTATAAGCGAAGCAGACAGTATTCGATCTAGGCATTAAGGCCATAAAAAAGTATTTTTTAAATAGTTATTTTTCCTATTTATTGACTGTTTTGCCAAAAGCCAAATGTTAAAAATATATACTTCTTATCTAATTTGTGTTCGGTAAGTATAGAAAACAACAACAACAAAATCTCTAGAAATAGGAGATGGGAAAATGTGCTCTGCCCATGTGTCCAAGAGTTTAAGATACGATTCATTATTTCAGGATTCTTAATAGACTGTATTTAGAAGTTCCTCTGCTGACTAACGAGGCCTTGGACCTGCTCAAGGAAATGTGCTCTGCCCATGTGTCCAGAGTTTAAGATACGATTTATGATTTCAGTTTTCTTAATAGACTGTATTTAGAAGTTCCTCTGCTGACTAACGAGGCCTTGGACCTGCTCAAGGAAATGTGCTCTGCCCATGTGTCCAGAGTTTAAGATACGATTTATGATTTCAGTTTTCTTAATAGACTGTATTTAGAAGTTCCTCTGCTGACTAACGAGGCCTTGGACCTGCTCAAGGAAATGTGCTCTGCCCATGTGTCCAGAGTTTAAGATACGATTTATGATTTCAGTTTTCTTAATAGACTGTATTTAGAAGTTCCTCTGCTGACTAACGAGGCCTTGGACCTGCTCAAGGAAATGTGCTCTGCCCATGTGTCCAGAATTTAAGATACGATTCATTATTTCAGGATTCTTAATAGACTGTATTTAGAAGTTCCTCTGCTGACTAACGAGGCCTTGGACCTGCTCAAGGAAATGTGCTGGGATGAGCCAGTTGGCTTGAATATTGTCAATCAACTGATCACTCTGCGACCTCCAAAGCAACTGACATTCCTTAATCTCCTCCTTGTTAACACTTCGCATCAAAAACTAGAGGTAAATAAACCTTTTTCAACTATGAATGTAATTTACGGCTGTAAGAAAGTATGCCGTAAACACGTTATTTAGACTATTAAAGTTGTATATGTGGAAAATATTTTATTAGCTTTTTACCCTACTATTTAAAAGATGGATTGATATTGTTTTATTTTTTTGTTCTAATACTAATGATATTTATCAAACAGATAAGAGAAGGAGCTATCGGGCATGTTTGCAAATTATATGAAAGGGAAGAATTAAAAAGCATTATTGAAGAGTTTGCTGTGTTATATCTCAACTTCTTAAGATTACCTCAACCTCCGGATATTCTTTTTGGAATGGATAAGGGCAGAGTGAGGACAGCTGCTCAGCCTACTTGGAATGACGATTCCATCAGATCCTGTCTGTACCTCTATATGGCTCTTCTTCCCTGCAACCAAACCCTGATTTACCAGTGAGTATTGTGTTTAAAATCAGTCTTGTATATATTAGCCAACTAAAATTGTCAGTAATATCAATTAATCAAACTTAAAAAATACAACAGAAAACCACTGTCATGACTCTATTCAATATTAAGGTATCCGTTATCAGGAGACGTCCATGAGTGCAGAGATGAACAAGATTTTTCTTTATAAGCATTACTTCTTTCTTTTGACCTATCAAATTATATTCAATATTCAGATCAATTTTTTACGTTACCGTCACCATTATGCATGTTTGTATAGAAAATTTGTAATGACAGCTCTAAAAAAGAGTTACAATGAATATAAAAGTTCTATCTAGTTTTACTTATTATCTTGTAGCAAGATTTAGCACTTTAATATGTTTTATAATTAATCATTAGTTGTGCAATCCGTAATTGTTTGGTATTTACTCATTCTGAGGTAAAATGGATAAACAAACAAAAGTCTCCGCACAAATGAAGTTTTATTCAACGCGTTTCGAACACTTTGTATTATAGTGTCTTCCTGATTATGAACACAAAGTGTTCGAAACGCGTTGAATAAAACTTCATTTGTGTGGAGACTTTTGTTTGTTTATCCATTTTACCTCAGAATGTTTTATAATAACTTTATTTTATATATATATATATATATCTTAAATAGGATTAGAATACGATACAGGCTTGTTCTTCTTTAGTTCCTCAATGACAGACAAAATTTTATTAACTATTACATTAAATTTTACTTTGTTCAAAATAAAGTATTGTGATAATGAAAAAACTGATTTTAAGATTTCGGTGGCTTTGCAAGTTCTCTTAATAATTCTTTATCGTACTTTACGTCGACATCATTCTCCATTTTTTTTTCTGTTGTTCTAGTCATTGGGGAAACTTGAAAATTTGTATTTAGTTTTGTCTTCTTGTAATTACTTCATATTACAAAATTTCGTGAATTATTTGGATTATTAACGAGGATAGTATATCACTAAAAACGATAACCATTAAGTTCTATCTATAGTAATTTGCATTTATGTACTTGATTATTATTAAAATCCCTTAGGGTAAAATGACAATTTATTAGAAGTAAGCTATTTTAAAAATTGGGATACCAACCAAATATAATTGAAATAATTCATTTACATAGCCAAAATAAAATATACTCTACTAACACATGGTGTTAGATGAAATAATTATTTATAATATGTGTATTTAATTTATGAATATATCTTTTTTGGTAAGTTTATGGTTTCTCTATTTATATTACTTTAAACAATTAAATCGTTTACCCTTCCTTTCATATTAACAAGGTAAATTAAAAAGTAGTCCATGAAAAGATATGTTTATAGTTTGCTGTTTGTCAACTTTATTCTTATTTCTTATGATTGTTTAAACTTTCTCGAATTATAGCCAGAATGTATTGACTGTAATTCATTGTGGAAACTCTTCATCACTCAATAGATAGTACATTAAACTACAATTGTTTATACCTTTCCTTTCATTATTTGTTTTATAATATATTAGAATGTATGTGCTAATATTAATTATTTGTTATCCTTAGTTGCCTGATTTACAAATTGTTTCTTTATAATTGGTAAAGTTGAGTGTAAAGTCCTCCAGATTATTCAATCAAGTAAATGTGATTAATGCAGTATTAATTTTTAAAATAAACTAAACTTGTTTTATTATATAGTGTCATTATGTTTTGCAGATTAGGAGAAGTGTATGTTGAAACAATGGCGGAAGTGAAACGAGTCATCCTTCGAATTATTGACCAGCCTGTGAGGGTGATGGGTATGCACTCGCCTCACCTGCTCAGACTAGTGGAAGACTGTCCCAAAGGAGCTGAGACTCTGGTCACTAGGATCATTCATATTCTCACTGATAAGTGTGCGTAGAATTCTAAGCAATATTTGTAAAACATATTAACTTACCTTGAAACAAATTGTCATAATATTATATGAGTTAAGAGGTTTATTGATACTGCAAACCCACTAGAGTCTACGGCGTAGAATTACTTACTACTTTGGGTCATGCTTCTGATCTTCTAAAAGTCACCGTTACCCTGCCAGGGCTCAACGGATATTGGTACCACTTGTATGAAACAGTCCCCCATTAACGGATTTGTTCATTCTGGTAGACGTAGAAGAGGTTTCTAGCTCACCATTGGTTGCTCAAAGGGACAAATGTGGGCAATGAACTTCTTTAGACACACTTCTCTCCTGTTTAAACTCTAGACTCAGAAGTCTACCCAATATTGTGTTTTGAACCACCGCTGTTTCGAGGTCAACGCCATAATATGAGATCACTCTGAAATCGTGGACTATTCTCGTCCCTGTGATCCCGAGTCATGTTTGATGTGATCGGATGGTTAGAGTCCTATAAATTCTATCAGTGGAACAATAGCTTAATCAATAATTTTTTAGCTCTCCGCTTTAGTAGTACGAACTTCTTTGTACAAAGCTCTGCTGCGTCTAAGTTGCATTGATGTAGTATCAGATAGGCATTTCATATCACAATATCGGGGGATTTCCCCACTTAAAAGAGTTCCCTGAGCCTTTGGCTGCCTAAGGTATAAAATGTATTTGGGACTAAGATAACTGGTCGTATAACTCTTTTTATTCCTAAAGAGGCATAACTTTGTATTGCGCGAACCTAGCTGAAGCGAGCGGTTTGTTCTGATAGACCCCAGTTTTCGTTGAGTTGAAGGTTCAATATTATGATTCTAACTCCAATAAAAAGTGCGAAATGTTTGCTGTGATAGGCGGCCTAAATACTAAGGAGAGTGTATCCGTGATTTTAATGTGAACTTGTTTTAACTTATATATCACATAACAGAGTTAGTATTTAATCTCACATTCGATGAGAGGAAATGCACAATAAAAAGAGCACCTTTAATCTAATCCAGTATTAATATTTCTGATAATCATTCAAGTATTGACGCTTGTAACCAGATTGTATCCAGTACCGTAGAAAATAGTATGATAGCCAGAAGGAAGTTTCTTGATGGCATTAAATAATTGTAGATTAAATGTGAGACTTTTTACAACCAGTTAAAGGGAGGAAATAAACATTTTACCAGAAGGCAAACAACCAAAAATCTAGTGTAATACAGCCATTTTCCTTCAGTAAAGAAGGTTGAAACCTCCATCGATATTAAACTAAAATAATCGAAGAAAAGTTTTATATAATAAAAAGAAATGATAGAATTTTGAGAATAATAATAATAATTATGTATTATTTAATTATCTTTTTCATCTTTCAGTTCTTTAATTTATCAAAATGTTAATTTTTTTCCATTGTTATTGATAATAATAATATTCACAATTTGGAGTATTTATTGCCATCCAAAATTAGCTAAGATCAATATAATAGAATTGAAACAATGAGTTGCTTCTTTAGTGTTGTATGACTTAATAGTGTACTCGATTTGGTTGTAGGTGTCCCTAGTGAGGAGTTAGTCCAGCGGGTTCGAGACCTTTACAAGACTAGAGTTTCTGACGTCAGATTCCTAATTCCCGTACTTACTGGATTAACGAAGGATGAAATTTTGACTGCTCTTCCAAAGCTTATAAAACTTAACCCTGTTGTTGTTAAAGAAGTAAGTTGAAAATCATAAATGATTTAAAATCAATCAAATCTTGATAATAATTATTGTTTACTATTTTCAGGTATTTAGCCGATTAGTTGGAAATCAACTGGATGGCTCTGTTACGTCTCCTGTTTCTCCGTCCGAACTTTTAATTGCACTCCACACAATAGATCCTACATTGTGTGAACTAAAGACTGTTATCAAATGTAAACAAGTTTTCACATTAAAATTGTATTTTTCTATATGTTTATAATTTTAATATAGGTTTTATTATTAATAAAGTAAAGGGAAAACTTGTATGTGGAACTAAGTTTTGTTTAGATTGTAAATATTAATTTTAGTTAGAATCTACCGAAGAGAAAATCATATTTGTTATTGGAATGACATTATGTACGGCAAATGATTCAGGTTAGCTTATATGAAATCATTGGTTTCATACAAAACAGTTCGAATATTTTAACTGAATTTTTGATTTTTTTTTTAAATTGAAATTTTTTAAAACACTTTGAGTTTTAACTGTTAATAATTAATGATGATAATAATAATCATGATTTTCGAGTGATAAATAAACTGTTCAAATAAGTTATCGACATTAGGCATTTAAGTATTTGCATTTTGGTTTTTACATTAGCATGAGCAACTAACATTTCTAGAATTTCTGAAGTTAACTAAAGCAATATTAGCTCAGTGGGTGAATAGCTAATCAAAATGGTGAGGACTTAGACTGATTTTGTTAGGAGACATCCAAATGTAAAATAATATCACAGTAACCCTTTGTAAACCAAAATCACACATCTGACATTCTATTTAATGAACTCCAAATTCAATTGAATTAGCTTTGAAACTCACCGAGTCTCTGCCATGTAAAGCAGGACTAATTTTTATGTATACATAGTTGACATTGATAGTAATTCCCTTGCAAATTATTAGAGGGATAGAACTTGCAAATCTCTGATATAAAACACGATTAAATTGTCATAAATAGTTGACAAAGATCAGTATAATTGTAATGTTTACATTACCAGCATAAGTGTGATTACATTCTTAAATATAGAAATATTTTCATAAATACATCTACTTTTGGAGGCCTTTCAAATTTATAATTGAAACATAACTCTAAAAACTGATATTTACTTTCAATATATAGAACAAATTATTCCTAATATGACAGTTTTGGGCTGTACATATTACTTTAACCCTAAATATGTTAAAGTAATCAAAATTACGTTCGTATAGTCCTTACAGTTATGAGAATGTTAAAGGATTAATATATTAGAATTTAAGGGTTAATTGAATATAAAAAAACCTTCATTATGTAGAACTAATTAGCTTTGTAACCAAAATGAAGTTTTGTTAGATTATAACCTTGTTAGATTATAATTCTGAATGTAGGATAAAATCGTGAAACTGAACTAAATATTCAAATAAGTTTTGGAACTCATAATGTTGATTTGATTCATCTTTATGACATTATATTTTTGGTTATTTTTTTTTCATTTTACTTACAAACATCTAGAATAGAAGACATATTACTTAATTAATGGTTGTTAAAGTTATTCTGATGTCAAAGTATGTTAATAAGTTAAGAGTTGTCAATACATTTAATTTGATTATTTTTTCTGTTCATAGCGACGGCAATCTGCTTCAGCGATAAAGAGACATTCACGCAGGAAGTGTTGGCAGTTGTAATGCAGCAACTGATGGAGATGAGCCCACTGCCTACTCTACTCATGAGGACAGTTATTCAGGCTTTGTCTTTGTACCCCAGACTGATCGGCTTTATCATGAACATACTTCAGCGGCTCATACTGAAACAGGTCATCCATGCTTTTTTTTATTATTAAAAACGAATGCGCGTTTTTTTACTTATCTCAATCAATTACAAATACGAAGAATGTTTACTAACACTGTATGTTTTTGTTGTGTCTGTTTATTTGGTTTGATTATTTCTTCATATAATTATCAAGTTCCATACTAGTGCCTTCCATACTAGTGTTAAAGTAATGTGAGCAAATATGTATATGTATGTGAGCAAATGTAAGGTTTAAAATGACATTTTAGTGTTTGTTATTGATAACCAAATGGAGGTTTTGTCCCAGTATTTCACGTTAGTTGTTGCGGTCTACTTTGCAAATTTAGTTCTTTGATTCGATTTGTTTCTATAAAATATCAGAGAAATATCCTGAAGTTTACTCTTAAAAATGGCAAACATGGAGTGGTCCATTACCGATTCTGTTATGTAGCCATTGTTGTATTTCACATTTTCGTTTTCAATCAATTCCTCAAATAACAAAAAAATTATCGCTTACATGTTAACGACACTGTTTTGCAGGTTTGGAAGCAGAAGAAAGTTTGGGAGGGATTCATAAAGTGTTGTCAGCGAACTCAGCCTCACAGCTTTCAGGTTCTTCTTCAGCTGCCTGCCCAGCAGCTGACAGATGTTTTCATCCAGAGCCCAGACCTCAAGCAGCCACTTCTTGATCATATTATGACTTTCACAGACAACCAGGTAATCGCTTCCCTCACCACCATGTACTTTCAGATGGAGAAACCAGGAACCTTTTGGTAGTGTTTACTTTAAAACAATTCGGGATTTATAGAAGCTTTTAATTAATTCCATTCTAATATCTTGGCGAAAGTTTATTACAAAAACACCCATTGTTGATGTATATATATATAAAGATTTCACATAAACACGTGAAACAACAATCAATGATCAAACCACAATAAGAAATGGGAAAACAAGACTAAGATCTTTCAACCGTAAGAAGCGGTCTTCGTCAGAGTCAAAAACACAACCCGGTTTTTGACTCTGACGCTTGTTACCGCTTGTTACGGTTGAAAGATCTTAGTCTTGTTTTCCCATTTTCTTATTGTGGTTTGATAATTATATATATTTATATATATACCCCACAATTAAAAGAAACGGTCCAGCGGACTTTTTTAAAATAAAATAAATTCAAAACGAAGGAAACACACAGAAAGACACAGACATAACTCACATCGATATTTCGACCATCGTCGTCATCAGGAGGTGTGAAGAGCGAAGAGTCCCGCAGGAAGACAGGGCGGTACTGAACTCCGGTTCACATCGAAATATCGATGTGAGTTATGTCTGTGTCTTTCTGTGTGTTTCCTTCGTTTTGAATTTATTATATATACATATATATATATATATTTTCACTGATAAAACGAAATACGATCCAAACTGGACACAATACGAGTTCTGTTCTGACTTGCCGTTGCGCCTACAACGTGCTTGGTCTCCCATTCTCTTTTCTCCTGAAGACGGATTACCCGAAAATTTGAGTCTGTAAGTGTGTTTCCCTACTTTGTGTGTTGCTCTTTGTTAATCTCGAACTCGTATATATATATATATATATATATATAATTAAAGTTACAGCTAGAGAACACAAGAAAAAGGACGAACACTCACGAATCTCGATTATTTCGGCGTCTTGCCGTCTTCAGGAGAGTAGAAAGAAGAAAATAAAATAAAAGGAGAAAGAATGAAGGAACGGAGACGTAAATGCGTCCACTGGCCGATGTAAACTGGCGCGATACAATGACACGCAGTGCAGCCATCTTACCAACGTGAACCAGTGTAGGCTGTGAGTTAAAAAAATTATAAAAGTGATATTTAAGTAAAAGGGAGGAGAAAAGTAAAAAAGAGAAAGGAAAGGAAAAAAAACATAAAACTAACTAAAATTAAACGAGAAAAAAAAAAATTTAATAAATAAATAAATGAATAAATAAATAAAGATAAAAATAAAATAAAAAATCATCTGATTAAATTTAGACCAGGGGAATTTCTTGCACCCAATAACCAAATGAAGGCTTCCTCAGAAGCCCTTAGAGTGGTCTGGGTGTCATCTAGTTCAACTAGTTCAGAGAACATCAGATGTTCTCTGCATCTAGTGTTTCAGTTGGGTTTTTGACTCTGACGAAGACCGCTTGTTACGGTTGAAAGATCTTAGTCTTGCTTTCCCATTTTCTTATTGTGGTTTGATCATTGATTGTTATTTCACGTGTTTATGTGAAATCTTTATATATATATATATATTGGTCAAGTAGAACAAATTTGAATTCTTTGTTTTCGTAGTCTTAGAGAATCTCTAGCTTGAAATCATAGTAAGAAGGTTCTACAACCTGCCAGCGTGCATAGAGTTTCCTTATTTTATCAGGGATATGTTTTCCGCTTTCCTTTGCTGTGGTCATAATAATAATAATGTAATACTTTTTTTTTAAGGACCACTATTAATATTTATTCATGTAGCACCGAATTGACCAAATTTTTCAGATATATCATTGTAGCATTTATTTTTTGTCTTTGTATGTCTGGTATATGCTGGAAATTGAGTACCTTGCAATAGCGTAAATCTCCATTGGTCATGTTCTCATTGTCTCAGAGGATTCTAGGGGGATTGTACAAACTCCAATGGTATGAGCGTTAGCTTGCTGGTAGTCATTCCCTGTCAACAGCCTGAGATATGCCACCTCCTCATTATTGAGAAATTCACGTTGTATTCAACCACCTAAGAGTTTAGACCTCTTTTGATTTGAGCATGACTAAGCCTTTTAGGTTACATCACTTGAATCAAGACAGGCTGAGGTTAAAAACGTGTACCCCTTTAGTCACCCTCGGTCAACAAACAACCAAGGGTGTCCAAGGTGGGCCTCGCGGAGGCGGGGAACGATAATATGTCGCGCATAAGACTAATTAATCACGCATCAAATACCTTAGGTCTTTTCAAAAAGACATTTAACAAAAATAAAAAACCTAGCTACTATTGCATAGAAGAAATCACATGACAATGGGAACTAATGACCCTGGGGTACTCAATATTCCCTCAGAAATGGAATTAAATCTAATGACTAGTAAAATTTATGACTATTGAATCTAGAGGTACTGGTACGAGCATATTCCCTCCAGGAAATAACTTAATATTAATGACCTTGGAGTACTCAATATTCCCCCAGAGACTGTAAGACAATATTCCCCCTTAAATCTACTGACTAGAAAGACAAACTAAGAGTTTAGACCACTGCTTCCCATGTGGTTGGTTTAGAGTTATTTATTTTTTTTCTATGCGTCTATATTTCTAATTTAATGTTTGGCTGAGGCTTCTCTGAACCGGGCCTTACTAATTTATCGGCCTCCGCATTGCAGGCTATTCCACAACAGTTATAATCCTCTGCAGAAGCACAGCCCAATCATTATTTACTAAACAAGTCAGAGAGTACTGCTGAGATTGACAGTTGTGGTTTCGCTGCCTAAGGAGCTGTGAAGCACCGCAGTTGATGAAAAAAAATGCCCTTCTTAGGGTTTCAGTGATCACTTTTTCCAATGCTTCATCTCAGTGTTAGCGTTATTAGCATTAGTTTACATTTTCGAAGCTGAGGGAATACACTCCACGTGCATTACTTCAGGGTTACTTTCAAATGTACCAGTATACAGAAAGAGCTACTGCTGTAGCAGAGGCCGTTGTTCTTGGTCCGTTAGTGGAAGAGGCACTTTCACCTCCAGACTGAACCAGTTACAGAGTCAACTTATTGGGCGGTTAATAATCACATCTGCCTAGAAATAAGGAAAGACTTTTCTTTTTAGTTATACAGTAATCCCTCACTTTTCGCGGATAATGGGGACCGAAGACACCTGCGAAAATCCGCGAATAATGGACGCGCCTTTATAAAAGCATCTAAAGCTCAAACAACGACCTTTCCAACAGACAGAGAATCCTGATCTTACTGAATACTGTACTGTGTTGTAAATAAAAATGAAAAACAAAAAGAAAAAAATAAGAAATAATTCTGAACAAAGACTAATGTGCAGTGCGTTGATTCACAAGGGCGTGATAAACTGGAAGTTGGGCGATATGAATTAACCAATCAGATCAAAGGAAACATCTTAGGTTATTTTTTTATTACTTTCAACTTCTATTTTTTGATATTTTTTATTTTTCTCTTGTTACAATTGATAATGTTTTAATATTTTCCATTAATTTTTAGTCTTTATTGATCAATTTTTAATAGTTTTTTATTGGCCTTTAATTTAATACTGTAGAATATATTTCGACCCAGCAAGTCACTGGTTGTTTGACATCTTTCTCGATCGTACAAGAAGAACCTGTATATTTTCTTCTCTAATACTAGCTACTGTACTTTTTCATTACGAGTTGTATATTTTTATTTTTTACTGCAATTACAGTTGAATATTTTTTTATATTTTTTTAATTTTTAATTGAACATTTCAGGACCCCGCGAAACACTGAACCCGCGAAAACTGAACCGTGAACTAGCGAGGGATTACTGTATTTAGTTTGTACATTAAGTGTCCTCAAACGACAGGATGGTTGTATTCGGTGATTCCAGTAATTTTAGCCTAGAAAATCGAAGTGACAAATTTGTAGAAATTTTTTATGGAGTCCAACTCACTAAAAAAAGTATGTAAAATTAGAAGTACAATGTTTGTCAACATTACATTAAGGCTAGATCTCCTAAGAGAAAAACCAATTAAATATATAGAGTCAGGTGCTGATCTAGGAGAGTCAGGAGTTAATAAGAATAGCAATTTAGAAGAAACAAATCATTTAATTTATAGAAATGTAATATAGAAAATATGCAATTACAAAATAACTTTAAGCAAAAAAGTAAGCATGTATTCATTTTATCGATTCATTGGTATATGAACAACCAATTGAATAAAACGATATGGAATAAAATTCTACTATACAAGAAGGCAAGGAAGATCTTGTAAGACGTTTATATGATGTCCAAGATAACATGAGCAAATAAAGGATGATGTGATATAAAGAAAAGAACCACCCTGGGTTGTTGTAGAGCTAAAAAGAAGCATATTTTGCTAGTCTTGTG
This sequence comes from Hermatobates lingyangjiaoensis, assembly GCA_026182355.1. Classification (NCBI taxonomy): domain Eukaryota; kingdom Metazoa; phylum Arthropoda; class Insecta; order Hemiptera; family Hermatobatidae; genus Hermatobates; species Hermatobates lingyangjiaoensis. The sequence continues at coordinate 1,906,702 of JAPFBL010001930.1, read as the reverse complement.
TGCTTAGTTATAAGGTGCAAGAATTATCGTGTCCGTTTACATAATAAATTTGTATTACGTGTTTTTATATTACGAGTAATTTGTCTAAAATCATCCATCGGTTGGGTTCTAAACTACTATATGTTTGTAAAATCAATAATATTCAATTAACCTATTAACATATAAATTTGAAGTACAATCTATTCAAAATATGATAACTAATAATATTTAAAGTTCTATTAAGGACAATGCCATCGTTCTAATGCTCTTGATTCCTATTAATTGTTTTTAATTACTTTCAATCAACTATTTTCTAATGTATGGTGATTTTTTCTAAAGTTAATTTTTTTTTAAAAAAAAAAAAAGATTTTCTCTCTTCAAAAATCCTATCAGTAAAATAATATATATTTGAGTGTTGCCTATTATGCCTAAAAAAAATGAACACATATAAACAAGAATTCAGATGGCTAGTGTTTTTTCCTCCATAGTAGTAACCCTACTTGGTGGGAGTTTACTGTAATTGTTTACATGATCCCCCAAATTCTCTATCAAATAAATAGTTTTATTGTTTAACTGGTACTTCATTTTATCTATCAGTAGTGAAGAACTTTACCATTAACTGAAAGCAAACTTATAGTAAGATATTTAAAAACATTATAGATCAGTACTTTTCCAGGTTTGATTATTAGTAATTATATTTGAGTTTTTTCAGGTCTTGGAGAAATAATTTTTAATATATGCACTCACTAAATAAAGTTGTAATTTAGTAAAATAGCAAATACTCTCTGAAGAATTTCATTACTAATCCCGTCCGAACCCGGTGCTTTCTTGACTATGGCTGAAATAAGTTTCAGCCTATCAATATCATTCTTTAATCTCATATTGTAAAATTGACATCTTGTGAATTGTCAAATTAAAATTGTGAGTCAGCAATTTTAAATTTACTAAGTCTAGAAAGAAACATGGTTAAGCTTTGGTTGTTTAACAACAAATAAAGATAATATTTGTTTGCCTAGTGTGAGTCGCCTTTGAAGTTGCCATCCATCAATTCCTCTTGCCACCACCGTAAAGATGCCTGCTATTTCTGTCACCTTCTCTGCATATTAGTACCATATCGTTTCTCATTTCGTTATCGAACTGAGCTTCATCAGAGAAACAATCATGTGTTGTAAATGTATATCCAACGTGACCTGTAATATTTCATACCTGTATTTAGTAACGGTAATTTTTCTCAATGGATTGAAGTAAAGAATCTATTAATTTATCGGCTGAAACTTTATAAATATAATTTCAGGGATTTTTAAAATCTGTTACATTACAAAACTTCTTCCAAGGATTCAGGTTTTCTTTTTTCTTTTATAAATAAGTTTTCTTTCCCCACTTCTCTTCAAATAGATCCCAGTTAGCTCTTGAATTGTTTGAAAAACAAATAGATAAACACTTTATTCCTTTTTTTTGCTTTCCTAACTTGATAGTCAAATTTAAAGATTATGGTCAGGACAACTTCTTCCCTTTTTCCACAGCTGTTACTTCAATTTTTAATAAATCTCAACATCATTTCATAAAATGATACATATTTTATTCATTTTTTTTTTGCTTTCCTAACTTGATAGTCAAATTTAAAGATTATGGTTAGGACAACTTCTTCCACAGCTGTTACTTCAATTTTTAATAAATCTCAACATTTAGGTTGAAAAAAATAATAATTTTTTCATGTCATCATTTATACCCTTTGGTCAAAATATATAGTAACCATAATTAAATAAAACATTTGCAATGTTCTTCAGTACCACATTACCTCATCAGAGATTTGTGTGATTAATATATAATCAATGTGCCGCCCTATATTATAGTTGTATCTCTTTTTCTTCCCTTGCCTGAATGTAATATTTTGAAGGGATTTTGAAAATAAAGCTATTTCATTTTGGTAACTTGGTTATTGGAGGAGAAGAATAAATTATTGTTTTTTTTTAAAAATATTAATTAGATTGAAAACTGCTTTTATCGATTTCTGTAGATTAATCTGTTGATAGGTTATTTTATCTAGAGTAATTTATGAGTTTATAAAAAAGCTGTAGTAGATTTAATATCCATAGTTAATATTTTATTATAGCTTCAAACGACATTTTTTTCTCCTGTTTTGCATTCTTTCAGACAAAACAAAAACACAGTAGACAATGGAATATTTGTCATTTGCAGTGTTTAGAGATATAATCGAATGGAATATTTAAGACATCGTTTACGTATTTCTAATCAAAGACATGTCCTTAGGGAAACCAGTATTCTAATCTTTCTTTTTCTAACAGTTCTTTCTATCAATATCATTCTAATATTCGATGTGACTTCAATAATAAATATTTATTGTTTTACGGAGTAGTAAGAATTGCAATTGGTTTAATAATGACCTTTTTATTAAATATATCACAACATTGCTTATTAATAATATTTCCTACATTTATTTCTTCCGAAATAATGTTTACTATGTGCCTGGGAAGAAATTATTTTTAAATGATTAGCGTCGAATCCTATATTTGTGTCCTTGATTTTGCTACAATGTTTTTCTAGTCAGATTTTTTTGGAGATTCAATAATGATACTTTATACTTTTAAATTTATTAATTGTTAGAGAATTTGACTTGGGTGTGTGTTATTTTGAATTCTTTCTTTGACATCCTCATGAAAAAAGCTTCCTCATGTTTTTGAAGCTTTAACGAATTTATGACTACTTTTTGGAATATTTGTGAGTTTAGCTGTTTTGACCATGTCGGCAAAGCTATGAGAATCCAACCTTCCTTTAGTAGACTGATTTTCCTTAATAATTCATTTTCCTTTGCAAAACTTCATATCACATTTTCATGTCATGAAAGCTTGTATTACAAGTGTACGGCATTCGTTATTAGTGGTCTTCCTTTTAATAACTAATTCTTCAAGTCTTTTTAGAGAACTGTTAAATAGCGTACTCTAATTGTGAGCCATTTCTTCAATGATGAAGAAACACCATTTGTTTCTATTACTTAGGTCGAGAGTAGTTTGTCTGTATCAGGTAGTTTGATTCAATCTTGAATAGGGAAAATATTAAATAACAGGCTATATGAACCGCTAATTGATTAGAGTCAGTAGTCAATTACCCATAGCGAGTTTTCCCCACCCATACAGCAATCGAGCATGCTTACCTACAGAGCATTCAATGAACATCACATCTTTTCTTTTAATTATTTTTTATCCGTCACAAATTACCTTCCAAAAATGATAAACTTCACAAACACTACACCTTCTGCACTATACAACGATGCAAACCTTAATCAGCTAGAATGCTATTATAGTGAAAAAAGTGCTACTTTAACGAAAAAAAAAACTAAATCAACACAAGCAATGTGCATACCATCCAGCCTCGAATAAGACTCCTGAGATGGGTAGTAAATCCTAAGAGGTTGTGTTTGGTAAATACCCTAGTACATTAATAATGATGAATATGGAAGACACTGAAAATAAAGGTACCAAATTCAACAGAAACAAATATATTTTACATGTTAATCTAGGTAAATTGAATATACAATACCGTCGGTAAATTTAAAAAAATATATATATATACATTCTAACCCAAAGAAAATAAACAATATATAATATGACGGGAAACATCTGAAACTATTTAAAAATAAAATTCCGTTCATAAAAATGCCAATGTTTCATATATTAAGAATCAGAAAACAAAGCAAAGGTAAACAAAATTTAATATTTTTTAAACAATTTTACTTTACTTTTAAAAAAATTAACTAATGAAAATGGGATGTATTCAAATCAAAACAATGAGAAAGGCTTTAGTTATCGATAACAATTAAAAACAATAATTTCACTTAATGAACAACACTAAGCCTGTATCAAGGAAATCACCAACGATTTTATAACTAAATAAAATATTGAAAGTTAACTTATTAAAAATTAACGTCACATTACAGATTATAATTGTAAACAAGTAATACATTCAGTTACCTAAATATTACTAATTACTTGCATTAATTACATTAGATGCATGCTGAGAACCATTTCCACTTTACAAAAGTAGGTAAAAAGTTGTTACAAAACGCAATAACGTGTCGTTTGTTATCACATAAGACATTTGTTATAAGTAAAAGCTAAGAAATTTGACTTAAGCACTCTTCAATGATACTGCAAAGTTTCTCACATATAAAGTCTTTTGGAACAGTACTGGTTGAGGGAGGAATATGTACGAAAAGAACTCTTTTCCTATCTTTGCACAGAGACAAGTAATAGGTATATTCACACAAATATCTTCCAGCGTTATCAGACGGACAAGCATTGGCAACTTCCGTTAACTTATTCGTATCTAGTCCTGTAGTTATGATTGATTCTGTTCCTAATGTACAATTTCCATCTTCTGGACAAGTATCAGTAATATCACTCCTACTATAACCACTTTTTGAAGCTTGTTTTTCAATCACAATGGAATCCTCCTTATGAACACCTACATGAACTACTAAAATAGGTTTATATTCTGTCCATAACTGAGAAACTATTAATTCAGAGTCTTTGTATGAGACTGGAATTTCTTTAATCACTAGTTCAATACCATTTTTGGCTTCCAAATTCATATGTTTTAACTCTTGTACACACACCCAACTGTTATTAACTGCATGTTCTAAGAAAGGTCCAAAACCAGTAACAACTACAACTTTCTTTGAATCCGTAGGCATTGCAAACTAATAAACAGAACTAAAATGATTATTACTGTCAACTCAAGCTTTTTCACCTATCAATATACGAGTGAAATAAGGCCAAAGAAAATAGTGTAACACAATACGTAAGGAGAAATCAAACAATGATAGGAGTGATAACAAGATAACAGTTGTGTACATTGCATTAGCCAGTGTTGTATCTAATCCCTTTAAAGTCCGCAAGCAAACAAATTTATTCGGTACCATTGTTACTGACGGCCTCTCTGTACCAAGATATTTTATTTAGCACAGATAATCTGCCTAAGTTATGACGAACTTTACTTGACTAAAAATTAAACCACTAAAAAAAAAATACGTAAAAAGTTAAGTGGTCAATTTTTGTTTTTAATAAAAATTCAATTTGAATCATGCCAGCTTTGTCTTGTTCTTGTTAGATTACATTGGGTTTTTATACTTCTGAGATGTATCATTTTTTCTTATTATTTTTGAAATAAATTTAAATGAAAAATGAAATTTGTTCAATCCTTTTGTCAAAGTGGGAGAGAAATAAATTGGGACACTAAAAGGAGAATACTTGAATATTTGTGTAGATATATCTCAGTTCAATAAACTGTTCTATCGGTAAACCATTTACTGTTGTATGACGGAAGCAGAATTTAATTGGTCGGTTTGATTTAGTTTTTTGTCATCAATCAATCTCTAAACCGTATGAATTAAGATTAAGGTAAGTGATAAGACGACTTGTTGAACATTATTATAACGACGGAAGAATTAAATTAAAGAGAACGTAAATACCACCAATACTATATGGAGTAACTCGGTATATTCTTTTCTTAATTTGGCTAATTCAAATATCATGGAAGAATTGTTTTTATACTACTTGCAGATTGGCAACATAGAATGACAATATAAATGTTTCATTATATTTATACAAATAAATCCACCAAGAGGACAAATTTTGAAGCTTTAAACTTATTAGAACGATTAAATGAACCTATGCACTTGAAATTTACAAGTAGTTAGTTGTATCAGAATGGTGGAATGGGCTAAAGAAATAATTGTGACAGCCATCGGGCTCCAAATCACAGTCTTCGTTGAGTAAAGTGAAAGGCTAAATGTCGCTAAATCTCAGCATGAACTCTCACTTGTATCTTTAATGACAAACAATGAGGTTTTGAATATTTATCCACACTTAAACTACGAAGGAAAAGATAAATTCCCGATTAAGGTCGTAAGAATTTGAATGAAGACTTCATCTATTTTATTTTTAAATATGAATGCTCAGTTGTGTTGTGAATGTACTCAATTTTAGTTCTTATCAATTTAGTTAAATCTTAGTTAAAAAATATTAAATACACTGACTGAAAAGACTTCAGTACTAAAAGTACTGAATTGATGGTGTTTTTAGTTACACTATTAATTACACTTGTGCAATTAATTTTTCATCACAGTCTTATAATATGACATTGAATATACTATTTTTTTAAATATTTCCTATATATATAACAGCAAAACTTCTATTTTTAATATTTAATAAAGTTCTGCTTTACCATGTAAATAACAGTAAGTTGGTAGAGTGGAACATAAACTTACTCGATCAACTTCTCATCATACGAGTATACTTATGTATGTTACAGAGAGCACATATTCCCCAGAATATTATGGACATCCTTGTAGGCTCAAACCAATCCATCCACATGGACTTCAAGATCAAAGAAGAACCGGTAAGTCGAAATATATCAATTAAAAATATTTCTTTTAGAAAATTTTATTTTTCTATCTTCTAATTTATTCCTGTATTTTTCACATTTTTTTATTTTTGAAATTTAATTTTTTAGCCATTCATTATTTCCGTGAGGTATGGCATTTTCAATTAATTGTCATTTCTTCAAAACTATAATATTTTACTTTTCAAAGCCATAGAAAAATTGTCAATTGGGTCTCTTTGCCTGTTATTTATATTAATGACGTATATAAAATTTAGTAAAAAAAATTTACTATTATTTACTTTTTATATATTTTATTTTTTTATTGTTATTTACTTTTTTACTAATTTAGTAAAAAAATTTAGTAAATGTATGTATGTTTGTAGTAAATGTATTTACTGAACATTTTAACTTGTATTTATTTTAATTCAATTAATTTTAATAGATGTTTAATGTACTCTGCTTATGATACTCCAGTAATAATAAAATTGTACTTGTCAATAATAATTTAGCTAAATCCTTTACTGAAGTGAAATCAATTTTTTCTGGGAATTTTGAAGTAATTCTTTTAGTGCCCTGTACTTTGATATGTATATATTATCGTATATACATATATATTTATATTTGGCTTGTAATAATAATTTGGTAAGCAATATGAAGTTGGCTTTTGTGTTCTTGCCAAAATAATATCTTTCCTGAGGTCGATTGTTACAGGGTCGAAATATTGAAAGTGGGTCCTAGTGTTTGATTTCATTCCTGTTTCTGAACATACTTATATTTTTATACATGCGTATTGTTAATATCACTGAGGTTAGTATACTTTATATTAGAAATAGGTAAAACCGTCATACCTTGTAAGATGATCTTGGAGTCGTTGGAGCGCTTTCGGACGTTCCAACTTTCGATCGAGCGCTTTCGATCGAAGATGAGACAACGTCCGAAAGCACTCCAAGACTCCAAGATCATCTTACGAGGTATGACGGTTTTACCTATTTCTAATATAAATTATATTTTTATATACATAAATTTGATAAAAGTATCGACAGTGAAATAGAAACAAAATTCAAGTCTATCAGGAGTCGGTCAGTTCTGCAGGTTCAACTTAAACTCTCATTGCCAATGTTTCGATTTCTATTTAAAAACTTTTTCATAGGCTCATGTCACATCCATATGTTCTTCTTATATCCTCCTAGGCTTGGATGTTGAAACCTTTAAAAATGTAAATGGAAAACCAAAAATTTTATTATATTTATTTAAATTGAATTTCTACCGACCTATTAAATTTTTTTCATTGTTTAAATTATTTATTTATAAATGTATATAAAAAATTATAAAAATCGATTGTTTAAAAAAACTAAATTTTATCAATCTCCTTTCTCTTTAAATAAAATTTTCCAACGTTCGGTTTAAATTTTAATTTTTTCTTTCAGTTAATTTTTAATTAACTTATTCGAAGAATGCTTTTTTTTACTTTTATATAATATTTAAGGATTGAAAAATTGGCTGAATTTGGGAATTTAACTGTTAAGCCCACGAGTCTTATATATTTTTTTGATATTTTTTGTGGGAGGGTTGGGTCGCTTTGTTTATTTCATCCCTTTTGTTACCCCAAGGTTGGGAATTTAGGGTCCAAATTAAATTTAAAAAAATAAAAAAAGATCCCTTTTTTTAATAATTAATATAAAGTATTTTTGCAAAACCTTTTTAAAATTATTTTCCTAAGGTACCCGGTGGAAAATTTGAATTATTTTTTTAAAACAAAAAAAATATACCCAAATTTAAAAAGAATAAATTTTTTTTCAAGTCCCAAATGATTTAATTAAATTAAAGGGTAGAAGAACAACCCAAATGTTTGAGGACCGGTCTGGCTTATAGAAAATTAAAAATAGTTAAATTTTTTCTTAAAACATTTAAATTAGTAAATTGTTTTTCAAAAAGATTTTTTTATCGGTGTTAAAATAGTTTATTATGAAAAATGAAAAAAAAAAATTTATAAAACAGATTTTTTTTAAAACATTTTGATAAAACTCCTTTTTTATTTTAAAAGAGATCACTCACTGGAATTTTTTGTATTTTTTTACATTGTTTACATTGACTTAGAAATTTTTTGAGCAAATCCACTGAGATAAAATTGATGTTTCTAATGGAAAAATGAAAATATATTATTGACTTATAAGAGATGTAAGAGGAATAATATTGTGCAGGTAAATGATAACACTCATTTAAAAAAAAATTCGTATATATGTTATTTGACAAAGGGGAAGGAAAATGATCTTATTAAATACTAAGAAGCCATAAAATTCGCAGTATAATAATTCTGTTAAAAACCAAAAATGTAAAAGATAATTCAAAATATAAATCTTTCGTTTAGAGATTAATAACTGTAATTATCGTACATCTTTAATTAACAAATCACCTTAAAACAACATTTCTTCGCTGTTTAAGATGTTTTTCAGAGAAAAAAGGGTATTTTACTGTTTCAAATTTGAAAATTTTACATTAATATTCAATGTAAAGGATGTCAAGTAAACGATGTAAGAAATCTACTGGCTATTTGAACAATAGCCATGTTCTCTTGTAGGATAATATTTCGTTTCAAGAAATGTTCACATTGGTTTTTCAAAAATGTTATTACTGCTGTAGTTATACTAATGAAATTATTTGCAAATAATAAATTATTTGTGATGTACAAAAATAAGCTTATAAATTGATATGTCCTTCAATCACTATCTGTACTACCTCACGAATGCAATGCTAATAATTATATCCCATTTAGATATTTATGTTATGCTTAAATAATACGTTATGTTTTATATACTCAAGAAATTTGACATTGAGTTACTTATAGTAAAGTAGAGTGTAGGCCACTCCAGATTTTTTTTTAGTTGTGATATAAATGTCAATGGAGTGCTAATTCGCTAAGATATTTTTGCACACCCCCCTTATTTGATGACTTAGTTCAAGCTTTTCGAACTATCTCCAGCGAAAAGTTAGTAGATGTCCCACGAAAACATGAGAGAATTTCTTTATATCGGGAGTGGTCAAACTACATATGCTGGGAGGTGACTTTTTTTCAAGAAAAGTACATCTGCGGACGACTGCATATTTTTGGAGCATATATTACAGTTAAAGTTAAATGTTGTAACAAAAGAGTTTTATTTATTCAAGAATTTTTTAACGTTGTTTTAATCGTATTAGTAATTTATAAAATTTATAACTAAATTGAAAGTACCTATGAATAATTGTTTTCTAGAATGGATTCTGAAATTTGTCCAACTCATGAACTTGCAGATAGAAATAAAAATGAAATTATCGCTGAATATATGTGATGAAAAATTGAAAGCAAAATTGTGAAAATGATTTTAATTTTGAAGCACATGGTATTGACTAGTTTGGGAAGTTCTTTTATTAATTTGACGCAGTTGAAGGCATAAGTGGTCTTGCGGTCAACTTTTGGCACCCCTTCAAGTACTAAATGGATTTTTACTCATACATGGAAATCATGGACAAAGTAACCAAGTAAGTACGTTTTTTTTTTTAAGCTGCTCTTCGTTAGGTTTGTTTATAGTAAAATTATAATACGGTAAAAACTTATTAAACAACAAAGTTATTAAAATAAGCATGGTTGAGAAGGCAGGTTGCTTTTGGAGAGAAGACCTTTCTTTATGAATGCCCCGCCATGCCGTCCCAGTCAATCATATAGCTTGCTACCATCAATGATATATCTTTCTACTGTCAATGATATAACTTGCTACCGTCAATTATACAACTTGCCACAGTCAATCATATAACTTGTCACCATCAATCATAATAACTTGCCACCGTCAATCATATAACTTGCTATCGTCAATAATATAACTTGACACCGTCAATCTTATAAAATTGTATATCAGTATAGTAGTGTTAGTACTTTTTTATGTTATTTTTTTTAATAAGTGACTATTTCAGTGTATTTTGGTAAAAAACTCTATTGTTTTGGTTCGGCATGACCTTCTAGTCACATCTCGATTATCATGTACACCTGCCGTATTATACTGCGTACCATTTAATATCAGGCAGTGAATATGGGAGTGTCTTATGCATTTCCTATGTTTTTGTGCATGAAAAAGTATCTCCTAATGGCGTTATCACAGCCATTAAAGCTTTTATATCTGACTGCTTCAAAATCCACGCAAGAAATATTAAGAAGTTCGCCGTTTTAAAAGGCAGCCTTATTTCTATGTCTAGTACTATTCTATTTTTATCACCCTAAGTAAAGTATATTGATAATGACAAAAACGATTTGGACGCATTATTACCTGTTTTGATGTCTCCGGAATTAATTTTTGATGTTTTTTGACATCTGGAAGTGTTTAGGTGGGGGAATGACTCCAGAATTTTTTAATCACTACAAATTGGATTAGACTGTTTGACAAATCATAATGCAATTCTCAGCTATTATATCGAAAAGAACTCTGTTATTAAGGGAAATATTTCATCATAAAAAAGGTACTTTATACCACAACCAGTACCATTTTTTTCTGCTCTGGTGTTCCACTAGAAATATACTTAATTCTTGCTTTTATTTGGGTTGTCTGAATTTATGAATGTTAAAATATTACAGTACAGCACAACACAAAAATATAAGTTCCACTGATAGTAACTTGTCTGATTTGTGTACCTTGTTCATATCATAATCCCATAGTTCAGTATAAATATTTTATTAAAAGTGAACTTCAGATATAATATTAAATAACCCATTATTTTTTAAAATATTCATATTTCAAATTATTAATTAAAACTGAATTCTACAACTATCCTTATCATTTAAAAAAATACTACTTTAAATAAATGGTAGATAGAATAATTATTTATAATATTTGAATTTTAATTTGTTTTCAATAACTGAAACAAATTAACATTACAATTTACTCCCTAAACCAGGGGTGCTCAAAACGTCGATCGCGATCTACCAAGGTATTATCAGTAGATCACGTGGTATTAAAAAAATTAACATCAGCTTATAATTCATGTCGTCACTGATTGATACACAGGAAGGCCAGTCGAATGAATTCTGATATTTGTTGATACTTAGGTCACTCTGTAACATCAAGTGGCTCTAAGTGCAGTACAGCTAATAAGCTAGTCATTAAGTTTCCTCTTATTCTTTAGTTTTAATTTTTTTTCTTAAAAATTAAGAATGCATATAAAAATGAGAGGAAAACTGGTTCAAATAAGAAGAAAAAACTTTCTTGATATGAAATGGGAAGAGAAGGTATTTTTACGATTTTTACAGTTATTTTTTTTACATAATTTGTTATGATGTAATATATTACAAACATGTTAATACATTGTAAGAATCCTCAATATATTTCTAAATAAATACTGTGAGTAGATCATTGTAACTTGTTCTTTTCATAAGTAGCTCAAATGCAGAAAATGTTTGAGCACCCATGCTTTAAACTGTTGTTTTATTCATTTATGAACTATGATCACATCAGCTTCACATTGTTTATGTCGTCTTTTTTTTCATAAAAAAAGTAACCGTATAATGTTAATAGCATTAATATGCAGTAGTATAAGATATAAAAACTATTATCACTTAGTTTTGTTTTCTTCTTCATTGGCGGGAATGGTGGTCTCCTAAAAGCCACTATCCGACATTGATTCCTCAACGGAATATTGACTTTTTCCAATGATTCTACATTGGGAGTCGTATATTGTGCTTAACACAAGTATATTTAGAGTTGAGATCTTAAAATGTTTATCTGATGATTTACAAACACGACCGGCGCCTTGTCGTCCTCTTCTAGTGACTTGTTTCGATTCATCACGAATCATCTTCTGGAGACTTTTGAGTCACCTATATAATCAATATTCTCGTGATGGGTCCCGACAAAACATCGATTTTATCGGAAGGTAGATTTAGATTGCGTGAATTTTGTTCTGTCAATCAGGCAGAACAGGTGGCGGTATTAAAAGCATCTGAATGGGTAAATAGGTATTCTGGGATCACAAATACATTTGTTATAAATACTGATAGCAACGTAACACTCCAACTTCTAATAAAGCAAAAAAAAAATTAATAATATTGTAAACAAAATTGTTACAAACATTACAGAATTAAAAAAATTGGGGAAAACAATAATATTTCGTAAGGTCAAAGCACACATAGGAATCATAGGGAATGAGTTAGCGGATGCTGGAGCTAAGGGGGGGGGGGGGGTCCAGGACAACAGCTTGGACTTTATTTACGCAAAATATCCCACGTCCTATATCAAAGAAAGGCTTGCTAGACAAACAGTGGCACGATGGCAAACAAATTGGGAAGAATCATCTAAAGGCCTCCTAACAAAGGAATATTTTCCAAGTATCAAACAAAGATTATCCATGAAACATTTTCAAATTAACTATAAACTCTTCCAATACATGACAGGACATGGGCCATTTAAACAATACCTTAGCAGATTGAAACTAACTCCTAGTCCATCATGCCCATGTAACGCGGAGACAACCCAATCTCCTAGACACTTGGTGTACGATTGCTGTTTGAGGGAACCACAAAGACTGGCTCTCATACGTAAGGTCTTGGTGTGTGGAGAGGAGTGGCCCGTTAGGCCTTCCTCATTAATTAAACAAGTTTATTATAAGGAATTTCTAAAATTTTTGTACAGCATAGATATTTAAGAAAAAGATAATTAATTGTTCAATTATGAATGAATGTAAATAAGTTAAAATAAGTACTTTGTAGTGTTAATGAAAGTATTGCATATGTTAAGGTCATGTTAATGAAGTATTGCATACAATTTAGCTATGATGCATGTAATACACTGTGGAACATGCTGAAATAAAATACAAAAATAAAAAAAAAATCAATATTCTCAAAGAATTTATCAGCTTCAATTTATAAAAGTTGCCTGCCTTATTACAACTACAAAGATTATTTAAGGAATTAAAACGTTAAATTAATAATTTTTATAAAAAAAAGTTAGAAGAAAAAAACTTTGATTTAAACTTAACTAGGTCTGTGACAATGAAAGAAAAGCAAAGATTATAGAAGCACTTTTGTTTTCACTTTTATTTTTTCTTATAATAAAACAATGAAGCTTTTTAGATTGCATAAGAAAGTATCCATGGGAGAGCTGTGGTTGCACGGTAGCATATTCGTTGTAGGTTCTAATCCTTGACTCTTCATGTATGGAATTCGAAGTATTCTGCAGATCGTTCTTCAAAAAAGAGTAAAGTGTCCAACATTTATGAGTTATTGTGTTTATTTGCTCTCTGTGTTACCTTTTGTCGTGAATAAAGATATTATATATGTATAAAAAGATTTCACATAAACACGTGAAATAACAATCAATGATCAAACCACAATATGAAATGAGAAAAGAAGACTAAGAAAACAAAACTGAGTCAGTTGGGTTTTTGACTCTGACGAAGACCACTTGTTACGGTCGAAAGATCTTAGTCTTGTTTTCCCATTTCTTATTGTGGTTTTATCATATATATATATATATATATATATATATATATATATATATATATAACAGATTCAATAATATATCGACCGTTTGATAGAATAGGTGTGTTCTCTAATCGGGGTTCGGTCAATTTTCCATATATATATATTATAAATGTTTTTTTGTGTTAAAATAATCAGACTGAAACATAGAAAAAAAATGAGAATTCCGTTTCTTTTTTTTTCTGTTTATTTGTGCAATACTGTATATGCGAATATATATTTGAACGCGAAAAAAAAAACAATGAAAAAACTAAAAATACAAAAGCTTAGAAATATAATAGGAAAACAAAAAACGAAAGATACACATTTATGGTTTTATTTTCTGTTCAGCTGTGGCCAGGAGAAAATAACATGTGACACTTCTTCCTCATCCTTCTTTTTTCATAGTAGTTGAGCCAAAAATTAGAGACTGTAGTAAATGTGTGTTTTGAAATATTTTGTTATTTAGGTTTATTTCAAAACTCTTTTCTTTGGATACATTGTTATGTATGTTTTCAAAAAATATTTTATAAATTGTAATTGCATTTATTACTCAATGGGATAAATTAATTAATTTATGAGAATATCATGGGTTAATCGAAATTAAAAAAAGATTTGCAGTATTTCTTTACATTTAATAGGAACTGTAAATACACATTAAGGGTGACCGTGTTCATGGCCGTAGACATGAAGGTCCTGGTTCTGATAGGAAGAAGCGCTGCCATGACCGTGACCATGGTCATGGTGTTCATAGTGTTCGGGATGGCTGGCGTGACCCTTGATTTGAACATCAGCATGGAAGCCTCCGTGGTGGTCAGCGTGGTAGTGGACCTCCCTGACAGTGCCATCAGGCTGGTGCAGGCTGTAGTATCCCTTCACACCATGTCCATCTCCACTCTCGTGTTGTTCCTTGATGTCATGAGTATGGGGATCATGAACTCCATATTTGAAGTCGTAGTGGCCGTGACCATGTTCCTATCAAAACGAAAATTATATGTTCCAACTTTTTAAGAAATAAAAGCATAAGTTAGTCACCTTGGATAGTTCCTTAAAAGTAACAGTTATATGTAATACAAGGATTGTTGTAAAAACAAAGTACAAAAACTATAATTTAAAGGCTTGCACAATCATTTGCGGTTTCCTTGACATAATTTTCGAATTAAAGGGTATATTATGAAATATTTTTTATTTACACTTTTCATTTTCTAGAAGAAACGTGTGAAAAAAATTCTTTGTTTTAAATTAAAAATTTAGTTACTACAATAAAATTGAAGTACATTGTTTGTAATTTTGTTGTACCTATAAAAACAAATATTCCTTAAAAGTTTCAAGTAATAATTAATTTGATTAGGTTTTAAACATAAATTAGAAAATGAAAAACAAATCAAAAAATTCTTTAAGTTGTGTGTGATTTGCTACCACTGGTATTTTATGTGTGTCAGTGCTAATGTGAAACCCAACAATAGCCTATTTATAATTCCCTATTATGATTTGGTGTTTGAATTTACAGGTAATCTATTCTTATTAGTTTTAATATTTCAATTTGCAAAGTATATATTTATTAAGCCTTTATGCAGATTTTGCAAAGTTAAAAGACTTACCTCATGTTCATAGCCAGGCATGGCCAATGCAGCTGCAACCACCAGTAAACCTACCAAAGAAACCTGCAAGCAAATCTCATTTCAAGCATATATAAGCAGCTTTTTATATTCTGATGCAGTATAAATCATCTCATTTAAATGTTTCAACTTTAATAAGTAAATTATTTAAATGATTTTTAAACTTTTCTCAAATTCTTAAAAGAATTGAATGTTGTTTTTTCTGAGTCAGTCCATTTTATGAAAAAAAAATAAATTGGATTGAATGTTTCATAACCAATAAAAAAAAAGTAAAATTGTAACTATGTAAATAATAATAATCACTACTACCACCACAAAGTAAATAATATTACTGAGAGGGCCGTTCACATGTATAGAAATCTTATAAAGGATAATATTTCTTTAACTTTCTCCCATATTAACTATTTAAAGGAAATCTCCATTGATGTACTACTCGTACTTAGTGTTAATAAAATTATTTAAAATGTTGCCAAAAGTATTCCTAGTATTGAATTAATATCTACTTGTTATTAAATGTTGTTCATTGTTGTTATTTACGCCACACATCTTGGCAAAATTTTCATTTATGGGAAAGCCACGTTACAGCACTGATTGTGCATAAACATTCGTGAACTTTGTCATTCTCTGGTTTGTGATAGAAGGGATCTACTGGCACTTCAGAACTACTTTACTCCTTTCTGAGGGACTATTTGCAAAACATTTTCTATTTCCCGCATGAAGAATCAAGATTTGAACCTTGTTGGACGAATCGTCGTTTAACATAAAATACGCTACCACGCGACAACACCTGATATAATGTGTTGTTCATACTTTCTTATGAAATATAAATGTTTTTATTCTTTCATTAAAAGAAAAACTGAGTCAAAAAAAAAAACAAAATTGTTTCTAAATCATTGCTTAACGTTATCACGGATTCTGTAGAGTAATTAATAAGCTCAAATCTCTTTTCTTTAAATTTTTTTTCGTTCTATTTTACATACTTCATTAATTTAACTATTGCAGTTTTGTTGAAACAATCAAATATATATGCTTTAATTCCTGTGAAAATATTGGCTAAGTAGGAGACTCCTATAAAGAGAGACAAAAAACTGCTATTTCAACAGAAGGTTTCCACCACACCCTATATAACTATTCTTGAAGTAGTCGTTAAACAACTACAGTCTGATCATCACATGCATTACCAGGTTGTTCAATAAGTTTTGTCGGTCGATAAGGGAGGGCGTTGCTACTAGTCCAAATATGTTTCTGTTTTGTTGGTTCACTCTTCTTATCAACGTATGTGAAGGTTCATTTCAATCAGTCAATTCATTCTTTGTTTACAAGTCATTTAGTGTCGCCGTGTCACAGTATTTTCGACAATGGAAAAAATTGAATATCGTGCAGTGATAAAATTCTTATTTTTGGAAGGTGTAGCACCAAAAGAAATTCACGAACGAATGTTAAGAGTGTATAATGAACGTTCACCTTCAATTAGAACAGTAGAAAGATGGTATTAGATGCAATCGGCTTGCTTCAATTAGCTACCAATGTACAAACCAATAGATATTTAATAAATAAGCATATGCTTCAATGTGGAATTAAAAATAGGAAGAATGCATTATAATTATTATTTCAAACTCACATACTGAGTAGATATGTAGTTGTAATTATAAACGAAGAATTTTATAATGCACTCAGATTAAAAAAGATTAACTAATTTAAATGGAAATTATCAATTTACAGAGGAAATTAATTTATTTTTTCACATTTCACTATGAGCGTCACTTTATGTGTGAAAATTTGTTTTTACAAGTTGATTGTTCTACCTATTTAATACCTTTCTAAAGTGTTTCTATCAATACTAATAAAGCACTAATAACTTCGGATCCACTAACATCTATCTTAAGGTGTAGATGCAAAAATTGTAAACGTAAAAAACATGGGTTTATTTTCAAAAATTATAATATTTTGTGAAAAGTTGATAAGAACATCTATTCCCTAAACGTTTAGTTATATTATTTTGCTCACGATAGTTCATAATTGCCGCTTTTTATTCCTTTACGTTCAGATATTTTCCTGTCTTTGATGCATGTTCTCATAACATTATTCTTAATTATTCTTTTCTGAATAACATTTTTATCTATTACTATGAATTATATTCACTTTTATTTGATAGTTTAATTTTATGAATTCTAATCATCTTTGAAATTTAGTACAGATACACTATAGTATAGCAATGACAAAATGGGTACACCAGTGTATCAAACAAAAATATCTAATAGTATATCCTATGAAATTAAAAACTAATTAAAAAAATGCAAATATAATAAAATGTTATTCGCTCATATAATTCACAAATGGTATTGAAATTTGGATGTTACTGTTAAAAGGTGGAGCAATCCATATTAGGTCTGAAAACTTTAGAGATGTCAGTAAAATTGGAAAACTCTTTAGGTTAATATTAGTATGAGATGTATACTTGAAAATACTTTTAAAATATTTTTTGCATGGATATAAAAGATTGTTGTAAACGACTTTCCGTAGTGTAAAAATAATTTTAAATCAGAAAAATAATTTTACTTGTTGGTTAATTAAAAAAAAATATTTAAACTCAGGTTTGTACTCAAACCTTTTATTTTAATTGTAAAACATTTAAATCATGTTTAGAATATTAACAATTTAAATTCAGTTTAGATAATATAAATTGTTGAACTTAAATGTAACCATCTTTTAAAATCAAAAATAACAAAAGTAAATATTATAATAATAAATCATAATAGATTTATAAAAATTGAAAAATGTAGAAGAGAATTTGATGTTTGTCACAGACCTGAAAGGAGTTCATGTTGTAGTGTGAAGCGAGGGGATGAGAATGAATATCCCTTGGCCGGGAGAGGCTTATATCTGCAGTAGCCCGGAATTGTTGGGAAACAACTGATTTTTCCGTAATAGAAAGGAATTTCTTAATGGATAACGGATAATTGAGTGTTCAGTTTTTAACAACTATCTGCCAAATTAATAGGATATAAGAAAGGATGGATGACTAATCACTATTAATGTCCTACTGTAGTGTTTAAGCAAATACTAATGAAGAATTAATAATTGTGGATCTACTAATACCTTAATACAGGGTGTTCTTAAATGGATGACCCCATTTTGTAGGCCAATAATATTTACAATTTTCGTTGGAATGACCCCAAATTTTCACAGCTTGTATAGAAACGTTTCAAGTTTTTGTGTGTAAAAAATTTAGTGTTGAAATGGAAGATAAACTCGGAGAAAACAATTTCGATGATCGGCTAGTTTTTAATGATGAAGCCACGTTTCACATGAGTGGCAAAGTTAATAAACATAATGCTCACATTTGGAGCGAAGCAAATCCTCATGGCACAATTGAACATTTGAGGGTCTCACTAAAAGTTAATGATTTTGTGCAATATCCAAGAAAAAACTTTATGGGCCATTTTTCTTCGAAGGAAATGTGAACGGAGAAGTTTATCTTCAAATGCTTCAAAATTGGCTAATTGATCAACTCATAGAAAATGAAGACGAAAGTTTCATTTTTCAGTTGAATGGGACTCCACCTCACTGGAAGCTCACTGTACGAGTCTACCTCAATGAGGTTCTGCCAGAGAGATGGATTGGTCGAGGTTTTATTACAATGATAATAAAAACATCAAGATATCCTAATTTTTTTATTGACATTTTTAAATAAAAGAAGAAGTGATTTTTTCTTGAAAGACAATACTTGCAATAAATTTTTGGATTAATATAAATATTGCAATAAAAAAGAAGACAATCAACCCAGAGAGTATAACAAGTTAGTAAAATTTGGTTAACTCAGTTTTTCTACATCAGTAACTTCCTCGTCACTGTATTAGGTTAGGTTAGGTTAAAGTGACAGTCCCACAAGGGAACACATATAGGCAGAATATTGGCCATTTTTAATACCAGAGATAAACAATTTTATATTGGAAGTTCTAAATTTCGTCTAACTCAAGTGTATTTAGAGTAGGGATCTTTAAAAAGTGCCTGATATTGTACGGGCTCTGCATTGACGGCTCATGTCCTCTCCGAGGGACACTAACCCCGTATCATTCCGAGAGTGGGAAGGAACCCCATATCTACAAGTCCGGGGTGTGCGCGTTGCCACTAGGATAACCATTCCCTTATAAATCTAACTAAGGGTAAACATATTAATAATATGTCTATACATTAGTTCTGAGCCCTGACCATCAAAACCAATGATTAAAAAGTGCTAACATGTATTAGCTAATATGTACTCGTATATCTGACACAGTGACCAAAGATAGCCCATTATGATCAATGTGTTCCAAACTTTTACATGTGTCACCTTGGCATATAGTGTTTGAACGCAAAATTATAGCTCCTAGCCGAATGTTTATTTATTGTTAATACGATGATGATCGACTTATATATTACTAGTAATTGAAGCTTTTTTGATTCTTAATAAACAACTTAATATCAAAAATCAAGTAAATTCTTTGGGTATGGCGTTTAAATTACATTGACAAGATTTAAAAAATCGAATAGATGAGCTTGAACCATGTCAGAGTACCGAGACAAGCCGCAGCCCTGAAACCATCAACTGAATCCACCGGGAACCTAACCTATCAAACTACCACATTGTATCCTCCTAAAGTACATTCCAATCACTATATACAAATAATGGTAGTTACTAGAAATAAATATTTGCTAAGAATAAGACCAAGATAAGTACTGGGAAATTCAATAAACTTGTGCATTATATTGCTGGCTAACATAATTCAATTAGAAATTATAGATATGCAATAACAGTTCAAGTAAAAATAATTTGTTTTTATTATAAAACTAATATAATGCTTTATCTTCCAGTTCAATCTGATGAAACTGTATTTGACAAAAAAGAATGTACCAAGCTTTACTTGTTGGGGACTTTGTGAAATGGATACATCCTTGTTCTACGACGTAAGTTTAATGTGTAATATTTAATTCTTATATTATTTATTATGACATCTGATTATTTTTGTCTGGTATAAAAAATAGATCAAATTAAGGAAACCATTTGTATGCTTTTGCCAGCTATACTGCAGTTGATGTTGTTCAAATTTTGGACGCTATCGATCTTTAAGAACACATGGTCTAAAATAATTTTTTTATCATACAGAAGAAGGAAATGATTAATGAGTTTTGGGTAAACCATAAATGATATATAATAATAACTAGTTTGGTATATTAGCGTACCTTGGTCTTTCAACCATAACGGCGTATTATATCGAACGTTTTTTAGGGGAGAGCTCTTTCACCGCATTCTGAAAGGACACAAAGCCGAAGATATCGGTTTTCAACCTCTCAGAATATGCCTATGGTACACCTCGACAACACATAACGACTTTTTGAAAACCTAAACCCATCCCACCTATTACCTAATGTTGGTGTAGATTAGTGAAGAAGAATACCGACTTGATGTGTGCAGAGTCACAGGTGGCTCTCATATTGAACATTTATAAAAATCTGACATAGAACCAACAAATATTTGTACTTTTCTTTGTAAATTTAGCTAATAAAACTTATCACCTTCAACATAAAATATATTTAGTTTCATACTGATCCAGCAAGATATATGGGTATTTAGAATGGGGTCAATCATTTTGGAACACCCTGTATATAGAGACAATAAATATAAATAAAAACTAAGCTTATTTTATAAAACATAATGTTTTGTAAAAATAATAAGTATCATATTTTATTACTATATTTTGAAGTATTTAGCTCTTAGATATTTAAATAAGTGCTAAGTTTTAATTGACTTCATTGAAAGGTATGATATACTCATACTGGATTAGTCAGGACTATGAGGACCTCGTAGGTCGTCAATCTATCTGTATTTGGGAGTCAATTAAACAATGAATCCCGAAACTATGATACACAAATTGTTTTTAAAATGAAGTCATTCCATTAATTTTTACAGTTTATAAGTTACAACACGATGAATTTCAATTACTAAAATACAATGTTAAAATAAATTTATTTGGTTTCAGCTTAACAATGTCAATTGTAACTTATTGCCAAATCTCTATATATAAACTTCGTGAATTTTGTTTGTTTGTTTGTCTGTTCACCCCTTTTTCCGTGAAGATAGAGACCTGAAATTAAATATATATTATTTATTATCTGAATAATGTTAAATAAAAGAAAATTATCAAAATGAAGAACTTATATACAGAGGACTTGTTCAAAAACCAAATCATTGTAATTTTAGTTATAGACAAACATATCATTTTTATATGATGACAACTTTACCCAGTTATGCGTATATGACTGATTCTCCTTATGTACAGTTTGTTCCAGGCAGTTGTCATGATATTCCATGGAACTATTTATTTTGTTATTTGTCTCCAAGAGAAGCTAACTTTTTGAGAACTCGATTTACAGAGGTCCGTATAGTAAGAGCTTCTTGTATTGTGTCTAGTTTAGGAGTGAGGTTATCGTTTGAAACTAATTCTTCTGTTTTTGTTACTGCCAGTGCTAATGCTCAATATCCTAATGCAACTTGGGACGGAATTAAAAGAGATTATTTCACCTCAACTCATGAACCACAAATGAGTTGAAATATATAAAATACAACCTAAGTTATATTTTATTCACTCAACTCATCCAGCCAAGAACGATAACTATGTTGAATATACAATTTTGCACTAGGTCTCCTAGTTCAGCAACATTTGCGTAGTTGTACTTGAATGGGTGGAATACCATGATCTTTGCTCCTAGTAATGTAACTTGCCTATGATTAGTAGTTACCGAATGAAAAATTAGCGCACTTTAGGCTTTTGAATGACAAAGCAACATAAAGTCCTTAGGCATGGTCATTAGGAAGCTAATAGATAAACTGATATTAAGAAAGAAAAGTGCAGGAAGGAATATTTTACACCAGTTTCAGATAAATGATTTTTTTACTTTACTATAAGTAAAGTATAGTGATCGTGAAAAAATTCGATCTCGAGATTTTGACGGAATTACATGTTTTGAGGTCCCAGAAGTCGTTTTATGAAGTTTTTGCGATGATGTCTGTGGGTGGGTGGGTGAGTGTGTTAGCATTGCTTGTTACCACGCTACGGTCCAGAATCTTTGATGGATCAAGTTGATATTTTACACAAAAATGGACCCAACAGAGAAGAAGATCCCTAATGTTTGGGAAGAATTATGCATGATGGGAAAGTCACTTTTTTTTGCCAAAAACCGTTTTTTTTAAAACATTTATTTCTCCTAAACTGATAACCCTAGAGTTTTAAAATTTTGACATTATCTTTAAGGTTACAAACGGAAAAAACAAAAAATATATTCAGAATTTTAAAACAACGGAAAATATTTTTTTTCAATAAAATGTACAAATTTTGACTTATAATTCAATCTCAAACCTTGTGAGAGCGATACAAGCCATACTGTTTGACGGATCAAAATGACACTATGCCTAAAAATAGAACATTATGTGGAGAATGAGTTGAGATATTTTTTTCTTTAATTACATTAGCTAAAGGGGCGTTACAGTACGATTTGTGTTTTCAGAAAATTTTTTTTGACGCTAAACGGCTCATTAAAAAATAATGAAAATTTGACCAAAAATGGAACAAAAAATTAGCAATTCATAAAAACAAATTCATGAAGTTTCAATTACGGTACAGAGCAATAACGATATAAAAACTGTTTGTTTATCCTAGACTATGAGAACACCTGCTATACTTGTCGAATTTTTTATATTTTTTTACATTGTTTACATTGACTTAGAAATTTTTTGAGCGAATCCACTGAGATAAAATTTATATTTATAAAGGAACAATTTAAATTGTTTATTGACTTATATGAGATGTATGAGGAATAATATTGTGCAGGAAAATGGTAACACTCACTCAGTAAAAATTCGTATATATGTTATTTGACAAAGGGGAAGGAAAATGATCTTATTAAATACTAAGAAGCCATAAAATTCCCAGTATAATAATTCTGTTAAAAACTAAAAATGTAAAAGATAATTCAAAATTGAAATCTTTCGTTTAGAGATTAATAACTGTAATTATCGTACATCTTTAATTAACAAATCACCTTAAAACAACATTTTCTTCGCTGTTTAAGAAGTTTTTCAGAGAAAAAAAGAGTATTTTACTGTTTCAAATTTGAAAATTTTACATTAATATTCAATGTAGAAGGATGTCAAGTAAACGATGTAAGAAATCTACTGGCTATTTGAACAATAGCCATGTTCTCTTGTAGGATACTATTTCGTTTCAAGAAATGTTCACATTGGTTTTTCAAAAATGTTATTACTGTTGTAGTTATACTAATGAAATTATTTGCATCAGCTGTGTGATGTACAAAAATAAGCATATATAGTGATATGTCCTTCAATCACTATCTTTACTACCTCAGGAATGAAAGACTAATAATCATATCCCATTTAGATGTTTACGTTATGCTTAAATGAGACGTTATGTGTTATATACTCAAAGAATTTGCTATTAAGTTACTTATAGTAAAGTTGAGTGTAGGCCACTCCAGATTTTTTTTCGTCATAGGATGTGGAAAAATCTGTTCATCAAATCCCTTAGCAAGACGTCTTGCTTAGGGTATGTGGGGTTGGGGGTCCCGACCCACTAAAAAACCACATCCTATTTTCTGGCAATACCCGACACGGAAACCGTTTGCTCATTACTTCATGCCGGTGCCTCAGTCCTCCTGAATAGGATTCACCTTCTTGCCCCCATTCGTTCACCTATGAATTATCATTGCCCTTGCCTCACAACACTTTCGTTCTTCTTATGACGGAGAAGATAGATTTCTTCTCTCTATCAAGATAGATTTTTTTCATGATCACTATTCTTTACTTATAGTAAAGTAAAAATACTTTGTTGACTAGTCGTTAGAAGTGGTGTTCAGAGACAGCTTGGGTCTATCAGAAGAAAAACAAGAACTAGGAGTTCAATTTCTTTTAGTGAGTTCGGAAACGTCTGAATAAGAAGTATATATTTTGGCAGAATGATGCATAAACGATGCTTTGTATATTTTACTAAATATAACTTTTATTGGTTAAGATTATTGATGTGATTTTGCTATCATCTTTATTTTTTATTTATACTTCAGATGGTTTCATATGTGCTGTCTATTTAGTGAAATAAATGTCATATTCGAGGATGTCAGATTTTGATAGTAAATAGGGTATTACCAACAATTACGATTGCTAATTTTATTTAAAGTCTCTTTGCGTTCTGCAGGAAATTTGAATGTGAATTAGATCTGAGAATCCACCCAATAGGTATTACTAATTTTATTTTCTGATTATGCCTTATTATAGTACTTATTTAATATTATTATTAACCTTTAAGTTGGTTGAATTTGAGACATGACTTGGTCTAATATCCTTGATTCGGTTAGCAATACGCGGTATATTGTTATTTATTCCCACTTACCATAGTAGCCTGTAAGAAATATCTTATTATTTATTAAATACAATATACAGATTTTGAAATTAAATGAGTTTACTAACTAAAGTTACTGTTTTAACTACCTACCAAACACAATCAAATATATTAGCCTGCCTGTTTTTTGTATACTCTTCCGAGGTTTTTCCAGGTAGACGCCCAATACAAGTCTACTGTAAGACTAATAGAATTACGCTACTTGAAAATGCATGTTCCATTTATGTATTAAAAGAGTATGACTAATAACGTCATACGAACTATTTCTTATAACAAATGACAAGTTTAGTCTTATTTCGAACATATTAGAACACTGTCACCAAATTAACATCTTTAACTATGCCTTAAAAAGTTCATTGTGGATGATTTTTTAGATCGTATCAAAAACTAAATGTTTAAAAGTTATAATAAAATAATGACACATTGAATGTGAAATGTTAAGTTTAAAATATTTTATAATAAATAACCTTATAAAAAATATAAAAAAAAAATTGTAAATTGTCTTTTAAGCACACAAAATTTTAAAACATTAAAACTATAGAATTGGAGTTAAATGTTGACAATACATCTTTTAGTAATGCAGATATTTCTGCTAAGCAGTTTTATTTTTTTTTCTTGATACTTTATAATCTGATAATGTTTCGCACTTGCCAGTATTAATAAGAAAATAATTAATTAACAAGAAAAGAAGTAAATTAATTATAACTTTGAAATTATTCTTTTCTAAATTTATAGATGCAAAAATAAATTCAGAGATAACCTTTAACTTATAATTATGAATTATGCTTCATTTATTTGAATTAAATTAATTCTAATTTACATGAAACTTTGATTATATACTACATCAAACAAAAATGATAAACCATATATTCCGGTATTTTAGGTATAAAACAGAAAAAAACGCTTAATATTAGTATTTTATACACAATATTTAAACAAATACCTAATTCCATATTTACCTAAAATTTACCTAATTCCATATCTGTTTATTTTGAAAATATTTGTTTGTTTCTTTAAATAGGATTACTTCCACATTTCATGATTTCATCATTTTGTGAATGATTTAGTTGTTTCCTGTTGAAATATAATTTAGTTCTTAAATTAAATCATTAAAATAGTATATTAGCTCTATCTCTAATTAGAATTAGATAATAGAGTGTTATTACAACAAGATGATGTACAAGTCATTTGTTTTTAACTTGGTGAATAGCAGTCTAGGAGAGTAGGCAAGCCAAGATTTCACCTTGATACGAAATTAGAAGCTTGAAATAACGAAATCAGAAAACCAGAAATAACCGTGGGTCATTGAAGTTCAAACAGATTTTAGTGGTTTGTCCCTTCAGATCTAACCATATAAGACTACTTTCTGCTTATATAAAATAAGAATTTTTAAAACTGAAGAAACAAAAATCAATAATAGAGATATTAGTTTAAAACTGTCTTATAGAACACAGTATAGTGGTCTTTTACGAGTTGTTACGATTTTAAATAACCTGTATCCAAATAATACTTCAGTGTGTTTTTTTTAAGTCTTATATTATCTTAGAAAAAACTGTTATAAAGTGAAGTTTTACAGTTTTTTTTACAATTCTGGAACTTGAAGTTTTAAACCAAGTACATACTTGGAAGTATGTAAAATTCTTTTGAATTATTATTATTTGAAAAGGTATATACAAATATTAAGTCTAAAAAATAAACTAATGTATTTCCCTTACAGAAAACTGTTACAGTCTTATTCCATATGAAGCACTAATACCTTTTTGGCTCCAGAGGTGTGAGTTTTTCTAAGGTTCCTTTTACAATTCAGGACCATTTTTGAGCTGATAGTGTTTCTATTAAATGCTTGTATACCTAAATTATTGTCGAAAATTACAACAATATCTTTGTTCTATATTCTTTGTCTATGTCTATGCGTATAAATCTCTTAGTAGCATGAACTTTTTGAAAAATACATGTGAATACTTGTGGGTTCGAATTTTTTAGTCTTAAGCTAAAACATCTTGGCTTCAACATCTTCCACTATTTTTGATATGTAAGTATACGAGCAGATTGCAACATGTTTAAGCTATTGAAAAAATCTCCGTTATTTTTCCTTTTCTTGGAGAGTGTTTGTTCTCTCAGCAAAGAGCTCTTCCTCTTGAAGATTCTCCCTTAAGGTCGTCGAAAGTTTTCTTAACTGACATTCAGTTAATTTGTCCCATCTATATGTATAGCTAGTTAAACTTTGCTTTACAGGAAGGTGATATTGATGCTAATATGCACCGGTTTGCCAAAAGCTCCCTCATATCAAAAAATACTTAGAGGGTTATTTCCTTAGCATAAATTGCTTTACCTTACTCTTCCATATATTGGAAGAGAGTAGTATTTCAAGATTTTTTAGCTCTCTTCACATATTGACATGCTTTTACTTTTACCGTAGTACACCTGATATAATTATCCATAATTTTTTCGAGTGCCATTAACATAAAGTAGGTTAAGCTTGTTGACCTGGGGACTTGTGCAGGGTAGTCTCTTTTGTTACGAATACCATTTTTGATCAATTCCAGATTTGGGGGATATGTCTTAAGGCAGATGCTTTATAACTCCTACTCTTTTAATAATCTGCTAAAGGGTAGAGAGAACCTAAATATATTTGTAGGGCAGAGAGAACACCAATGATTAGATATTTATAGAAACTGAGAGAGTTTACTGCCTGAAGAGTTCTCTTTGTTATTTTTGCTGCATTTTTTTCATTCATCTTTAAAAGGTTTAAGAGGAATAGTCTTACTTTTAAATTCCCTACCAAAATTACTATCTGGGAAATGATTCTGAAAAGAATAACTTACTTTGCTATCATTTCCCTCAGAGTAGGACACAGTTGATCTCTTCAGTTTATACCACCAGAGGGATATTGAAAGCTTTGTTTATATAAATCTATAGAGACTATATCCATTGAAGGTAAGCCATTTTATACATTCATCCCACATTTCAGTTTTCTTTTATCTATTTAATTCTTTACTTGTTCCTTAATTTTGTGTATACTTTTCTGTGTCTGCAAAGACAACAAGAACATATATACACACACAAATCTCAAAAAGAAAAAGAAAAATAAGGATGTAGTCCTTAGTTGTGGCATAAATCAACAAACTGCGTAATAAGATATGAAACTTACATAGACTAACTCAAGAACTCTAAAGAATATTGACATATAACCATCTTTTCTTTTAGAAGGACAGAAATTTATCTAAGTTTGGCGGATTATATTGTTTAGAAAAACAAAAGAAACACCTAGAAGTTTGTTAGACCTGATGCTTTAGAAAGAAAAAATGAGTTATTTCCTTGAACTTTCAAAAGCTTGTACCATGTTTTTTATACTTTTAAAAAATGTGTTCTCATATTTCTTGTCCACTTTGAATGAAAATACTATTACATATTACCAATGACATATTTACGAAATCGTTCGTCGAAAACTTCCGGGAAAATAAATCGGTATCCAGATAATATCAAAATAACAAAATCCTGTTTTTTAGTTAAATTTGTGTATAAAATGTATTATAATTTAAAAGTTTTAATGTAGTTATAGTAATGATTCATTTTTTTTTGAAAAGATAAGAACTGTTGTTTTATTTCATTTCTACAGTTTTGGTTAGTGGTTAAAATACTTTATTTCAAAAAAATTGCTCATGATTGTTCGTTCATTGTTTGTTCGTTCAAATTGTTCGTTCATGAGATTGTTCATTCATATACTTACGTGTATAATAATAAGTCCAATGACTTATATGCATAGAAGTAATTATAGAGTATACTTTACTATTATTTTTCATCCATCTTCTGTGATTCATATTATATCTGATGTAATAACATAGTTCACTGAAAAGATTGTTTAACTACTTCTCTTTTTTCACTTAAACAGTCAAACCTTATTGAAATATGAGATTTTTCTTTTATTATTACTTTAATTTAAACAAAATTAAAAAAAAACAATATTATTTTGCAAAATTTATTTAAAAAAAAATTATAAAGAATGGTTTGTAGAAGCTATGGCACTAGTAGTGTCCGTGACCGTGACCATGTCCGTAGACGTGGAGATGGCTGTTCTGGTAGGAGGAAGCACTTCCGTGTCCATGTCCATGAGATTCATGGTGTCCGTAGTGGTCGGGGTGGTAAGCGTGTCCCTTGATGTTAACCTTGGCATCAAAGCCTCCATGGTGGTCAGCGTGGTAGTGGACCTCCCTGACAGTGCCATCAGGCTGGTGCAGGCTGTAGTATCCCTTCACACCGTGTCCATCTCCACTCTCGTGTTGTTCCTTGATGTCATGAGTATGGGGATCATGGACTCCATACTTGAAGTCGTAGTGACCATGACCCTAATGATAATATATTTTCAGCAAAAAACATATACAGATAACAATATTTCACAGTAAATACGTGAAAAATCATTGTTTAAAGCACAGTGAAAAATTCAGAAATGTGACTAAGATTTCTCAAACAAAATAAGTTATCTTTGTTACCCTCAATCATACTAAAACAGGTGTTGCAGGACATTTGGCGATGTATCAAATTTAAGACAGGTAGCACACTTGTGAATTTCAATGTACGTTAAAATGTCTAAAATATCGACTAATTTGTGACCTCTGTAGCATTGTATGGGACGTCATGAATTGGGAAACAAAGTTGAATAATTAGCGAACCGTTGAAAATTATTTCATGACTTGTAGAGCCTTGTATTTGAAAACCGGTTACTTGATGTGATTATGACATAGAAAAGTTTTATTTCCTTTATTTTTCGTTTAGTGTTACTGTTTTGCAATGTTTATGTTTCGTTTGTTATCAGGTCATATATGAGCCGTTTATTTTGTAAGTGGCCTAATTCCATTTTCCAAAAAAATTTAGCTAGCTATTTAAATAATTACATTTCTACGTTATCTTTACCTTTTGCAGCAAATTGTACAAAATTTATTTAAAATTACTAAGTTTTTTTATAACAAAAATTAGTTGATAAATAAAATAACAATATTTTTAAATTTTGTAAAACGCAAACCCTTAAATATCTCGATTTTAACATAAATGGAATTAGGCCACTTTCAAAATAAGCGGCTCATATTACATCCGATTAAAAAGAAGAAAATCAATTTTCATAGAAAAAAATGCAGAAATATAATATTTATGTAAAAACCAATTCATAGATTGAAAGCAAAGAATATTGGTCACTGTGTCAATATATGTTTTACTTTTTCATAAAAAAAATTAGGAGGACCAAGAAATTTAGTCAAAGGATGCACTGTTATGGAAAAGATTATGCCACAGAATTGTCTACCGTAGATGTCGCACAACAAATAATAAGCATCTGAAGCTGTGTTAGAGATGTATATGAAGCTGGAGGTTAATGTTTCAAAAGTTGCTCACGCAAAACAGCATAATTTTCGAAAAAATGTTTGTCTAAATATGAAATATTCAGGTTAGACCTATCGCGTTGGGAAATTATATAAAAACATTGATAACGAATAAAATACACAAGAATTAAACTTTCTAGTTCTTTTAAACTTTGCGTAACTTCTTCGAGTTACTAATTGCCTAATATAAGTATTTTAATGTTATAATTATATTTTAGTTTTTTTAACATTAACTTTTTTTTGTCTCTAATGCCATGTTTTATTGTGCTAGTATTTTGATTGAAACATTGAAAACATGGCATACTAGTTTCATGAAATGGGAAAAGATGGTGCTCCACAATTTATGTGGAGCACATAAAACACACACACACACACACACACACACACATGTATATATTTATATATATTGTTAAATAATGCCCCATATTTGGCTTGTATCTGTTTCTTACACAATTTCTCCAGTTTCTGGAATTCCTTCCTCGTCTCTTCATTAAAACTATAAAGCTTATCACCAATATTGCTAGTCGACATGTTTCGAATGTACCACATTAATCATCAGGACAATAATTTGAATAATAGTAGGATTTTTAGTTTATATATATATATATATATATATATATATATATATATATATATATAGATGTGGATTACTATTGGAATGTTCACAAGAAATCGCCCTGGATCACGGGGCATTATGGAGGATTAAGGCAGAGTGGTTGGACTCACCTACTAGAACATTCCAATAGTAATCCACCTCTACCTATATATATATATAAACTAACAATCCTACTATTATTCTCATTATTGTCCTGATGATGAATGTGGTACATTTGAAATATGTCGACTAGCAATATTGGTGACAAACTTTATAGTTTTAATGAAGAGACGAGGAAGGAATTCCGGAAACTGGAGAATTGTGTAAGAAACAGATACAAGCCAAATATGGGGCGTTATTTAACAATATATGTTTATATATGTTTTATGTATGTTTAAAATCATTTCGAGTGATTCAGCTTCAATGTTTCCTTTGGTTTCGTTCACTATTGTGTGTAATTTTAGTAGTAAAATCCGATAAGAAAAACATTTAGAAAGAACATACCATACTGCTACATAAATAAACTTGATACAATAAAAAAATTAAAAATATATATTACTTCGAAATAAATTTAGTTAAGTAAATGTTTTAATGAAGTTTTTAATTATTTCCAAGAAATTGATGGGTCACAAAATTCTGATCATGCTGTTTGTATAGAGTCTTGGCTAAACAATTTTTTTTTGTGATTCTTTTTTACATGCTATCTGCTGTTATAACTTAACAATGACACTATATCATAACAAAGTTCGTCAAATACAGTTTACCTTAATGAAAATTGTATCTTTAGATGTTTCATACTTACATGATGGTCATCATAACCTGGCATCGCAAGAGCTGCAGCAGCCATCAGAACAAGAGCAAAAGAAATCTGTAATATAATATTGCATTGGATATAATATACAAGTTTTTAAATTTCAACAAGTGTAATTAACTATTTTGAGAACAAATCCTGCTTGCTGTCAATTTTTTTAAGTTATTAAATTTTATTTCTTTTGAATATTTTTTTCTTCAAGCATTTAAAGAAATTTAAATATAACTAACATTGTTAGGAATAAAATAAAAAAGCGTCATTAATGCATACGAATTTAATGATATTCTTTTTAACACTCTAGAGCAGTGCTTTTCAACCTTTTTGCAGGTGCGGATCCGCCGAGGAGCTTATTTATTCTTGCGGATCCCCTTGTACATAAATATACATACATATATAAGTTTTTTTTATGAAATAAAAACGGCTTATAAACACAAAAACACAATACAGTACTATCTGAATTTTTTTATTCAAGAGAATTACAAATTAATGTGAAATTTGTCCTTGGTGATTTTTGAACAGAACTGGAAAGTTAAGCCTGGTTTTAGAAAGACATACACGCATCTCTTCTTCAAGTGCTAGTAGTTTATTTCTTTTCTCACTTTTAATGCTCGTCATGGTGGAAAATCCTATTTCACACAGGTATGATGTAGAAAACTGTAGGAGAATGCGCAGAGCCTTATTCGAGATTGATGGATATTCTTTTGCAGTTAAAATCCAAAATGAGTCCAGATCAAGAAGTAAACAATCAGAGCGTCACGTATTGGCTAAATTAAATGTTTCAATTAAATTACGTAGGTCGTCATCATAACTGAACTGCCCAACTCAAATTTTGGCTCGCAGTTCTTCCCTAACGTTACCGAAAGTTGCTGGTTTTACATGTGAACGACGAGTTATCTTGATAAGATGCACTAATTACATTGATAGTGTGCTACTGTACTTACATTGACGTGTACACATTGATAATACATTAATTTTACATTGTGAATCCGTAGGTCTTGCGGATCCCCTGGGTAAACGTCACGGATCACCTGTGATCCGCGGATCACAGGTTGAAAACCACTGCTCTAGAGGTTGTTCGTGACCACTAAAGAAGAGTAAATCGTCAAACCACTCAAATTTTCTTCCTCATTTAAGTGGTTTCAGAAATTGTCTATCTTTGAGAGATAAATATTCTATTTCACGCATTCATTCTTCAATCTAAAGTAGAGTGTTTCATTCCAAGAGTTGATTGAAAGTGAATATTTACCAGATATGATATTTCATTCAATTTAAGAATAATTACACAGGGTAATGTGCTGACATCCAAATAATCTCTCTTGTGGATAAATGTAACATTCTTTTTATAATGCACCACCTATTAAAACTATTTTGTCCTAATTTTGCATCATTGCTATATAAATTTTAAAAACTTATTAAACTATAATAAGACAATGATATACACATATAATATAGTATAATCAATGATCAAACCACAATAAGAAATGGGAAAACAAGACTAAGATCTTTCAACCGTAACAAGCGATCTTCGTCAGAGTCAAAAACCCAACTTTGGGTTTTTGACTCTGACGAAGACCGCTTGTTACGGTTGAAAGATCTTAGTCTTGTTTTCCCATTTCTTATTGTGGTTTGATCATTGATTGTTATTTCACGTGTTTATTTGAAATATAATATAGTATAAAAATAAACGTGTATGATTTCGTCTTTTTTTAACAATCATGGCTACCAAAGTGTTTTGACATTTTATCGAATAATGCTATCATAAAGAGATCTTTGAATGGCCGAACAGAAGTAATGGGATGGCAGCTATTTATATTTAATATTTACTTAATTACCAATTGTAACTATGTCTATTAGTGGCCCCACCCTCTGGGATTCTTTGGCGGCAGCCATCTCGCGGTGCCATTTTGCCAAACTCATTTCACTCTGTTATTATCATTCCGTTTCTGTATATTCTCTCTCTCTCTCTCTCTCTCTCTCTCTCTCTCCATAAATAAATAAATTTAAAAATGGAAGGTCATGCATCACCATGTTGTGACTAGATCAGGCCACGCCCTCCTTCTGTCAGCTCCATTCAAATTTTATCAACGCCAACAACTACTTTACATAACAGAAATATATATCTATTTAATACATATTTGAAACAAAAGCAATAGATATGAAGTTCCCGATTACCAAAGTGTTCATTAGTTACCATTTGTTCAGTAATTAATTTATAATTCCGTCGAATCCAGGAGTGTCCTAGATTTATTTGCATTTAGTTTAACTATTTTAATAATTAATTAAGGAAATGATTAAATAAATGTTAACATTAGATTAAAAGAAGTCTAAGGTTTTGCTAGCTAGGCATAAGCAAATTGAATGCGAACAAGTTCGGACTGCCTTCAGTACTGCATTTACACTGAAGGAGCCTGATATTTTTATTCCTTATTATTTTCAAACCAAATAATAGGAGTGCATGCTATATTATTTTATCTCAGCAGGTAAAATTAAGAAAATTCTAATACAAGAGAATTATTTAAAAAATGATGTGTTTCTCCATTTCCAATATTGAAAAGCAAATCACTGATTAAACTGTACGTATACTTTCAGTTTTAACTTATTGTCCATTAATTTTGTCGCAGTTTATTATTCAGCCATGACTGTATTCACTCCAATTACTACTAAAATTAACTTTAATTCAAAAGCTTAAGATTTTGTTAGTTCAAAGTGATTCAACATCTAGACAAATAATTATTACTATTTTATAGAATGCTTGACTGTTTAAGCCTAATTTAAATTTCAATGAATTCATTTCAATATAAATTCATTGTTGTACACAATATAACTGACATTTTTTTCCACATATTTTGAAAGGTTATGGGTTGGGCCAGCAACACGATCGATTAGAGTGGAAAATGGGCTTAAACAAGCCCATGTCAAATTGTTTAATTTGATTTATTCATGCATTCCTGTTTTTAAATAGTAAATATAACTTCCCCAAAAGCATGTGACGATGAAAATTAATGAACAAACCTTAGTAAGAAATTATAAATTGATACTAAGACATTTGACCAATAAAGGTATTCAACAGAGTAAAAATTATCATCAATATCATTAAAAATATACCTATTCACAAGTGCAATTATTAGAATTTTTCAAATAAAATACCTCGTTTTTTTCAGGACACACTTGAACTATTAAAGAACATGCATATTGTTAGTACCACAAAGTACTTCAATGTAGTATTATGTCTAGTCGTAGAAATATCCAACAGAGAATTTACAGTGATTTCTTTTTGTGTTATATATATATATATATATATATATATATATATATATATATATATATTAGGAGCAGACCTTCATTCATACATGTTTCATTAAATGCCTTGCTTATTTTTAATCTAGTACGTTTTCTGCATAGTTTTCCTAACATTTATATAATTTATCCATATTTTGCGTATAATTATATAAAAAAATTAGAAAAATTATGCAAAAAACTTACTAGATTAGAAAAAGCAAGGCATTTAATGATAATTTAATGATTTAATAATGAACAGGTGGGTAAATTAATGAAAGTAAATGCACAAAAAAAAATAAAAAGTAGAAAATATTCTCTGAGGCATATATATATATATATATATAATATATATAAATACATTTTTTAAGCAAATACGAACAGGAACGGACTAATAAAGTTCAATTGTAGAGAAAGAAACATTGAGAAATTAAAAACACACACTTACAGGCACTAATGTTTTGGTTAATGATTCGTTTCCTTCACTTATATCTCCTGAAGACGGATCAAACAAACAATTAGTGACTGTAGGTGTGCGTTTTTAATTTCGCTATGTTCGTTATATATATATATATATATATATATATATATATATATATAAGAATTAAAAGAAACGGTCCAGCGGACTTTTTTAAATAACATAAATTCAAAACGAAGGAAACACAGAAAGACACAGACATAACTCACATCGATTTTCGACTATCGCCGTCATCAGGAGGTGTGAAGAACCTAAACCGCCCTGCCTTCTTGCGGGACTCTTCGCTCTTCACACCTCTTGATGACGACGATAGTCGAAATATCGACGTGAGTTATGTCTGTGTCTTTCTGTGTGTTTCCTTCGTTTTGAATTTATTATATATATATATATATATATATATATATATATATATATATATATATATATATAGATATATGGAGAGAGAAATTAAGTTATCAAATTAATTTTATATTCTTATGTCCGTTTTATGTTATTACTTGACTTATTATAAATTCTAGTGTTATAATAAGAACATAAAAAATATTATTGAGATAAAAATGAAAAATAAATGAACTATAATGTACGTATTTAGGGACTTCAATTTTCCGATGCGTTACCTTTATAATTATTGAAATAAAATTATTATAAAATAGAAAAAGATCAATGATATGAAGCTAAATGTATGCTGTGATATATTGAAACACTTGTGAGTAAAATAAATGGTAGATTTGTGAGTAAAATGAGATTAGTTTTTCATGGCTATGTTACCTGGAAGGAGTTCATGTTGACTGGTTAGGCTACTCAGTGAGAATGACTGTCCAGGGGCTTGCTTGCTTTTATAATCAATCCACTGATATTGAGAAACAACATATTTTCCCACAGTGGATATGAATTAGTTAATCGAATTACTTTAGTCAAATATATTCCATCATAATGAAAAGCAAAGGAAGTACAACGCCCTGCTGTCGTCACAGAGCTTGACTATAAAATTATAAAACCATGATCTGCTAATGAATGGAATTATCGTAAACTGTTTTAAGTCAAATATATATACTTTAATGAAACCTGTTTGTCTCATGAAGAATATTAAGGTGTTGAGTAAACTATTCAATATCAATATTCATTGGAATAATATTGAAAGAGTTATTTTTTCTAAATACGAAATAATTTGTATCACTTACTAAACAAAAGTAATAATAACAGCTGAATTGAAAGTTAATATAAATATACTTTAAAAAACCTAGGATGATCTATGCTTAATTTTATCCTACGTAAATGTATAATTAAATATTACAAAACAATTTAATGATTATTTTTGCCAATTATAATGATTATGAAATAATTTTTGTAGCAATTAAAAGCAATCAGACCAAAGCGCGACTAATAACACAAAAACTAGAATCGCTAACTGAATAATTTTATTACGTAAATCGTTAAATGTTGTTTGAGTGCATGTACGTTTTAATCCAATTGGATGGATATTGTTTCTCAAACTGGAATTTACATTGTTAATTATATGATTAATTTGTTAAGATATAAACATATAAATAGGAAATTATAATTAAATAAGCTAGTTTTTAATAAAATTTATATAGTTTAGTATTTTTTAACTTATTTCTTAATAACCTGATACTAAATTTTTTTAATATATTTTTAAATAATCCATTGTTTTACTTAAATTTGATTATATTTTATTCTAAATAACGTTAAATAATAATTAATAATAACTTATTCCATTGGTTATAGCTTTCTATTATTTTTATCATTTATTTATAATAAATTATCTATTTGAATGACTTTTTTTATACAGAGTTTTTTATACAATTAAAGAAAAACAAATACTGATATATTGTGTTTTAACATAAAAAATAATTATATTTCAGAACACATAGTTAAGCCATAGTAAGAATAGAATTTTAAGTTTCCAGACTGTCCAGAGAAGAAGAGAAAAAATGAGTGTAGTTTAGCATAAAGTAAATTAGCAATTATATCTTTCTGGTAATGAAAATATTGCCAAGAAACAAACATTTCTTTCCAAACGACAAACTGTATGGGTCTATGATAAATTCTATGAAAATCCGTTAAAACTATGGATACACAACCTGCTCAAATGTCGATACATCATAAAGTATCCAGACTGGTCCATCCAAAAGCTTTGTCCAAAAGTAATTAACCAATAGAGTTTAATTGAGTAATGTATTTTAGTAAGACTTTTACATTTTGCTAACAATGATGGAATTGTAATGGAATGATTGATTAGAGTTTCTGGTGAAACGCTTAGTAATTTATGAAAATTTTAAATAACAATGATTCAATAACAAAGAAACACAGGTAACAATATTTTACAAGTAACTTAAATCCTATGACTTTTGAAACAAAATTACCATTAATGAGATCAAAGAACAATTCATTATAACTATAATGAAAGAAACTACTCAAGCAATCTAAAGCATTATCAAAAGATAAGAAGGGCTTAGGTTAAATATATAAAATATTAAATAAAAAATAATTATAAGTAGTTATTATGTTTAGGGGGCCAGGCTAGCTCAGTGGTTACGTGCTCACCTCTGAACTGATAGGACCGGGGTTCAATCCCCACCTGGCCCTCCATTTATTCACGCGGGAGGTGTATAAATCTGAGCACGTCGTCCCTCGGAGAAGGACGTTAAACCGTCGGTCCCGAGCCTGTACGATATCAGGTACTTGTTAAAGATCCCTACTCTAAATACATTTGAGTTAGGCCAAATTTAGGACTCCCACTGTAGAATCAATCTTCATTGTGTGGTATCACAAAGGGTGATCCCTTGTGGGATCTGCCGCTGCAACCTAACCTAACCTATTATGTTTGATTTAAAATATATGAGTTATTATAACATTTATTTGTAATTTATTTCATCAAATATGAATTCTTGTAATTCATAATTGGTTATTGATTAATATTCCAATTTTAATAAGATGCTTACTTCTAATAAATTACTTATGAATACAGAGATTTTAAGAAGTTGACGTGGTGAACAAACCCGTAAAATTTATACCGTTAGAAATTAATTCATTTAAAGTTTTCCTTTTTAGTGATTGTAATATTCTAAACATAAGACTTTATCAGACTGTACAGTCATGAGGATAACGCTTTAGGTCTAAAAACAGTTAAGAATGACTATATGACAAAAAAGGTAGTATTGATTGATATTCCACTGTTTTATTGGAGTTTATTAAGAATCAGGATTTCTGGTATCGGCAATGAAGGTTAAAGTTGAAGAAAAATTTCAGTAGCAGCTAACTGCAGCAATTTTTGTTAAATGTTTTATTTAAATTGTCGTCATTTAACGTTTGTTCAGCTTAATTTTCATTTTCATATATATAGTTCAATATACAAAAATACATAGATAAATCAAACATCATGCGCATATTTCAATTTTCGGTTTGAACCGTCATCGGGAGTGATAAGAAAAGGAAATCAAGTGCAATATTACAGTATTGGTAATAGTAATACCACCAGTGCTTTTGATTTCCCTCTTTTAAGTCTTCTTATGACTATTCAAAAAAAAAAAAAAAATTAGATATGGTAAGCGTACATTTCTAATTCATCTAAGTATCTTTGTTTATATTAAACTTAAGCTGTCGCTTTTGGATCGTTTTTTTTATCA
The DNA here is from genome assembly GCA_026182355.1 of Hermatobates lingyangjiaoensis. Taxonomy (NCBI): domain Eukaryota; kingdom Metazoa; phylum Arthropoda; class Insecta; order Hemiptera; family Hermatobatidae; genus Hermatobates; species Hermatobates lingyangjiaoensis. Next base: position 1,867,597 of record JAPFBL010001930.1, on the reverse strand, counting down.
TTAATGTATATAATTAGGAAAATTGAGTACCAGTCACACAAATTGTTGCAATTCCGACTCAATTGGTTTAGAAACGTTATGTCTAAAGTTTGATTTCCAAGTTTTAAATAAAGTATGTATCAAATAAAATATCATTTCATGTCTATTTGTTACAAGTTTTCAGATATTTTAATATTTTTCTGGAATATAGTACATATCTGAAGTACTTGTTGAAAAAATTTTAAATACGTGTATATCTTAGATGCAATTGTTACCTCATACTATCCATATCTAACTTTTCTTATCACTTGCGTTAGATATAAATATAAGGGTCTTGAGAAAAAAACACACACACACACATACACACACACACACACACACACACACACACACACACACACACACACACACACACAACACACACACACACACACACACACACACACACACACACACACATATATATATATATTATATATATATATATATATATATATATATATGATCAAACCACAATAAGAAATGGGAAAACAAGACTAAGATCTTTCAACCGTAACAACCGGTCTTCGTCAGAGTCAAAAACCCCAGTTGGGTTTTTGCAGAAAAATTACAATAAATAAACAAGTGATATTTAGATTTTCTTAAAATTGATGTCAGCAAACGTCACTAACTCCACAAAAGTATGAATGTGTGGAGTCAGCCATGTAAAGAATGTCAGCTGTGTAAAGTTGTCCGGCTTACTGCGGCACATTTACATCTCTTTCTTAATGAGTGAGAACCTTTTCTACAAACCATACTGATTTTAGAAATAGTAGTGATAAAGTCGGTCATACGTCGTAAAATCTCTGGAAAGCTCAACCGATTTCGGCCTGGTTCCCATCTTTAAGAGCAACTGACTATTTCTGATCTAATATTACTAGCGTCAGTGGAACTAACCAATAACTATATTGATACTGATTTTGCTGGACCACTGCCGAAATATAAAGAATAACGTATTATTTAACTTGTATTCATCCCAATACTGATGGGGTTCTACCATTACACTCTCAAACAGTTGAAGGGTAACACTAAGTTTGTTCACATGATAAATTGCTTCGTCTGTTAGCCCACACCAAATGTTGGCAACTTGAGAACCCAGTTACATTCTGAACCATTCGAGAAGTTAGCAAATTTTTTAGATGTCATCTCTTATGTATGGGAGTGTATTACTCTCAAAGAAACGGGAATGTTGAACGCCTTCAAACAGTTGTATAGTTATATGAAACTACGATGGCTACAGCTACAAATTCCAATAGGACTTAACAACTAATTCCTAACATTTTGTTAAAATTTTTACATTCCAAATGTTTATTAAATAAATATTTTGGCATAATGTTAAAGCACATGCAATAGAGAGTTTTCTTCTTCTGAAATCTATGTTTTGTTATTTGTTCGAGTAAATTCATGTATATGTTTGTATCAATGTAATTTTGAGTTCGATGAAAAGCAATTGAACTAACTTTTGTACAAAAGTTTGGATCCAATGAATTTGCAAAAAAAAATTGAATGTTTTTAGCCTGATATAAAAAGCATCTTTATTTAATTAGGAAGGTTCAAAAGTGTGGAGAATTAGTTCCGCATGCTTTATGCAACAACTACAAAAATCAACGAACCACAGCCTCAACTGGATTGCTTGGTTGTCATCACTCAACTTATGCATACAGAAACTATTTCTTTACCGGATCGTTACTGGCGACAAAAAACGGTGCCTATAAATTATTATGAAGCCGTGCAAGACATGACCTAGAAAAAGGTTTTTATATGCATATACTCATCTAGTGCGTATAGTGGGACCAAGAAGAGAATACAATTTTAAAATCTTTGAACCGAACCAAAAGATCAACATGGAAAATTCTTAATCGATAGGGGGTTCTTTTTCTTTACGATATCACCCAACGTCATATTACCTATACCAGTGTTTCCCAAACTTTTTCGAGTGACCGCCCCCTTGGGTCCATAAACCTATAACTCAACACCCTTGAAGAATAATGAGATTCCTAGACTAAATAACCAAATGAGTAACATTTTAATAATTAAATTAAAACAATTACTAATCGAATATTTATTTAGAATCCAATAGATGTATTGTTTCATAGCATATTTATGCAAAAGAATTAATACACAATGAAAGAAACTTAGATGAGAATATATTTATAACATAAAAATGAATTATCAAAACAAATAATTTTAAGAAACCGTTTCCTAGAAGTTTACATATCGTGTTTTCACTTAAATTTAGAAATTATATTACATGAACATTTTCAATTCATGGAAATAGAATCTCCGCTTCATTTTGCATTACCACCCCCCAATATCAAAGCACTGCCCTGAGAGGGGCGGTACCGCCCACTTTGGGAAACACTGACCTATACTAACAAGGCCATTCAAACGCATGACGGGGATGTGCTGCTGTATCCGTCAAACCGATTTTTATCTTTATCCCTTTCAAATGCTATGCACGGGGTTCCGTTCAATACTGATGCAGAATTAGGAGCTTTGTTTAATGAATTTTTAAATCAAAACAGGATGATTTGAACTAAAGAGATATTAATTGATATTTTGAAAAGATGTTGAAAGCAAATGAAAAAATAAATATTGATTAATTATGTGTTAATTTTTATTTAAAAAGTCAACTAATAAAAAATTAATAACCCTTGTAAACTTACTTCACAACTTAATATTTTATTTGCGTTACTGTTACTGAAAAATGAAAGAGTACAAGCATCCATAACCTAACTTGTTTATTGTTTCCAGCAGTTCATAACAGCTGTTCTTTTTTTAGCTTTGCCCACAGATAAAACCTAACTTACTACCACTAATTAGTCAGTTAATGTCAGAATTAAAAAATTAACAGTCGCTACAAGCAGAGAGGCTCTATTGCTTGAGTATTATTTTACCTGTCGACTATTATTATATATATATATATATATATATATATTCTATATAACATTTTAAAGTATATTATATTGTTTAATATTATAAAGGAAATAAATTATTACTTAAGTCATGTTGAAAGCATGTATGTTGTTAGTACAACAGAGTTTAGTAAGATTCATATTGTTAGGTATGATGGACGTTTTACCTCCGAGATAGCTGTAGTTTCGCACGAGGTGCATCTTCCTGAGAGAATGTTAATTATGCGCTAAGTGCCAAAGTAAGCGGATGCTACAGTAACTATTTACGAGGTATGAGAGATTTATCTAATAATATGAATTAAGTTTTGTCGTCAAAAATTTTCCAGGACAACATCGGATATAAATAGGTAATTAAAAAAAAAAAACAATTTTTAAAAAAGATATCTATGACATGAGGAATATTGCAACTCTTACAGTCGTATCAAACATGCCCGTGGGAATGAAGGCATGATTCCGGTCGCTAAAATGGCTGCATCAATGAGGCATGGCTAAGGCGGTGCCTGTTAGCCAGACGTCGTGAAGCCTGTTACGTGAACAAGCTGTCAGCAGGACGAGTGTGCCAAGGCTGATACAAAATATATTATTACCAAACTTATCATTAAAGCACCTTGTTATACAGTCATATCGAATATGCTTATTAATGCAGTTGAATTAAGAATGAAAACGTTCTATTACCTAGCAACAATTTTCGTTATCATGGCAAAGTTTTTACTTTACTATAAGTAAAGTATAGTGATCGTGATAAAATTCGATCTCGAGATTTTGACGGAATTACATGTTTTGAGGTCCCAGAAGTCGTTTTATGACGTTTTTACGATGATGTCTGTGTGTGTGTGTGTGTGTGTGTGTGTGTGTGTGTGTGTGTGTGTGTGTGTGTGTGTGTGTGTGGGTGGGTGGGTAGGTGGGTGGGTGAGTGTGTTAGCATTGCTTGTTACCACGCTACGGTCCAGAATCTTTGATGGATCAAGTTGATATTTTACACAAAAATCGGCCCCATAAAAACAAAGATCCCTATTGTTTGGGAAGAATTATGCATGATGGGAAAGTCACTTTTTTTGCCAAAAACCGTTTTTTTTTAAAACATTTATTTCTCCTAAACTGATAACCCTAGAGTTTTGAAATTTTGACATTATCTTTGAGGTTACAAATGGAACAAACGAAAAATATATTCAGAATTTTAAAACAACAGGAAATATTTTTTTTTCAATGTAATGTACAAATTTTGACTTATAATTCAATCTCAAACCTTGTGAGAGCGATACAAGCCATACTGTTAGACGGATCACAATGAAACTATGCCTATAAATAGAAAATTATGTGTAGAATGAATTGAGATATTTTTTTTTAAAATTACCTTCGCTAAAGGGGCGTTACAGTACGATTTCTGTTTTCAGAAAATGTTTTTTTGACGCTAAAAGGCTCATTAAAAAATAATGAAAATTTGACCAAACATGGAACATAAAATTAGCAATTCATAAAAAAAAATCATGAAGTTTCAATTATGGGAAAGAGGAATAACGCTATAAAAATTGTTGGTTTATCATAGACTAAGAGATCACCTGCTATACTTGTCGAATTTTTTATATTTTTTTTTTGTTTACATTGACTTAGAAATTTTTTGAGCGATTCCACTGAGATAAAATTGATATTAATAAAGGAACAATTTGAATTGTTTATTGACTTATATGAGATGTTAGAGGAATAACATTGTGCAGGAAAATGATAACACTCACTCAGAAAAAATTCGTATATATGTTATTTGACAAAGGGGAAGGAAAATGATCTTATTAAATACTAAGAAGCCATAAAATTCCCAGTATAATAATTCTGTAAAAACCAAAAATGTAAAAGATAATTCAAAATTGAAATCTTTCGTTTAGAGATTAATAAATGTAATTATCGTACATTTTTAATTATAAATCATCTTAAAACAACATTTTTTCTTCGATGTGAATGATGTTTTTCAGAGAAAATAAGGGTATTTTCCTGTTTTAAATTTGAAAATTTTACTTTAATATTCAATGTAGAAGGATGTCAAGTAAACGTTGTAAGAAATCAACTGGGTATTTGAACAGAGGCCATGTTCTCTTGTAGGAGAATATTTCGTATCAAGAAATGTTCACTTTGGTTTTTCCAAAATTTTATTACTGCTGTAGTTATACTAATGAAATTATTTGCATCTGTGATTATCATTTTATTTGCAGCTGTGTGATGTACAAAAATAAGCTTATATATTGATATGTCCTTCAATCACTATAGGTACTAACTCAGGAATGAAAGACTAATAATCATATCCCATTTAGATGTTTACGTTATGCTTAAATGAGACGTTATGTGTTATATACTCTTAGAAATTTGATATTAAGTTACTTATAGTAAAGTTGAGTGTAGGCCACTCCAGATTTTTTTTTATGTTTCTTTCTTCTTTCTTCGTCACTTCCCTGTCTTTAGCATTTTATTTATTTTCTGTTACACCGTTACTAGTCAGGTGGTACATTTCAAATAATCTTTCAAAACGGTTTATCTCTAAATATTTGAAATTAATGTTTAAAAATTTCTAAAATAAAATATTTTCAAAATTAATATCTAGTTTAAATTGTAACGAACATTAGATTTATTAATCATTTTATTTAATAAAGTTAAAAAAAACCCTTAAGCGCTTCCAGTGTTCTGCCTTCTTTTAAAAGCTTCATGGCTTTTCTTTTACTTCCATTATTGCTGAATTGATTGTAGAGTTAAAAGCATTTGTTAATTTTCTTTAAATATTAATTTAGCGCTGTAAACAATATAAATATTGTTTGATTTATTATTTAGGTATGAATTCTGATAGGTGTTCCATAATTTCCTTCTTTGTCAACTACTTTATTTTTAATACAATCTCTTTGAGAATCTACCGTAGTATCTATACTCTATACGTTTGATCTATCAGCTGGGGTTGTCTATTCATTAGATCGGATAGGAAAATAAATAAATAATTAATAATATTACTAAATATGTTCCTAGTAATGATATTTTCATCTTCCATCATTTATAAAATAAAAACAACAAAGTTGTTTTTTTTTCTTCAATAAAACAAAGAAGTTGTTAAAGAATAGAACAACTATTATCAGACATACACATTACTGATTGTGTTCTTTATAAAAAAAAATTGCAATTATGAATGTTGATTCGTAATTTTATTATTTTGTTGTTCATACGCCACATACCTATTAATACTGATGTTATTATTTATCTACTGATATATTAGTAAGATATATATATATATATATATATTATATATATATATATATAAGTACGAGTATATACTCATCAAATATCTATTAATAATCATAACGGGTAAATTGACGTGGTAGAAATTACAATAGCCTATTTTATGAGATTTACATGCTAACTTTACATTATTCCTTGTTTAATATTACATTCCTAGATTAATAGCTTTGGTGTGAACTGTCTATGAATCTATGAATTCCATTAAGAATTATGAAACTGAATAAAGATAAATTATAAAAATTATGGAATGCCATAGAATTTCATGGGGTCATAATTTTATCTCTGAAATAGATATTTAGTAAGAAGATTGCACAGCATCTAAGGATAAAGAATACCTTTAACATAGATATAACTGATTTATTTTTTATAAAAAATGTAAATAAATATAAGTAACTCAGTGTAACTACTCAAAATATTTCCATCATGTCATAGAACGGGAAGAAATAATAAACCATATTTTTAGGTTGCAAGTTTATTATTGTTTTAGTAATTAGTAGTGACCGTGACCATGGCCATAACCATGATCATAGTGTCCGTGACCATGGCCGTAGACATGGAGGTCCTGGTTCTGGTAGGAGGAAGCGTGGCCATGACCATGGCCGTGACCATGACCAGAGTGTCCATAATGGTCGGGGTGGTAAGCATGTCCCTTGACATGAACATCAGCATGGAAGCCTCCATGGTGGTCAGCATGGTAGTGGACCTCCCTGACAGTGCCATCAGGCTGGTGCAGGCTGTAGTATCCCTTCACACCGTGTCCATCTCCACTCTCGTGTTGTTCCTTGATGTCATGGGTGTGGGGATCATGAACTCCATACTTGAAGTCGTAGTGACCGTGACCATGGTCCTAAAAATATGTTTTCATAATTAAAGATATTCATGCCCATGAGTACTTAATTCTAATGGTCACAAGTGTTTTCATTCATTGAAAGTAATTTATTAAAATTCAGGAAGCACCTCCGGTTTTCAAAACATGTTGAACTGATCTAAGAGTGCAATATAACTGGTGTTTAATTCCACATTTTTATATTTGATTCGACCGTTTGCATTTTTACATATTGGTAAATAGGTTTATATAGTTCTTTAATTTTGCTACAATGTAGGAACAGTATAATCTAACCATTTCTATTTGTGAGTTTATGTCCTTTCCTACTGAGAAATAAATAGTAATTGTTATCATTTGTTTGACCATATTGTCAAAAACTAAAAAATTTAGAATTTAATATTGTTTAATTTGTCTAAATTGTTTTATTTTTCTCAAAATGTGCAAATATAAATTATCGCTAGACTTATTTAAAAGAAAGGCAACGAGTGACAGAAGTATTTAATATAGCAATAAAATTACTGATTTTTATTCTAAAATTGAGAATACATTTCTAAACTAAAAATCCTATGCCAACATATTTATCTCGAAATATCTTGTAAATAATTTGTTAAACAGCAAGTCTTAAATTACATACTTGATAGAAATAGATCTCTTTATAGTTTTCATTAGCAACATTTTTCAGTTTAATTTAATCACTTAAGCTCTCAAAATCATAATAAGTGTAAACGAGTAAAATTGAAGATTTTTTAAACTATATGCCGAGAGTTTGAGAAACTAACGTTTTGATAAACAAAATTTCTGATTTTTTAGAAGAGTACTGTATAATAAAAAAAAATAAAGTTAACGATTACCATTTCTTCACATGTTGACATGATCTTCTCTAAAATCGAAGTTTATCACCGGTAGTTTTATGTACTAGTTGTTTACTTTAGGATTGATAACGTTCTATTCGTTTGATTTTCGTTCCCAAAGTACGGAAAACATTAATAAATAACTTTAAACTAATGAATAATAATTTAAGAAATAACTCTTTTTTATTTTCAATATTAATAATTGAATTAGGAAACAAATAGATAACATTTTGTTTACTTATGATATAAACTATATGGGTTATTATGTGATAATTTAATAAATGCCCCGTGGTTTGGAATTTAGTGTCGATTCTATACTATAATGGACTAGTAAAAACAGTTACACCAATATTGGTAGAATTTATTATTGTAGCTGTTATTTAATGTTATTTGTTCAAGGTTCTTGTAAGTTCATATGTATTATATATATCCGGAAAAAATACTGTATTTTAAAATAAATTATCTTACATATCCAGGAGCAGCCAAGGCAACAGCTGCCAGAAGAACAACGGCAATTGAAACCTGAAACATTATTTTTTTTTATTTCTGTTTCAAATTGATCATGATAATCAATTATTTTATCATGATATTAGAAATTAATGATCATGATATCACAATCAATTAGAAAATTACTTAGTATGAAAGCATTTATTAATTGTTCCTGAATGAACAGCATATGTACGATGTCATTGAATCTTTCTTAAACTAGACTACAGCAATTCTATAAATAATTCTTCCCTCAATCATAGTAAATTGTATTCTAAACCTAAGAACTGTTAACTGAATTCTCACATGTGATTGTAATATAAATAATGATATACTCATACATAAAATGAAACTGGTAAATGATCTTTTTACATTAAAATTGCATTAGTTATATTAAAATATTCAATATTTCATGTTACTATTTATTAAATTAATATTATCCATGAAACTATTTTGATTACCTATAGGATTGTTAAAATTAATTAATTTAATAACTCAAATCTTTTAATTTCAGCAGATTTTATACAAAAACCTTTCTCAAAAGTTGGTTGCATTATTCAATGAATACAACCAAGTCAATTTTAAAACTTTGATATTTCGTTTTATTTGTACATTTAGGTAAAAATCGTAATAGTTATAAAGTATTTAATAATTAATTAGTTTAGACAACTTAATAATAGCTCAGAAGCATAATATAATTAATTAATTAATAATCTAATTAATGAGAGACATGTCATATTATGAGAATAAAATTTAAAGATTGAAGCTTGACACAAAAGTCTATACATAAAAAATGTATATGACAGTAAGTTAATTTTTTTCATTCAATAATACAAATAACTGGAATTTTACTCATTTGTTCTATGCTTTAGTATTATACAGATAACGCAATCCTTATCCGCTTTATATATAAACAGGAATCTCTCCTTAACATTATTTTAATGGTTTATTAATGAATATGTAATATATTAATGACTTAAGAATATCTCAGTTATTCTTTAAATTCTTGTATAAGGATAATATATTATACTCAAACAAATACAGGTTGCACTTATTGAGGAATGCATTTTATATAATATAATTCACGAGAAAAGTTCTCAGAATCTATACAATTTTGCTGGTTTAATGTAAATGTTTTCAATCTAAAAAAAAAAACTTTTATTTTAGTTGCAGATAATGAATACGGATAAGTGTGATACGATATACCTGAAAGGAGTTCATGTTGACTGAGAGGGTAGGCTAACACGAATGACTGTCGTTGGGCAGGATAGGCTTTTATATTCCTCTCAACACACATGTTGGGAAACATCTATTTTACAATCCTGGAAATTCATTTGTTAACATTGAGTAACATTAATATATAAAATATATTCTAGAATAATAACAAAACACTAATTACTGTATCAAGGCTATTTAAATCTGACTATTTATAATATTTAAACTGCTTCTTGATTCAATGATTTAAAAAAAATTTACTAAATTTTAAAATATTTTGATCCATGCAAAATTATATAAGTTAATAAACTCTTCAATACATCTTGTAAGTTTGTTTTATATTTTTTCATTTCGTCAGTCATTTATAATCACCTCCAATATCGAAATGAAAGATATCGCAGAATGGAAATAAAAAGGAATTTTATTCAATTATCGATTTAAATGTATAATATTAAAAATAAATACCAAATTAATATATATATATAACAGATTCAATAATATATCGACCGTTTGATAGAATAGATGTGCTCTCTAATCGGGATTAGGTCAATTTTCTAGGATAAAAAGTCAAACACTCGTAGCCGACGTTTAAAAATCAAACACTCGTTGCCGACGTTTCGGTTTTATTTAAAACTTTTTTCATATTCAGAAGTAAAATTTTTTAACTAATAAAATAAAATTTACATTATTTAAAGGAACAACAATGTAAATTTAATTTTTTTGATAAAAAAATTCCTACTTCTACCAATGAAAAAGGTTTTAAATAAAACCAAAACGTCAGCAACGAGAGTTTGATTTTTTATCCTAGAAAATTGACCAAATCCCGATTACAGAACACAACTATATATATATATATATATATATATATATATATATATAGGTGTGTTCTCTAATCGGGGTTCGGTCAATTTTCCAGGATAAAAAATCAAACTCTCGTTGCCAACGTTTCGGTTTTATTTAAAACCTTTTTCATAGGCCTACAAACAAAGGATAATAAGAAATCACATATCAACATCAAACATATACACAATATGAAAATGGATTGTTACAACTCATGAATATTACAAGCAGAAATATTTCAGAGATACATAAAACAATATTACTTACAGAAGTAAGAATTTTTTAACTAAGAAAATGAAATTTACATTATTTAAAGGAACAACAATGTTAGCCGGACAAAACCTTCGACTAGACTAATAAGATAACATTACAAATAACCTCAACACTGTTCACTCAAGGGAACTAAATAAATCAAATTTCACTAAACCTCAGCACAACACTCCAGAATAAATATTACTTAAATTAGTAATACACTTCTATGATTAATCGAACTTAGATCCTTTTTAATATATAACATCTCAAGTGTCTTCCTTCTTTGCTCATCTTTTTCTTTTTCTATTATAGTTGTATCTTCAAAATCGAACGTGTGACCTTCGTTTATTGCATGCCCAGCTAAGGCTGTTGCGTTACTTTTCTTTGTTCTTATGGAATAATTATGTTGGTACAACCTTTCTTTGAGAAAACGACTGGTTTCACCATAGTAACACTTGTCACAGTCTTTACATTTGATGGCATAAATGAGGTTACTTTGTAACTCCTTCGGTATTTTTTCTTTCAAATTTGAAAATAAAGATTTATTTTTTCTTTTATTATAAAATGCCAGTGTAACTTCAGGTACGTTTCGTTTGAACACTTTTCTAATTGATTGTGATAAGCCCTCAACATAAGGAAATTTGAAATACTTCCTATTTATAACTTCCAGTTCAGCATGATCTTCATTTGAATGTGCTGGTTGCTGTCTTAAATATCTTAACCAATATCGTTCAACTAAGTTCTTCGGATAACAATTTTTCTGTAACAATAATTTCACCCTTTTCTTATTTTCATTTAGAAAACATGGACTACTTATTTCAATAACTTTTTTAACCAAATTTTGGACGCAATTTAATTTTTGGTTTATAGCATGAGAAGAATGGTAGTTCAGGATTCTTGCAGCACTGGTAGGTTTTTTAAACCAATCCGTTAAGATATTGCCATTTTCACCTCTTATAACTTTCACATCTAAGAATGGCAGATTTCCATCTTTCTCTACTTCACAAGTGAATTGTAGACGATTATGAAAAGAAAAATTTTATATTTTTATAATAAAAGAAAAAATAAATCTTTATTTTCAAATTTGAAAGAAAAAATACCGAAGGAGTTACAAAGTAACCTCATTTATGCCATCAAATGTAAAGACTGTGACAAGTGTTACTATGGTGAAACCAGTCGTTTTCTCAAAGAAAGGTTGTACCAACATAATTATTCCATAAGAACAAAGAAAAGTAACGCAACAGCCTTAGCTGGGCATGCAATAAACGAAGGTCACACGTTCGATTTTGAAGATACAACTATAATAGAAAAAGAAAAAGATGAGCAAAGAAGGAAGACACTTGAGATGTTATATATTAAAAAGGATCTAAGTTCGATTAATCATAGAAGTGATATTACTAATTTAAGTAATATTTATTCTGGAGTGTTGTGCTGAGGTTTAGTGAAATTTGATTTATTTCGTTCCCTTGAGTGAACAGTGTTGAGGTTATTTTTAATGTTATCTTATTAGTCTAGTCGAAGGTTTTGTCCGGCTAACATTGTTGTTCCTTTAAATAATGTAAATTTCCATTTCTTAGTTAAAAAATTCTTACTTCTGTAAGTAATATTGTTTTATGTATCTCTGAAATATTTCTGCTTGTAATATTCATGAGTTGTAACAATCCATTTTCATATTGTGTATATGTTTGATGTTGATATGTGATTTCTTATTATCCTTTGTTTGTAGGCCTATGAAAAAGGTTTTAAATAAAACCGAAACGTTGGCAACGAGAGTTTGATTTTTTATCCTGGAAAATTGACCGAACCCCGATTAGAGAACACACCTATTCTATCAAACGGTCGATATATTATTGAATCTGTTATATATACATTTGGGTTTATATAAGTAGAAATATAGGTTTTTATGAGGATATAAGAAGAGTATATGGAGAAGATGTGAGTGAATGTTTGAAGAAGTGGAGAAGTTACATTGTGAAATTAGCTAAACAATCAAGTAGAAGAATTTTCTTATTAAAATGTCGAAGTTCCTGTTTGTTTCCAAAACATATTAGTGATTATGTTAATTCAGTGCATGGTTTAGTAGTGAGTGATAGCCCTTTTCATAGAGAAATGGAAAAAGTGTTAAATCGTTTTAAACAAGGCGTTTTGAACATTGAAATTAAAGTTAGCATCTGGCGTATTAACAGTGTAAATAGTCTTATTAGTGGATGTTTAGAATTTGCTCGAAGTAAATTACCAGAAATGATTTTAGAAAACTATATTATTTCAATGAATAGTCTTAAAGAGTTTATATTTAATAAAAGTAAATATAATTTACAAAAGAAGATGCATAACCTTCATCTAAAACAAGGTAAAGGTTTCTTTGACTATTCTGGAGATTTGGCTGTAACTAATTTAACCAATGTTGAAATTCCTAGGGATAGTCTTCATTTACTCTCATTAGGAGAAAAATTTGCAATTGAAGTTGGTAAAAAAGAAGATATTCCTACATTTGATATTATAGGAGATTTAGAAAAGATTTTTTCATCCCTAAATATGGAAAACATTGATACAATTAGAAGCCAATGTGTAAATATAATTACAAACCACGGAAACCGATTAAATAATTTTTCAAATCGATTAAAAAGGCAAAATGCATGTATAGAAAGTTGCTATAAGAAAACTTGTAAGTTTTTAAGAGAACATAGAGAAATTGTGGTTTGTAAAAGTGACAAATCTGGTAATACTGTGATAATCAAAAAAGAAGAGTATAAAGAAAAAATGAAAACTCTCTTAGAAGATAGTGAAACATATTCAATCACAAGAAGAGATCCTTCATCAACATTACGAAATAAAGTAAACAAGATAGTTGATGAACTGAAGAAGACACTATGTATAGATCTACGTCAAGCTTCGAAATTAAAATCTTACAATGGAATAGCACCAAGAATATATGGTTTAGTGAAGCTACACAAGCCAGGTTTTCCTCTCCGTCCTATCGTGTCGTTCATTGGAAGTCCAACTTATGAACTGTCTAAATATATAGAGAAATATCTTAGTTACATTACTAACAAGAATGAATTGAATGTAAAAAATTCATTAGAATTCAAACAAGCCCTTTCAAATCAAATACTAAGTGATGACGTAATTATGATTTCACTAGATGTTCAGTCGTTGTTTACTAATATACCTTTAGATCTAGCATTTGATTTAGTAAATAAACAGTGGAATAAGATCAGTTCACAGGTTGGAATGTCGAAAAAGGTTTTCCTTTCTATACTGGACCTTATATGTGAAGCAAGGTATTTCACCTTTGATGGTACTATTTATAAACAAAAATATGGATTACCAATGGGATCACCAATTTCACCAGTTCTCGCAAATATAGTTATGATTGAACTATTGGAAAACAGTATCAATAAATTAGGTACGAAGGTGAAATTTATTAAATTATATGTGGACGATTTGTTTTTAATTATTGAAAAGGGAGAAGAAGAGAATGTATTAAATATATTTAATTCTTTTCATAATCGTCTACAATTCACTTGTGAAGTAGAGAAAGATGGAAATCTGCCATTCTTAGATGTGAAAGTTATAAGAGGTGAAAATGGCAATATCTTAACGGATTGGTTTAAAAAACCTACCAGTGCTGCAAGAATCCTGAACTACCATTCTTCTCATGCTATAAACCAAAAATTAAATTGCGTCCAAAATTTGGTTAAAAAAGTTATTGAAATAAGTAGTCCATGTTTTCTAAATGAAAATAAGAAAAGGGTGAAATTATTGTTACAGAAAAATTGTTATCCGAAGAACTTAGTTGAACGATATTGGTTAAGATATTTAAGACAGCAACCAGCACATTCAAATGAAGAACATGCTGAACTGGAAGTTATAAATAGGAAGTATTTCAAATTTCCTTATGTTGAGGGCTTATCACAATCCATTAGAAAAGTGTTCAAACGAAACGTACCTGAAGTTACACTGGCATTTTATAATAAAAGAAAAAATAAATCTTTATTTTCAAATTTGAAAGAAAAAATACCGAAGGAGTTACAAAGTAACCTCATTTATGCCATCAAATGTAAAGACTGTGACAAGTGTTACTATGGTGAAACCAGTCGTTTTCTCAAAGAAAGGTTGTACCAACATAATTATTCCATAAGAACAAAGAAAAGTAACGCAACAGCCTTAGCTGGGCATGCAATAAACGAAGGTCACACGTTCGATTTTGAAGATACAACTATAATAGAAAAGAAAAAGATGAGCAAAGAAGGAAGACACTTGAGATGTTATATATTAAAAAGGATCTAAGTTCGATTAATCATAGAAGTGTATTACTAATTTAAGTAATATTTATTCTGGAGTGTTGTGCTGAGGTTTAGTGAAATTTGATTTATTTAGTTCCCTTGAGTGAACAGTGTTGAGGTTATTTGTAATGTTATCTTATTAGTCTAGTCGAAGGTTTTGTCCGGCTAACATTGTTGTTTCTTTAAATAATGTAAATTTCATTTTCTTAGTTAAAAAATTCTTACTTCTGTAAGTAATATTGTTTTATGTATCTCTGAAATATTTCTGCTTGTAATATTCATGAGTTGTAACAATCCATTTTCATATTGTGTATATGTTTGATGTTGATATGTGATTTCTTATTATCCTTTGTTTGTAGGCCTATGAAAAAGGTTTTAAATAAAACCGAAACGTTGGCAACGAGAGTTTGATTTTTTATCCTGGAAAATTAACCGAACCCCGATTAGAGAACACACCTATTCTATCAAACGGTCGATATATTATTGAATCTGTTATATATATATATATATATATATATATATATATATTAGTTCTTTAATTTAAGAAGCTACATTTTCTTGTGCTATATTGTTTACAGGAGTGCCAAAAATTTAAAGTAATTGTAAACAAATGCATTTATGTATGAATGCAACACACTGGCACACACTGAGATCCAACTACATCGACCAACGAATATATCCGTGCTCTACAGTGAACGTCATCACTAGCAGTTCCAGACCAGAGGGCTCTTACTGCTTAATTACAGAGTTATATGCTACTATAACTTGGACTGACTGTAATTGATGTCAGATATTAAGTTCGTCTTTACAGTAATGATGTCGTATTGGCTGCCATGAGGTCTTGTTAGTCATAGTTTTCAATGATTTTAGTTATGAGTTAAAAAAAATAGTCAGTGGATGAAGTAATTGTTCAGTGAGGTTGAGGAAAGTTGGTGGCAGGATTGAGAGCTTGTACAAGGAGGTTTGGATGTGTAGGTAGTTGGTTGTCTTCATTGGCAGCAAGTCGGGTGATGTAACTAACTATCTATGGATTCTACTTTGAAATCATGGTGAATATCCACGTTTCGGATGTACCCTAGCTATAAGGCGGGCACACTTATTTTGAACTATTGAACACACTTTTGTACGATCCGGATTCAAGTTTTGTTCATTGGTGCAGCTCTAAACCAGACGGAGCATCCATAAGTCATTGCTGAACGAATGACTGCCTTATAGACTAGGTCCTTGACTGAATCGGGAGAAATCCTTGATTTGAAAAGAGAATACAGATTAGAAATCACATGCTTGGATTTTGTTATGGAGGTATTGTTTCAATGTTAATCTGGAGTCTAAAATAAGACCCAAATATTTTACATGGATTTATGTAAATACGCTCTGAAAATACGCCACACAATAACATGGGAAGGTTCTTCAAAACTAAGAATATTGGCCCAATATCTACCATTGTGGGACCTGATAAGAGAACAAATACCCCATTGTGCTTTATTCAACATCTTCCGTGTTCTTTGATTTTTTGTGATTTGAAATAACTTCTTCAATTTGTTCTTTTCCTTAATTTTTTTTAAGATATAGGGAGATAGGGAAATGAGATAGGAGCAGGAGGATTTATTGATGGATGATTTTTGAAGTGACGATAATAGATGTTCTGTAATGCGTTTGAGGACATTGTCTATACTTAAAGGAGTGAAAAGGTGTTCTGAAAGAAATGGAAAGTTCTGAGAAACGAAGAATTGAAACAATTTCAAATTAGTTTTAAATTTACTAACGTTTGGTCTGTACTTTATTTTAGTTTCCTGTAGAGAGAACAGAACTGGAAGGCAAGTTGAATCAAGTTAGTTTAAGACCTCAGAAGTCACAACATGATTAAAATTACAAGAAAGAGAAACGTCGAGAATGTCAGGTCGGCCGGCAGCAGGCCGAGGGATATGTGTGGGTGTGAGGACATTGGAGTTAAGGATAAGGTCAAGGAGAATGGAGCCTGAATGATTGGTAGTGCAACAGCCCCAAGCAGTGTTTTTGGCATTAAGATCTCCCCTAACTATAAAGGGAATACCTGATTGTGGTAGTTGACGAAGGTGATTAATGTTTAAGGGAGTATAGGGAGGTTTGCATTCTACTGATATGAGCAGGGAAATATTGGAGTTAGTGAACTAAATCTTCACAGTATTGTGTCCAAGGGGAGTACAATCCCTCATAATTCTAGCTTAGGGGATGCTATTGCGAATAAAAACTGCAGTACCACCCCCAAATGTGGGCCTATCAGTTCTCTCTATTTTGTAGCCCGGAATGGAGAAGCAAATATTGTCTTTAAAAACGTCTCAGACAATAGAACCAAATCAGGTTTGAGAGATCCTGATCCTGAGAGAGTTCTGTCTTCCCTCTCTGGACACCACCAGGATTGTACACAATGTAATCCGCCAACGAGTCGGGGGGGAATGTTAATAGCTATCACAGCCATTGGTTTTAGAGTAGATGTCATCGTCTATTTATTGGTCAGTGAGTTTGTCCGTAATAGTCGGGTTGATGGAGTGCAAGTTAGTGGCCTCTGCTAGCTTTGTTTTGATCAGCTCCAAGACCCCTGATTTTTAAAGGATGTTGACAATATAGTCGTCCAATTTCAGAAGAAGAATTGTTCGTAATTTTGGACTTTCCTTCGGTCCAAGACTGTCTCAATAGGAAACAGTCAATGGAGGTGGGATTGGAGCGAAAACGAGTCTGGGATCAGTGGGTCGAGAAGGAGCAGAAGGGGGAGGGGATTTGCTAAACACCGGGCAACCACGGTAGCCAGCAGGATGTGCTCCCTACAGTTTAGACAAACTGGTGATATCTGCTTGGGATAGTGATAGTTGCAATAACAAATTTAATCGATATAAAATTGTTTAACTTGAATATAGCTATCGAATATAACTATGCAGTTTTACTTCAATATTTAATGATTGACTGGTACTCATTAAAAAAAACATTACTAGGGTTTATCATTGCTGAAATAACTAAGTCATAAACTCTAATATGATACGAAGTGGATACAGTAGAACTCATCAAAGAAAAAAATTGTATTATTATTATTATAAACTTATGATAATTTATAAAAATATTGTAATTTGCAAAATAAATATCTAAGAGAAACTCTAAAATCACAAAATTTAAGAATATGAAGTTAGTTAATTATTTAATTTAACTAAAGTAATTAGTAATAATAATTAGTAATTAACTAAAGTAATTAGTTATCAATTAGCTGTAGATATATTGAAGTTAAAAATAATATATTGAAAATAAATATTGTATAAAAAAATTAATGTTCTTAACTTCACACACTGCATAGTGCAAGTTAATATTACTGTCCGATCTACAGTTGAACTAACAAATCAAATAAACCCACTCAATTAATCTTATAGATATAACTATTTAAAATTATTTTAAATAGATTAAACTATTTGAAACTCTTTTATCATCGGAACTTCTATGGATTTATAAATATATGATTAACCATAAATGATTACGAAGTCATATATTTAAAAGTAATTTTAGCAAATTTTATGGTGAAACAATTCATTTATTCTCAAACCTAGATATCTCTGTAAATGATTAATTTAATTAACTAAAAGTGTTTCTAAATAATAAAACTAAAGATAAATATGAAATAAAGGTAATTATTGATTTTTACTATTTCTTTTGGTGTTAAATTTATCTAAGCTAAATTTTACATACCAGTTTTATTTTTTAAAAATAAATTTCTTATTCTCCTGCTGTATTTTCTCTGAGGTATTCTTTATAAAAAATATTACTGTTATAAAAGTTGATTCGTAATTTTATTATTTTGTTGTTTATACGTCAGGTACCTATTAATACTCATTCTACTATATATCTACTAATATATATATATATATATATATATAATGTACATCATTAGTAATAAAAAGATTTCACATAAACACGTGAAATAACAATCAATGATCAAATCACAAGAAGAAATGGGAAAACAAGACTAAGATCTTTCAACCGTAACAAGTGGTCTTCGTCAGAGTCAAAAATCCCAACTGCAGTTGGGTTTTTGACTCTGACGAAGACCGCTTGTTACGGTTGAAAGATCTTAGTCTTGTTTTCCCATTTCTTATTGTGGTTTGATCATTGATCATTAGTAATATATATATATAATATATATATATATATATATATATATATATGTACTAGTATATACGTTTACCCTATCTAAACTCCTTGATGACGGAAGTATGTTCGTATCTTTTTTCTGTGTGTGTGATTTACTGTGAAACGTTTGTTGTACTTATGGATCGTTTTCCTGTTTAATATATACTAGTCTGTATATTCATACTAATACCTATTAGTATTCATAACAGGTAAATAGACATGGTAGAGATTACAAAGGTCTACTTTATGACAATTACATGCTAACTTTACATTATTCCTTGATTTAATATTACATTCCTTGATTAATAGCTTTGCTGTGAACTCTCTATGACTCAGTGAAGTCCATTAAAAAAATTAAACTGATTAAAAATAAATTATAAGAATTATGGAATCCCATAGAATTTCTTAGATTCATAATTTTGTTTATCTCAGAAATAGATATTTAGTCAGAAGGTTGCACAGTATCTCTAAGGTTAAAGAAACAATGTTATATTAAGTATATGTGATAGAAGGAACATCCTTCAATGCTTTAGCCTTTATTTTAATTACATAGGGTAAGATCCCTACTTTGTATAGAGCTGCTGTCGCAAGTTTTATGTAATCGCTAGAGAAACACTAGGTAACTCCATGTTAACTCAATATTAAATATCAAGGTCATACTATCCAAACTGACATAATTAACTTTTTTTAATGAATACTTAAAACATAGATTAAATTATTTATTTCTTAACTCAGTGTAACTACTCAAAATATTTTCAGCATGTCATGGGACGGGTAAGAAATTATAAACCATATTTTAAGTTGCAAGTTTATTATTTTTTTCGTAATTAATAGTGACCGTGACCATGGCCATATCCATGATCATAGTGTCCATGACCATGGCCGTAGACATGGAGGTCTTGGTTCTGGTAGGAGGAAGCGTGGCCGTGACCATGGCCATGACCATGACCAGAGTGTCCGTAATGGTCGGGGTGGTAAGCATGTCCCTTGACATGAACATCAGCATGGAAGCCTCCATGGTGGTCAGCATGGTAGTGGACCTCCCTGACAGTGCCATCAGGCTGGTGCAGGCTGTAGTATCCCTTCACACCATGTCCATCTCCACTCTCGTGTTGTTCCTTGATGTCATGAGTGTGGGGATCATGGACTCCATATCTGAAGTCGTAGTGGCCGTGACCATGGTCCTAAAAAAGTGTTTTTTATAATTATTGCTATTCATGCCCATGGGTACTTAATTCTAATGGGCACATGTTTTTTCGTTCACTACATTATCATTGACAGTATTCTATTAAAATTCAGGAAGAACCCCCGGTTTCCAAAATATATTAAACTTAGCTAAAAGTACAATTTAACTGGTGCATAATTCCACATTTTTATATTTGGTTGGACCGTTTGCACCTTTTTACTGCATTGGTAAGTAGGTTTATATAGTTCTTTAATTTTGCTACATTGTAAGAACAGTACAAACTAACCATTTCTATTTGTGAGTCTATGTCCTTTACTACTGAGATAAATAATAGAAAATGTTATAATTTTTTTTGACCCTGTTGTCACAAACTCAACTTTTTAGAATTGAATTGATTTAATATTGTTTAATTTTTCTAAATTATTTTATTTTTCTCAAAAGTGTGCAAATATAAATTATCTCTAGACTTATTTAAGAGAAAGGCAAAGATTTTTGAGGCAAACAATTGGAGAGTGAGTTTCTTTCTAAAATTGAGAATACATTTCTAAGCTAAAAATCCTATGCCAACATATTTATCTCAAAATATTTTGTAAATAATTTGTTAAACAGAAAGTCTTAAAGTACATTCTTGATAGAAATATATCTCTTTATTGCTTTTATTAGTAACATTTTTCCATTTAATTTAATCAACTAAGCTCTCAAAATCATAATAAGTGTAAACGAGTAAAATTGAGGTTTTGTTTTAAAGTATATGACGAGAGTTTGAGAAACTAACGTTTTGATGGACAAATATTTTTGATTTTTTAGAAGAGTACTAAATAATAAAAAAAATTAATGTTACATATTAGAATTGGTTTACATGTCGATATGATCTTTTCTGAAATGGATGTTCATCACCGGTAGTTTTATTCACTAGTTGTTTCGTTCAGGATGTAATAATCTTACATTCGTTCCGTAAGTAACATTAACTAATATTAAATTTGCTCAATTCAATAATAATTTAATGATAATTCTTTTATATTAATTATTAATATTTGTATTCGAAAACAAATAGATAATATTTTATTTATATATGATATCAAATATATCCGTTAGTATGTGATAATTTAAAAAATTCCCATGACTTAGAACTTAGTGCCGATTCTATACTATAATGGACTGGTAAAAACAGGTACACCAGTATTGGTCGAATTTATTATTGTAACTGTTATTTCTTGTTATTCTTGCAAAGTTCATGTGCCATTTGTATTAAATGTATCTGGAAACAATACTGTATTGTAAAATAAATTATCTTACATATCCAGGAGCAGCCAAGGCAACAGCTGCCAGAAGAACAACTGCAATTGAAACCTGAAACATTATTTTTTCTTGTATTTCTGTTTCAAATTGATCATTATAATCAATTATTTTACACAATCAATTAGAAAATTACTTAATATGAAAAGTTTTATAAATTGTGACTGAATGAAAATCGTATGTACTATTTTGTTAACTATTTTTTAAACTAGACTAAATCAATTGTATAAATAATTATTTTCTCAATCATAGTAAATGTAAAGAACGATATACTCGTACAAAAAATGAAATTGGTAAATGATGGTTTGACATTAAAATTGCATTAGTTATATTAAAATATTCAATATTTAATGGTTTATTAATCAATATCTAATATATTAATGAATTAAGAATATTTCAGTTTCTCTTTAAATAATTGTATAAGGTTAACATATTATGCTCAAAGAAATACAAAATACATTTATCGAGGAATATATTGTATATAATATATTTCGAGAGAAAAGTTCTCAGTGTGTATACAATGTTGCTGGTTTAATGTGAATGTTTTCAATCTTGAAAGAAATCATTTTTAGTGTAGTTGAAGTAGAGGAATACAGAATGTGCGACAGAGCATACCTGAAAGGAGTTCATGTTGACTGAGAGGGTAGGCTAACACGAATGACTGTCGTTGGGCAGGATAGGCTTTTATATTCCCCTGAACACATATGTTGGGAAATATGCATGTTACAATCGTGGAAATGCATTTGTTAACATTGAGTAACATTATTTTAATAAAACATATTCTGGAATTATAAGAAAAGCACTAGTTACTGCATCAAGACTCTTTGTCTCTGATTTATCTGTAATATTTAAACTGCATCTTGA
The DNA here is from genome assembly GCA_026182355.1 of Hermatobates lingyangjiaoensis. Lineage (NCBI taxonomy): Eukaryota > Metazoa > Arthropoda > Insecta > Hemiptera > Hermatobatidae > Hermatobates > Hermatobates lingyangjiaoensis. The sequence goes on along the minus strand of JAPFBL010001930.1, from coordinate 1,845,143 downwards.
TTAATTTATTTGAAAAAATTTACTAGATTTTAAAATATTTGGATCCACGGCAAATTATTGAAGTTAATAAATTTTAATTCATCTTGTAAGTTTGTTCTATACTTCATTTCGACAATTAGTCATAAGCACCTGCACTATCAAAATGAAAGATATCGCAAAATGGGAATAAAAAGAAATTTATTAAATTATCGATTGAAATGTATAAATACCAAATAAATATATATATATATATATATATTGATTCTATCAAACGGTCGATATATATATTTATTTATGAGCTTCTGAAGAAGCCCATACCTGTATATGGCCCTTAGGAGCTCGTTCAAATCCAGGCATCAACCTGAACCGTTAAGCACTATTCAGAGCTTAACCTAAATTTTTGCTAAATTTAATTTGTTCATAAATTTATTTTTTTAATTTATTTATTATTTATTGTCATTTTTTATTTAAATAATTCTTAATTTTCTGTACTTTTGAATTTTATATTTATGAAAATTCATTTTTATTATTAATTTTTTTATTATTATATTTTTTCCTCATGGCTATTCTTCTTCAGCATTCCTACTACTTTTTTTCGTTTTTGTTCTGGCCAACCTGTACATATTCTGTCAAGCTGTGCAGTTGGCTTTCGTTTTCTAGCCACTCAACTTCCTTTCCTTAGGACGACTGTAAAAGGGTCGATATATTGAATGTGAGTCCTAATTTTGGATTTTATTCGAGTTTCTCAAAGTTTTTAAAGTATATATATATATATATTAGTATAGGTTGGCAGCAAATCTTCTTGGAGGCATATTTTATTGAAATGTACCGCTGCTTCGGTATTAAAGACTTTAAACTAAGCTGTTCCAGTCTCCTGACAGTCTTACGAATAGAAGGTAGTAATTCCCAAATAAGTTGTCCAAAGGACATTGAGACACTTTTTTGAAACACTTTAATAGATATCAACAATTTTAATACAATTGAAAACTAACATCACAGGAAAAAGAATTTACCATAACTTACAAGACCATTATCTAGAAATTAGCTTTCGACTATTCCATAGTCATCGTCAGGTTGGGTCTTACATTTTTTAAAATTTGGAAATTTTAATTTTTTTAAAAAAGAATGAAACAATTTTGAAATAAACTAATGAATATAAATAAAAGTTAACAAATCCAAACAAGTTACTAAATATAAAACAGTTTTTCATCCAAATTACATCAAAAAAGTGTCTCAATGTACTTTGGACAACTTATTTAGGAATTACCACCTTCTATTCGTAAGACTGTCAGGAGACTGAAACAGCTTAGTTTGAAAGTCGTTAATGCCGAAGCTGCTGTACATTTCAAGAATATATATATATATATATATATATATTTCATATATATAATTTAATTTGATTTGAATTTGACATACATATAATACACTGAAAAATTATATATATAAAAATTATATATATAATTTTTCATAGTGTACTTTTTTTGTTTGTGTTTTAAGAAAATGTACGTATTAAAATTCCTGTTGTCCTCTGTTTGTAGGCCTTTGGAAAATATTTTAAATAAAATCGAAACGTCGGCAATGAGAGTTTGAATTGAAAGTGGAAGAAACTGACCGCATCCCGATCAATCATTTTTTAGTTGCATATCTGTCACACGGTCGAGAATTTATTAGTGATTATATATATATATATATATATATATATATATATATATATATATATATATACATATATATATATACTAGTTTATTAATTTAAGAAGATACGTTTTCTTGTGTTTTAATATTTACAGGAGTATCAAAAATGAAAAGTAATTGTAAATAAATGCATTTATATATGAATGCAACACACTCTCACACGCAGACAGTTGCATACACTCACAGACATGCTTAACCATACAGATATCTAAGCATACACTACATACATATGCTAGGTAGATAGAGAGATAGTGTGAGGGTGAAAGACAGAGCAAAAAACATAATGTATTTAATCGACACGACGAACAATAATTGAAAATAAGAAGAAACTATTAAGATTTGTTTGCGCATTCAAGAAATAGACTAATTTCATAAGTTAGTTAAGGTAGAGTCTACTGTTGGTATCCCACAGCCTCTGTGTCGTGCGTTTGGTTACCAAGGCTTTGCTCGCCTGAAGAAAGATTTACAAAAATTACACTCTGACAGAATACGTTATTATTGTATTTATTTGACTAATTTTAAAATATATGTTTACATATATGACATAAATAAATCTCATCACGTAGAGACCACATTAATTAAACAGAGCAAAACACACAGAGAAAACCAACATAACCCACTTTAATATTTTGAAATCTATTAATACAGATATAATTTGTTGTTTCTTTAATAAAGTTATAATTGTTTTACTTTACTATAAGTAAAGTATAGTGATGGTGAAAAATTTCGATGTGTGATTTTAACTAAATTACATGTTTTGAGGTCCCCACAGTCGTTTTATGACGTTTCTTCAATGATGTCTGTGTGTGAGTGTGGGTGGGTGGTGGAGTGAGTATCCAAAAGTTTGTGTAGACGATACAGTCCAGAAACTCTGATGGATCAAATTGATATTTTACACAAACATGGGCAACATAATTTAGATGAACCCTATTATTTGGAAGCAATTATGCATGATGGGAAAGTAACTTTTTTGCCCAAAATGTGTTTTTGACATTTTTTTTCCTAAAATACTTTATTTAGAGTTATGATATTTTTTCATTATCTGAGGCTACAAATCAATTATTGAAAAAATCTTCAATTTTTTAAAGCAATATGAAAGATTATTTTTTTAATGAAATGTAAAAATTTGGACTTATCATTCAATCTGGAAGCTTGTGAGAGCAATACAAGCCATACCTTTTGACGGATCAAAATGAAATTATCTCAAAAATAGGACACAATTTGGTATATGAGTTGAGCTTATTTTTTTGAAACTAGATTATAAGAAGGGAGTTATGTTATAGAAGGTCAATTTTATGTTACAGAAAATGTTTTTTTGACGCTAAAGGTTTCATTAAAAAACAATGAAATTTTTCCAAAAAAATGAACAGAAAATTAGCAATTTAGAAAAAAATCAGAAAAATTTCCATTACCACAAAGAGCAATAAAGCTATAAAAACTGAATATTCATTCTGGTTTAATGGATCAACGGCTATACCTGTCGGATTTGTTTACATTTATTTTTTTTTAAATTTTTTTTTTACATAGTCACAACAATGTAAATGTAACATTACCAGTGACAATGATGAAGGAAATATCTACATTACACATGGAGGCAGGAGGGAAGAAATAATCCAGTAATTATACTTCCTGGCGTGAAAAATAAGTTATAAAACTTAGATTAAATTTACAAGTTACTAGAGTAATTCACACCAATAAGTCTCTTGTCCACTTTCTCTTCAGGCGCCTTTGGGGATTTCCTGGGGTATTTGTTGAGGAGATGTTTTGAACTAAGGGATTGTTATTGCTACAAAGATTTTTATGGAAGGCTTTGTAGCGAGATATTGCTACTTGATGAATTGTTGAAATACTGAGGTCTGAATAGATTGTTTGATTTGGTATGTAAAAGGGACAGTAAAAGGGTATTTTTAGGTAATTTTGAGGTATGTGTAATGGACTCTTTTGTTCTATATTACAAAAAGCTGATTCTTTGGTGATTTGGTGACACTGAAATTTTTTGTTACCTGTTTCTGACATTTTTGAGATAAAATAGAAATGTTTTGATATCTCAAAGTGTGAACTTCGGCTTGAATCTCAAATGCTGAAGGTGGTCAGATTGGCGACATATTTAAAGAAACAGTTTAACTGGTAATGTAATATTTTAGCTGACCATGTATTAGTCTGCTGTCTACGAAAACAAAAGTTATGTTCTGCTGTAAGAGATTATTACGTAAAACATTTTTTTTCTTTGGGTTTACGAAAGTGTTATCACTGCTGTAGTAATACTAAGGATATTATATGGATAACATGTGTGATAAACAAAAATAAGCGTTGATATTGTCAACTGGTTTATTCACTATCTGTACGGTCTCCAGAAATGGAATACTAATAAACAACTCCGATTTAGACATTTATATTATATCTAAATGCGACATTATATATCCTAGAAATTTGATATTGTATTTACTTATAGTAAAGTTGAGTGTAGACCACTCCAGATTTTTTATATTCATATGGCATCATATTTTATTTTTAAAAATACAAAAATTAGTTTAGTATAATATGAAAACAATTGTTAATAAAAATTAAACAAATTAGGTACGAAGATTAGGCTTAATGAACTTTTTTAGCAAGTCTTAAAGTAACAAATCGTTGTGTTATGGTACATGTTCTATAGAACTTTTATGTTTTATTTTATTAAAATAAATAGCAGTTTTACTTTACTTTATGGAAAGCTTAATTATAATAAAAAAACTCTAGAGTGACCTATACTCAACTTTACTATAAGTAAACATAATAACATACTTTTTGGGTAATAGTATATAATGTTCCATTTAGGTATCATATAAATGTTTAAATGGGAGATGTTTATTAGTTCTTCATTCCTGACGTAGTACAGGTAGTGATTGATCCACTTATCAATATAATGCTTATTTTTGTATATCACACCATTGATGCATATTATATCATTAGTTTAACTACGGCAGTAATAACATTTTTGAAAAGCAAACAGGTAGCAAATAAAATACTCTCTCACTGGAGAACATATGGTAGCTTTTCTTCCAATAGCCAGTGGATCCCTTACATACCATAGCTTACCTGACCTGCTTCTACATTGAATATTCAAGATAAATTTTCCCATTTAAAACTTTTAAATGTATATAAGAAAAATGTCAGCAACATCTAAGAAAAAATGTCGTTTTAATAATTTTTAATTTAAGATGTAGGATAATTACTTTTATTATTTTTCAAAGAATTCAATTTTGATTTATTATTACATTTTGGTCTTTTATAGAATTATTATACTAGGATTTCTGGTATTTCTGGGATATTATTAAATTTTTATTTAATAAAAATCACTTTTCTATCCCTTTGTCAAAAATAATTTATACAATCCACACTGAACGACTGTTATATTTTTCCTGCATGCTCTACTCTGTTCTAAGTTTGCTGTGAATGTATATTGAGAAAAAATGTATTAGTAATTCGCCAGTTTTACATACTCAAATCAATCTCAAAGCCGGCTATTCAGTATATTTTTAAACTTTTATAGCTAGGTGCTTCTAATTTTTGAGAATAATAGATATGAACTATTAGACTAGAATATTGAAAAAATGGACATTCGTAAACAAATATAAGTCTTTTTACTTAAAGAAAGAGTTCATTCCTTATTCTATCAATATTTATTGATTCTATTTATTTCTCAAGAATATCCAAAGATACTATGATTCATAAAAAAAAAGATTTTCATCTGATTTTGAGTTTTGTTCAATATATAGAGACAATATATAGGGTACATTTTGCGAGATAAATCCATCATACCATGCAAAGGAACAGAAATTTATGTTTATTAGTTTATTTAGTAATTTGTTACATGTAAAAAATAATTTTTCTTATATCTCATATAAGTCAATAAATTGTACAAATTTCCCCATTATACTTCTATACATAAATGTTATTTCAGTGGATTCACTTAAATAATTTCTAAGTAAATGTATATAATGTAAATAAATATCAATAAATATAGCAGGTAATCCATTAGTCTAGAATAAACAATCAGTTTTTATAGCGTTATGGCTCTTTGCAGTAATTGAAATGACGTGCATTTTTTTATATATTGTTAAAATTTTTTCAACTTCTTGGCAATTTTCATGTGTTTTAATATGTCGTTCGACGTGAAAGAAACAGTTTGTGAAAATAAAAATGTACTCTAACAGCCATTTGGTGAATGAAATATGAAATAAATTATGCCAAGGAATCCTCTGTATAAAGTTCTATATTTAATAATTGTTTCATTTTGATACTTCAAACGGTATGGCTTGTATCGCTCTCAGAAGCTTTCAGATTGAATTATAAAAATCAATTTTTTTTTCATTTTATTTAAAAAATATATTTCCTGTGTTTTTAAAAATGTTAGGTTATTTTTGTTTTATTGCTTTTGTAGCCTCATAAATAATGCCAAAATTTGAAGTCTCCAGAATTAGTAGTTTGGGAGAAAAAAATGGAGTTCAAAAACAGGTTTTAGGCAAAAAAGTGACTTTTCCATCATCCATAACTGCTCCCATACAATAGGGCTTATCTACACTATGGGGCTCATTTTTCTTTAAAATGGCAACTTGAATATCAAATATACCGGTAGCGTGGCCACAATCTTTGGATACGTACTCACCCACCCACCTGCCACCCACACACAGACATCATCGAAGAAACTTCATAAAACAACTTCTGGGACCTCAAAACATGTAATTCCGTCAAAATCTCGAGATCGAATTTTTCTTTCAATTATTATAATTTAGTCAAATGAGAGATTGTGAGAATGTGTGATATCGGATGGTTGGTATGTATGCTACAGTTTTCTGGGGATTTCAGGAATAGAACTGCGGGAGGATTTGTTAATTCATGCTTCTATAGAGAATAAAGGATGGTCCATAACACACTACCCTGTGGAAGTGTTTTACTTGTAGGTTATTAAAGGCAATCCTTAAATATATTCTACTCATATCAAAAAACATGTGTTATTATCAAAACGTATGTTAGACTAGAAATGTTACTGAAGTTAGACCAATGTTTTAAAGTTATTTTGATTTTGAAGATTGTAAGAAAGGATTGTTAATAGATAAAGACATGATGTATTGTTTAAACAATAATTATTGCTCTTCAATAATTAAAATGTTAATTAGCAATATTAATCTTCGTTTATAACAAGTAAGTTTTCTTGTTGTTTAAGTTTTCTGCCGGTTATTCTTATTTTCCCTTTCTTATCGATTTCTAAATTGTTTAACCTCATCGTTTTCCCAGAGCGTTTATATTCAATGTAGCATATGGTCTGAAGTCGTTGATGTGTGTATAAGAGGTTTGTTATTAACAGATTTTTGTTTATTCCAGATATTGAACTTTGTGATTGGAAAGCCTCAGAGTCTCTCATGATACGGTCTGTCAATTACCATCTTGAATGACTGCTGCATCCATGCTACCCTGGTGGACAACAACAGTATTCTTATTGGAATGAGGAAATTTCTGCTTATCGGTAACACAACTGACTGACTAAAAAAGATGTGTAGTAATGGAGTATATAAAATTCCTTTCATTATTAATAATATTAGTTATTAATATTTTATTCTATTACATACTGTAAAATGCAGACCAGATAATGCTGTAGACTTTAAATGACTTGATTATTATCTATGGATTCTAAAATTATTATATTCTGCATGTGTTTTATCTGTTAATATATGTATACTATACATAAATAATAACATTTCGGTAAAACGTAAGATGATATGGGAATATACAAAGTTTATTTGTGATATGTGACCCCTTATTTTGTTTATTGTTGATAATACTTAACATCTATTGTTTGCTAATGTATGAATTGACTTAAACAATCACTTAACTACGACTTAAGCAACAATGACTTAATTTATGATATTTGCATTTTAAAAATATATAATCTCTTTATTCATTATTTCAGTTTTCTATTAAACTACGAACTTCATTAACAAATGAAACTGAATAAAGATTAATTGATTAAATTTTAGAATGTCATATAACTCTTTAGATTCAAGATCCTGCTTATCAGTGAAGGAAATATTTACAACAAAGATAACGCCTCATCTAACGATAAACAATTAATATTTTTTAATTTCATGTAAGGCAATGCGCATTCTTTCGAACTTTATGTTTTTTCTATATATTTTGTTTAAGGTACCTACTTTCTATAGAGCCGCAGCATCAAATTTTACTTATCGACTAAACAATTACTTAGTCATCTAACTCAATATTATATATCACAGTAATACTATCATTAAGAAATAAATACTTCTTGAAGTGGTTATCTTTAAGATAAATAACAAATGAAGTTAATGTAAATCTCAGTGTAACTACTCAATATATTTCCAATATGTTATCTAAATGGGTAGGAAATAATAAACCAAATTTTAAGTTGCAAGTTTATTTTTTTTATTATTTTTGTAATTAGTAGTGTCCATGACCATAGCCATAACCATGAGCATAGTGTCCATGACCATGGCCGTAGACATGGAGGTCCTGGTTCTGATAGGAGGAAGCATGACCATGGCCGTATCCACGGTCATAGTGTCCGTGACCATGACCGTAACCATGAGCATAGTGTCCGTGACCATGGCCGTAGACATGGAGGTCCTGGTTTTGATAGGAGGAAGCGTGACCATGGCCATATCCACGATCATAGTGTCCATAGTGTTCAGGGTGTCTAGCATGTCCCTTGACATGAACATCAGCATGGAAGCCTCCATGGTGGTCAGCATGGTAGTGGACCTCCCTGACAGTGCCATCAGGCTGGTGAAGGCTGTAGTATCCCCTCACACCATGTCCATCTCCACTCTCGTGTTGTTCCTTGATGTCATGAGTATGGGGATCATGAACTCCATACCTGAAGTTGTAGTGGCCGTGACCATGGTCCTAAACATTATTTTTAATAATTATATTGATTCATGTCCATTATTAACTAATTTCAATGATTACATGTTTTTTAATTCATTACAATCTCATTGATAATATTTTATTTAAAATTCAGGAAACATCCTGGCCTCTAATACTTTTTTAAACTGAGCGTAAAATAAAATGTAATTAGTGCTTAATTAATCCTTCCTTTTTTTTTATTTTCAATTGCATCATATTTACGTCAGTGGTAAGTAGTTTTCCATAAATCTCTGCTTTTGCTACAACGTAAGAACATTATAAACTAATAATTTTTATTCAAAATTGGAAGTCGTGGACTATTGAGTGAAATAAAAGTAGTTTTACCTACAACATCTCTATGTACTAGGTGGTGTCCATAGTACTTTTGGTTTTTTCTATATTCTATGAAAGTAATAAAATAAGAATTGTCATTTGAGTATTGTATTCGGGTTAGGCTACTGTGTGAGAAAAAGCTCATCAATCGTTTGACCACGTTATTTACAAACAGTAAACTTTTGGTACTGGACATTCTTTAATCCGAATAAAATAGATTTTTATTCTAAAATATTAAATTAAATTATATACAGAGTCAATGAAAATATGATTTTTAAATCTTTTTTAGCTTTTAAAATCTAAAAAAAAAAACATAAAAAATATTTAATTTTGCAATAAGGCAGGTATGTTTGTAGAGCGGACGAGTTCCATAAGATTCAGGCACTCAGTTAAATATATTGAATAACTTGTCACAAGCATCTATGATTTAAATTTCCTTATAATTGGCAAACTTTTTATGGTTACATGAAAACAAATGATATGTCACTTGTTGAAATTTACGTATAGCCTCAAGAAAAAAAACAAAAACCAGTTGGTTGCCAACAAGTTGATGTTATGTTTACTTATAGTGAAATTGAGTGTAGGCCACTCCATTTTTGTACACATGTCGATATGGTCTTGAAATAACTGTTTTCAGTCAGCAGTTCTATTTACTCTTAGTTCACTTTAAGATATTATAATGTTTTATTCCTTTACTTGTCAGTCCGTTAGTAACATTAAAAACTGCCTGTTAGTTAATAAAATTATATTTAATTTAAATTTTCATATTTAAATAATTTTTAATATTTATATTTAGAAAAAAAATAGATGTATAACATTTTCTCTACTCATCATATGAAGAAGATTCATTTCTTTGTGATAATTTAATAAATTTGATAGAACATGTTGTTCAGTTGCAGAATCTTAACAAGAATGGAATATTACATGGAACATGTACACAAAAATATTATAAACTTTGCTCAAACTAATTACTACAATTTTTATACCTGGTCTATCGGTTAGAGCTTCATGTAAGTCATTAGTTTTTACAAATCTGGAAAGAATACTGTATTCAAAAATAATATCTTACATATCCAGGAGCAGCGAAGGCAACAGCTGCCAGAAGAACAACTGCAATAGAAACCTGCAACAGAATAATTTTGTATTTTTTTTTTGTTAATCCCTTTAATAATAACTGAGTATATATATATCTAATGAAAATAATTAGATTCAATTTATTTTATGCAATATATTAGTAAATTAAGTAATATGAATAAATTTACAAATTGTTTTGAAAGTTACTTACATATGAGTTATGTCATTATATGTTTCTTAATTGTTGATTATGAGCAAATATATAAATAGTATTTTTCTCTTTCAAAGTAAGTTTTTAGCCAAAACCTGTAGCCTGAATCTTCAGATATCTTCTGATAATTGCAGAAGGAATAATTACAAAATGCATTTATTCAGGATAATATAGTGATAAGTTGAGAATGACTTCTTCATTTATTTCGAGAAGAATGATGATTATTGAAATATTTTCAGAAATATACCTCAAAATATGCATATGCTAACTTAATATCTTAAAATTTATATGTCTTAAAATTCACTCCATCATATTAATATTTTTTTCTAAGTATAAATCAAATGTTGAAATTAAAATAACTGTTACTATTACTATCTTAAGATATTTCCTGGCATAAGAAATTCATTATGTGGTTTATACGGCCTTTATATATGTGTGTATGTGTGTGTGTTTGATGTACATACTTGTGTGTGCCAATAAATTATCACAATGCTAAATGTTAGATGAAAAGCAAAAAAAAAAATCAATAGAACTTATTGATACTTGTAATGTTATTCATTTTAGAATAGTCGCTGTATATTATGCATTTCATATATACAACACAGTAATGAATTGTCGACCGTGGGACAGATATACAACATAAAATGGATAAATGGGGATGCGGTCAGTTTTTTCCACTTCTAATCAAACTCTCATTGTCGACGTTTCGATTTTATTTAAAATCCTTTTCAAAGGCAAAGGTAGGGATATTTGAAAATGAATTATGAATTATTGATTATTACTATTACTAATAGTAATAGGTAGTTTGTTCATTTTCAAATATTCATACTTTTGCCATTGAAAAAGATTTTCAATAAAATCGAAACGTCGGCAATGATAGTTTGATTTGAAGTGGAAGGAACTGACCACATCCCAATTTACCCATTTAATGTTATATATATATATATATAAACATATTATGCAAAATTACTAATGATGCATTTACTTAAATCATCAGTATGTTAACAATGTTGTTCTTTTACTGTGAATGTTATAAATAATAAAGATTGTTATTATATTTTACATATGTGTTAGAAAAGGAGTACAGAATGTGCGACAGAGCATACCTGAAAGGAATTCATGTTCACTGAGAGGGTAGGTTAATGCGAATGACTGTCGTTGAGTGAGATAGACTTTTATATTCCTCTCAACACACATGTTGGGAAACATGCATTTTACAATCCTGGAAATGCATTTGTTAACATTGAGTAACAATTATACATTAATATAATCAAACATATTCTGAAATGCAAAGAAAAGACTTAATTACTAGATCAAGCCTGATTAATTCTGATTATTTGCTTTTATTTTCATATTATTATACTTAAACTACATCTGGCATCATTCATTTTTAAGGAATTTGGAGTTTCCGTCACTCAACTATCATCGATAAAGATAACATCAATCTCTGTTTTCTTTTATTTAATATGGTTGTACATATATTATATTCCATTTGTATCATTACATTACATCTGAATATGATCATTGTATTTGTTAAAAGAAATGTATAATAATTGGATCAACCTCACATGTTATGAAAATTAATTCACTCATGGCCTGAATATCATAGCAATCTTACCCTGAATGGCATAGCTCATAAATTACATCCCATTGTTGTAACTACATTAATCTTGAGGTTTTAGGTTTTTCAATAACCATTATAAATTTACAATGAAAAGTATCCCTCACGTCTATAGTTTCTAGTAGGATAACAGATATTATCAATTCTACGGTGATTACCATAAATACAGATGTACTGTGATCAAAGGTTTCTAGCTCTTCTAAACAGAGGGTCTAGAGCAGTGGTTTTCAACCTGTGATCCGCGGATCACTGACGTGACGTTTGCCCAGGGGATCCGCAAGACCTACAGATTCACAATGTGCAATTAATGTATTATCAATGTGTACACGTCAATGTAAGTACAGTAGCACACTATCAATGTAATTAGTGCATGTTATCAAGATAACTCGTCGTTCACATCTAAAACCAGCAAATTTTGGTAACGTTAGGGAAGAACTGCGAGCCAAAATTTGAGTCGGGCAGTTCAGTTATGATGACGACCTACGTCATTTAATTGAAACATTTAATTTAGCCAATACGTGACGCTCTGATTGTTTACTTCTTGATCTGGACTCATTTTGGATTTTAACTGCAAAAGAATATCCATCAATCTCGAATAAGGCTCTGCGCATTCTCCTACAGTTTTCTACATCATACCTGTGTGAAATAGGATTTTCCACCATGACGAACATTAAAAGTGAGAAAAGAAATAAACTACTAGCATTTGAAGAAAAGATGCCTGTATGTCTTTCTAAAACCAGGCCAAACTTTCCAGTTCTGTTCAAAAATCACCAAGGACAAATTTCACATTAATTTGTAATTCTCTTGAATAAAAAAATTCAGATAGTACTGTATTGTGTTTTTGTGTTTATAAGCCGTTTTTATTTCATTAAAAAAACTTATATATATATGTATATTTATGTACAAGGGGATCCGAAAGAATAAATAAGCTCCTCGGCGGATCCGCGCCTGCAAAAAGGTTGAAAAGCACTGGTCTAGAGTCTAGAAGACGTAGACTATTTGCCATTATTCTCCCTATCACGGTAAATACAGCTTTCATTGATAACAGTTCATTAAACTAACTTCTAATAAATGTTGTTCATAGAATTGAAAATTCTACCTTTGGGTACGTTGTAAGCACAGTTTGGATGAACTGTTTAGACTAAATAGAATTCGGCTCTTCTTTACAACTTTTAAGAATTTTCTTCTTGATGTATTCGTCTCTGAAGAACATTGTACTTAGCCAACAATTACGCAAAGACTATTAAGGTTTCATTCTATTATTTGTATTCTATGTCATCTCAAAAAAAAAAATTTTTTTTATAAATAAATTGTAATTTTCTTATATCAAGATGTATTTATCTTCAATTCTAGAGCATTTACACATATTGATTTATCCCTCTATCGCTATACATGTTTGTTTTTGTACATCTCAAGACAGATGCATGTAATATCACTTTTTAACACATAAAACGTACAATAAAACCTCTTTCGCTTTATGATTTGGTTTGACAAAAAAAATATTATAATTAATTTAAAAAAAAATATTTCAGTCGTTTTAAAAAACTGATGATTTCTTCACATATTACATATGTGACTACGATGAGATACGAAAAGTCTATGGTGAGCAGTTTTGGAGAAACAAGTGGTCTAAAAATACAATTTGGCCAAAAAAGTAAGTTTCATGTCATCAATTATTAGTACACTCTAGTGTAGACCAAGACAAGCCAAAAATAAACTGTTCTTTTTATGTAGGAAACTGTGGAGCATGTAGGAAAGTCTTTTAAAGTATGAATTCCTTTCTTACCGTAAACATGCCAAGGTACATAGCCATGTGCGTTAGAGTACATCAGGTTGCGTTAGTTCACCGCAGTTAAGAGTAGTGGACGTTTGACCCAAGTTGTCGTTGGTTTCATTATTAAGTTATTCATTAAGTTATGGTTAAAGTGATATTTATGTCGGTTAACCATTTTATTTTACTGGTTAGGAAAAGTATAGTGATCATGAGAAAATTAGATCTAAGGATTTTGACGGTTTTTCATATATTAAGGTTTCTAATGTTCTCTTTTAATGTTTTGTCGATGATTTGTTTGTATTTATTCGTGCGTATGTATCCAAAATTTTGTGGGCACGCTGAAGCCTAGGTCATTTGATGGATATAATTCATATCTTTATGGTTCATATAGTTCATATGTTTATGGTTACATTACAAGTTTTAAGTCAGTAGAAATCAATTCGCAGTAATATTTTTCATTATTCCGTATGATTTAAAGTAAACATTTCGTCTATTATAAACCATGAAAAATAAACCAGCATTAATCAATGTCTAAAAACGCTCTCAACATGTATAAAATTATATGCATATTGGTATGTTTTCCATGCCCTCTGAAATGGCTTCAGCAATCTTGATGGCATTTTACAGGCTAACTGTGAGAAGGTTTAAACTGGTCCAGGCGTGGGGAACCTGCGGCCTTAAGGTCGCATGTGGCCTTTTGAACCATGAAATAGGGCCTTATGCGTATTTTTGAGAATATAAAAACTTACAATTTTGGTAATAAAGACAAAAAATTCTGAAATTTAGAAAGAAGACTTTTTATCAATCATTACTTGAAAAGTCTAATCTTTTAGAAAATCATTTTCCTGAGTTAATAAAAGTAATAAATGAAGGCATGAAGACACTGCTGAATCTTTCGAAAGATGGAAGATAGTTTTGGATGCACTTATCGAGTCAGATATAAGGATTTTATAATATAACTAGTGTATAAGAATTTACTTATCCATTCGTGGTGGCCTTTTGGGGAAGTGGACGGTGCTAAAATGGCCTTTACTCCAAAAAAGCTCCCCACCCCTGAACTGGGCTAAATAAATGAAAGTCAAAGGGTTAACACAAACTGGAAATTAATATCCCTGTCCTTAAGTCTACGGTTGGCTAAGATTTAGGCACTCACATTCAGTCATTTTTGGATTTTATTTAAATACGACTTACTTGTTTCCTTGTCCATCAAACGTTGTTTATTTTTTTAAGAACAAATAGTCTAACATAAATAATGGTGTTATCATAAAAAATATGTTACACCAAAAATATTATTGAATCTGGATAAATTTGTTAAATTTTTTTTTATTTTGAAAATTGTAATAAAAAATATTCATAACCAAATACATGACTGTTATTAGAAACAATAATTATTGTTATTCATTAATTAGAATATTAATTAACAATGTTAATCGTCCTTAATAACAGTCAAGTTTTCTTGTTATTTTTGCATTCTCTGTCAGGTATTTCTATTCCTCGTTTCTTATCCATTTCTAAATTGTTTAACTTTTTCTTTCCCACAGTATTAATATTCAAGATAGCATTGGTCTAAAGTCCTTGCTGTGTGTATGAATGGTTCGTTATTAACACATTTTTATTTTCTTCCAGATATTGAAATTTGAGCTGAGGAAGTCTGAGGGACTCTCAATTTGAGGGCTTAGGGTCTGTTAATTAACAGTCCTGGTCGACAACGACAGTATTCCTAATGCAGTGAGGAAATTTCCACTGATCGGCAACACAACTGACTGACTAAACAAGATATGTAGTAATGGAGTATGTAAAATTCCTTTCATTATTATTAATATTAGTTATTATTATTTTATGTTATTATATCCTATAACATGCAGACCAGATAATGCTGTAGACTTTAAATGACATGATGATTATCTTTGAATTCTGAAATTAATATATTCTTTATGTGTTTTATCTATTAATATATGGGATTGAATCTGGTGTAGAAAGGTTGTACAAGCTTTTATTTCGCTTTGTATTTCTAATGTGACATATTAAAAGTTAACAAATTTATATGGTGTATGTTTACAAAACCTCTGTGGATTTTGCACGTAAGTTGTTCATGTCTTGAGGATTGCTTTGATATTTAAATGTAATCTGTCTGCTAAAATGTAAATATCCTAAAATACATAACAAGCAATATAAAACCAGAAACCATAGAGGCTAATATTCGAAAAATTCAAAAAACGCAGATGGATGGTGTAGTAGAATTTGGTAGTGCCTCAAAAGGTAAGCAGACATTCTCTGATAGTGTAAGAACGGCTTTAGGAACTAGTGCTGAGGTGTCTTGCCTAGAACTGAAATGCACTATAGGAATAAGAGACTTGGATATGTCACTGATTGCACAGATATCATGAAAGGTATTGCACAGATATGGCGGATGGCAAAGTACACGTCACTCAGGAAAACGGAAGAGGACAAAGGAAGGCCATTGTTGAATTGAGTGAAAAGAATAGTGAAAATTTATTGAGCTAGGCATAATTAGAATTAGATATTTTACTTGCCTCAAAAGTTCTCAAAACAGCTTAAGTAATCAGGTGCTTCAGATGTCTAGGATACAGTCATAGGACATTAACCTGTAACGGACCAAATAGAACTGGTGTCTGCTATAGATATTGTAAAGAAGGACATAAAGCTAAAGAGTGCTCTGCTCCGGAGCGCTGTGTACTATGTGGGGAAATCAGCAGGAAAAATGAAAACGCGGCCCACATTCTGGGCTCTGGAAAGTGGATGATTTTGAGAAAAGCACTTAAGAGTGCCTATAAACGACTTCAAATATGATTCGTCTCTTACAAGCTAATATGAATAGAACTAGTGTTGCAAATGCCCTCATCAGAGAGCTCGTATTAGAAAAAAATACAGACGTTGCCCTTATCGGTGAACGGTACAGCAATAATTGTGCATCCAACTGGTACTGGGACTAAACAAAACAGCAGCTATCTAGGTGGTAAATCTGAGAAAAGTACCATGTCAGAAGGCATCGTAGTGGTAATGACTTCGTCTGGATCGAGTGTGACACAAGAATCTTTATCTCCTCTTACTTCACATCATACTAGTCTAGGCAAGATTTTCAGTCAAAAATTGATGATGGATGATGAGATCCGAAGTATATCTCCAAATATTCTACTAGAGATGTTTAATGCGTTTCTGCGAGAGATGGTATCTTATAGTAGCTGGAAAACTTTACGACTAGTATTAATCGGTAGAGGGAAATGGAACCCAGAGGAACTATCATCTTATTGACCAATTTGCCAATAATGGCAAATGTTGGAGGTCCCAAGGTAACTAAGCGCCGAATTTTAACGTCAGCAACACAGTCAGTGCTGTTATACGGAGCAAAGATCTGCGCGACAGCTGTTATCAAGAAATGCTACAGAAATAGACTGCTTACAGTGCAAAAGAGATCAGCTTTAAGGGTGTGCTTTTATCACACGGTATCAGTCTTGGTGATATCATCATTCCAGTTGACCTACTAGCAAGAGAAATGCAGGCCAATTACCGAAGAAAGGAAGAAGTCGGTGAGCATCTGCTGGCTCAGAAGAGAGAAGGCGTACCCTAAATAGACGGCAAGTGGTGTGGGAACTGGTAACTAGAGGGCTCTGGACGGTTAATGTAATTTCAGATATCGGATAGTGGGTCGATAGAGGTTATGGCGAGAAGGGGTGTACCTGACACAATTTATTAGCGGACATGGATACTTCCGCGGTAAAATGGTAGACAGGCTAATCAAAAATATCCTTACCACCAAAAAAAGACACCTAGAAGATCTATATTAACTAATTCTGAAGTAAGTCTGCCTTACATAAGGAAATGAATGGCGTAGCCTGAGATAATGTGGAAAACAGTTCCAGGCTATTGTCGTAGCAGAAAAGGGGGTGTTTTAGCAGGTAGTCTGGTTTATATGGGAGCCAGCAGCACTGGGTAATTAAATACAACACACCTCTTTACCCCCAAAAAAATTGTTAATATATGCATACACGACATTAAGAAAATTTCAGTAAAACTTAAGGTAATATGGGAATTAAAATGTTTATTTGTGATTTATGATTGATTATATTATTTTTGTTGTTAATACTTAACATCTATGCTTTGGTAATATGTCAATTGACGTGATAGACGACAATGATTTAATTTATGATATTTGCGATGTAAAAATATTACATCTCCTTAAACAATATTTCAAATCTCTATGAAACAACGAACTCAATAAACAAATCAAACTGAATAAATATAAATTGTATAAATTTTGGAATCCCATAAAATTTCTTAGGTCCATGATGTTTATATATGAAGAAAATAATGGCAACGAAAATAAACATTATCTAACAATAAAAAAATAATATTTTTTTAATTACATCTGAAACAATGCGAATTCTTTAGAATTTTTATGTTTATTCTATATACTTTGTATATGGTACCTACTTTCCATAGCGATGCAGCATCAAATTTTACACATCGACTAAAGAATTACTTAGTCATCTAACTCAATATTATATATCACAGTAATACTATCATTAAGAAATAAATACTTCTTGAAGTGGTTATCTTTAAGATAAATAACAAATGAAGTTAATGTAAATCTCAGTGTAACTACTCAATATATTTCCAATATGTTATCTAAATGGGTAAGAAATAATAAACCAAATTTTAAGTTGCAAGTTTATTTTTTTTATTATTTTTGTAATTAGTAGTGTCCATGACCATAGCCATAACCATGAGCATAGTGTCCGTGACCATGGCCGTAGACATGGAGGTCCTGGTTCTGATAGGAGGAAGCGTGACCATGGCCGTATCCACGGTCATGGTGTCCGTGACCATGACCGTAACCATGAGCATAGTGTCCGTGACCATGGCCGTAGACATGGAGGTCCTGGTTTTGATAGGAGGAAGCGTGACCATGGCCATATCCGCGATCATAGTGTCCATAGTGTTCTGGGTGTCTAGCATGTCCATTGACATGAACATCAGCATGGAAGCCTCCATGGTGGTCAGCATGGTAGTGGACCTCCCTGACAGTGCCATCAGGCTGGTGAAGGCTGTAGTATCCTCTCACACCGTGTCCATCTCCACTCTCGTGTTGTTCCTTGATGTCATGAGTATGGGGATCATGAACTCCATACCTGAAGTTGTAGTGGCCATGACCATGGTCCTAAACATTTGTTTTAATATTTATCCTGTTAATTATGACCATTATTAACTAATTTCAATGATAATATATTTTTTAATTTACTACTATCTCATTGTTTTTTATTTATTAAAATTGGGAAAACACTCCTGGACTCTAATATTTATGAAATAAAAGTAGTTGTATATACAATATCTCTACGTACTAGTTGTCGGCGACTCATTTTTGGTTCACATGTCGACATGATCTTTCCAGAAATGATTGTTCTCATTCAGCAGTTCTATTTACTCTACTTTAAGTAATTTAAGTTTACTTTAAGAAATTATAATGTTTTATTCGTTTACTTGTTGGTCCGTTAGTAACATTAAAAACTGTTTTAATTAATATAATTATAAGAAGGTATCAATTCTAAATAATTTTTAATATGTATATTTGAAAAAAGAAATAGGTGTCTAATATTCTCTTATCATATGAGCTACATTCGTTTATATGTTTTACTAAATTCGATGGCACTCGGAATTTTGTGAAGATTCTTAAGAAGAATAGTAAGTAAGACATATACAACAATATTGTCAACCTTGGTAAAACTTATTAAATCACAATTGTTATTTCTGGTCTATCAGGAAGTACATCATATAAGTCATTAGTTTTTATAGATCTGGAAAGAATACTCTATTAAAAATTAAATTGTCTTACATATCCAGGAGCAGCTAAGGCAACAGCTGCCAGAAGAACAACTGCAATAGAAACCTGCAACAGAATAATTATGTACATTTTTTTTGTTAATCCCTATAATAATCATTCAAAATCTATACATATCCAAGGAAAGTAATTAAATTCAATTTATTTATGCAGTATATTAATAAATTAAGTTATATGAATACATTTAAAAATTGTTTTCAAAGTTACTTACATATCAGTTATGTCATTATATGTTTCTTAAAGTTGATTAAGAGTGAATATATAAGTATTAGTTTTTTTCTACAAAGGTAAGTTTTAGCCAAAACCTGTTAGCTGAATTCTCAGATGTCTTCTTAACATAAACAAGGATATATATAAAATAAAAAAAAAGAAAAATGTTTTTTGCGTTTGAATGTATTGGACATATTTCAGACATTCGATATTGAAGGCAATCTTAATGATTAGTTAAGGAATAGTTAAAATTAATTAATAACAGCAACTTGAATGTTTTATAATTAGGTAATTTTGTACAAATCTCCTGTACGAAATCATTGATTTCGTCATTCAATGAATAAAATGTATTCATTTTTTTATATCTTCTATCTTCCTTTTATAAGTACAATCTCTGTATGAGCAATTAATATGCTCAAATAACTTGTTCTATTTATAATACGAAATATATATATAATACACGTACTAACAGCTATATGACTCCATAGGAATAAAGTCTAAATGTTGACACTTGACTTAAGAGAACATAAATAATATTTATATATAATTAAAACACATTTATTCATTCAATAATACAATAAACTGTAACTTAAACTATTTTTTTTCTATGTTTTAAGATTATAGATTATTCCAGTACCTTAGTAATCAAGAATTCTTTCTTTATTTTCTTTACTATATTAATGGTTCTATAGTGAGATTTAAATAAGAAATATATGCATTAAGAATATCTTAGTATCACTTGAAATTCGTATCTAAGTTTTAGAAATTAAACAAAATCAAATGAGAGAATGCATTTATTCAAAAAAATTTACTGATAAAGCTGGTTGTACTTCTTCATTAATTTCGAGAAGTTAGATCAAAATTATTGCTCAAAATATCCATATCTCCTCTTAAGATCTTGAAAGATATATGTCTTAAAATTCACTCCATCTTATTAATAGATTTTCAGTAAGTATAATTTAAATATATATACATTTATATAACTGTCATAATTACCTTCTTAAGATGTTGCCAGGCATTAAGAATTCATAATGTGGTTTATATGGCCTTATATGTATGTGTGTGTGCGTTTGTGTTTCTGTGTTTGTATGTGGTGTACATGCTTCTCTGTTTCAGAGAAATCACCAAAATGTTAAAACATACATAAAAAAAGAATAAAAACTCAATAAAACTTTTAATAATTGTAATTTATTTCATTTTAGAGTAAGAAATGTAGATTGTTGCATTTTAGCATATATAACTTTAGAAACATATATTAATAAGAATAAAATGAATAATGATACATAGAGTTAAATCGTCTGTATATTACCATTGTTGTTATTTTACTGTAAATATTATAAGTAATAAAAATTGCTTTAATATTTCTGTTAGAAAAGGAGTACGGAATGTGCGACAGTGCATACCTGGAAGGAGTTCATGTTCACTGAGAGGGTAGGCTAACACGAATGACTGTCGTTGGGCAGGATAGGCTTTTATATTCCTCTCAATACACATGTTGGGAAACATCTATTTTACAATCCTGGAAATGCATTTGTTATCATTGAGTAACATAATTTAATAAAATGTATTCAAGAATAATAAGAATAAAATTAATTACTAGATCAAGCCTGATTATTCCTGATTATTCGCTTAAATTTTCAAATTATTATATTTAAACTACATCTGGCATCATTCATTTTTAAGAAATTTGGAGTTTTCGTTACACAACTGTCATCGATAAAGATAACATTAATCTCTGTTTTCTTTTATTCAATATGGTTGTACATACATTTTGTTCCAATTGTATCATTAGATTACATCTGAATATAATCATTGTATTTGTTAAAAGAAATGTATAATAATTGATCAACCTCACATGCTATGAAAATTATTACACTCAGGGCCTGAATACCATGGCAATCTTAACTAAATGGCGTAGCTGATATATATTACGTCACATTGTTGTAACTATATTAATCTTGAGGTTTTAACTTTTTGAATGAATATTATATATTTACATTGAGAAGTACCCCTAAATTATATGGTTTTAAGTAGGATCGGAATACAGATATTGTCCATTTCAGGGTAATTGGCTTAATTACAGATATACGTACTGTGATCAAAGGTTTCTAGCTCTTCTAGGCGGAGGGTCTAGAGGAGATAAAACATTTGCCATTATTCTTCCTATAATAGCAAATACAGCTTCCATTGATTATAGTTAACTAAAAATACTTCTAACAAATGTTTTACATATAATTCAAAATTGTCAACTTTGAGTACATGGATTCTTTACAAATGTAAGGACAGATATAATGAACTGTTTAAACTAAATTAAACATTGTTCTTGATATTATTTAATAACATTTTTCTTGTTTTAATTGTCTCTGAAGGATATTGTAAACATAGCAGAAAATATTTTAAGACTACTAAAGTTTTATTTTAAATTTTTTTTCATGTCATGTCAAGAATTTATTATTTAGCTTTGAAGCTTGGAGGGAAATTTACTTTTTCTCAAAAGTTTATTTGTCTTTAATTCCAGAGCATAAGCACATCTTAATTTATCCATTTATCGTTATACATACTTGTTTTTGTACATCACACAACCGATGAATGTCACAGCATTGGTTTTTCCATAGCAGTAATAATACTTTTGTAAAGCCAAACTGAAGATTTCATGTCAAGCTTCATAGACTACGATATAATCTTTTACAGCAGAACATTGTATTTTTGGAAGACATTTTTCGAATATTTTCGAAAATGTCTGTGTGTCTGTGGAGATTATCCATATTGTTTGGAAGCAATTATGCATGGCAAAAAAGTCACTTTTTCCCAAAAACCTGTTTTTAGACTATATTTATTTTCTTCGCAACTACTAACTCTAGAGATTTGAAATTTTTGCATTATCTTTCAAGTTACAAATTCAATAAACGAAAAAAATATTCAGATTTTAATAGATGGGGAAATTTTTTTTCTAATACAATGCCAAAATTTTAATTTATAATTCGATCTGAAAGCAACGAATTTCACCACACAGCCACACAGCTTGACGTATCATAATGAAACTATTGCTGAAAATAGAACATTCTGAGGGCAATGAGTAGAGATATTTTTTTTTTCAAAATTCCATTCGCCAGAGGGCCGTTACATTACCTGCATACAAAAAATGTTTTTTTGACTCTAAACGGCTAATCAAAGTGCAAGAAAATTTGCAAAAAAATTAAAATAAAAATTACCAATTTACAAAAAAATTCAGGAAATTTCAATTACGGCAACAACAATAACGCTATAAACACTGATTGTTTATCCAAGACTAACGGATCACCTGAATACTTGTCAAATTTATTGATTTTTACATTGCTCGTATTTATCTTAAATTTTTTTTGAGTAAATCCACTGAAATGATATTGATGTGTAGAAGTATAATGAAAAAATTAAAATAATTTATTGACTTAATATGAGATATAAGAAGAATAATATTTTTACATGTAAAAAATCATCTCCAGTTAATATACATTTTTATGTTGTTTTTCATAGTATGATGGATTTGTCTCAGAAAATGCTTTAATCAATCTATATGTTGCATCCTTGAACAAAACTTAATATCAGATGAAAATTTCTTTGTTTTTGAATCATAGTATTTTTGTACACTATTGAAGTGTGAGGAAAAAACCCTTTCCTCAAGTAAGGGAGTTACGTTTGATGACAAATATCCATTTCTCTCATTATTCTATTGTAATAAATCATATCTATTACTTTTAAAAATGAGAAGCTCCTAGCTATAAAAGTTTTAAACTATAGTGAATAGACGGCTTTCACTTTGATTTGGGTGTCTAAAACTGGCTAATTACTAATATTTTTTTTCTCAATATACATTCACAGCATTCTTATAACAGATTGCAGCACGCAGAAAAAAAAAACAACACTCGACCAGGGTAAACTGGTATATTTGATTTTTGACAAAAGGAAAGAAAAGTAATTTTTATTAAAAACCAGGAAGGCATAAAATTGTCAGTATAATATTTCTATAAAAGACTAAAAATTTAAATAAAAATTCAAAATTGAAAACATTCTTTGAAAAATAATAAATGTAGTTATCTTACACCTTAAATCGGATCTTAAAACAGCATTTTTACTTTACTATAAGTAAAGTATAGTGATCGTGAAAAAATTCGATCTCGAGATTTTGACGGAATTACATGTTTTGAGGTCCCAGAAGTCGTTTTATGACGTTTTTACGATGATGTCTGTGTGTGTGTGGGTGGGTGGGTGGGTGGGTGCGTGTGTTAGCATTGCTTGTTACCACGCTACGGTCCAGAATCTTTGATGGATTAAGTTGATATTTTACACAAAAATGGGCCTCATAAAGACAAAGATCCCTATTGTTTGGGAAGAATTATGCATGATGGGAAAGTCACTTTTTTTGCCAAAAACAGTTTTTTTTAAAACATTTATTTCTCCTAAACTGATAACCCTAGAGTTTTGAAATTTTCACATTATCTTTGAAGTTACAAATGCAACAAAAGAACAATATATTCAGAATTTTAAAACAACAGAAAATAATTTTTTTTTCAATAAAATGTACAAATTTTGACTTATAATTCAATCTCAAACCTTGTGAGAGCGATACAAGCCATACTGTTTGACGGACAAGAATGAAACTATGCCTATAAATAGAACATTATGTGTAGAATGAGTTGAGATATTTTTTTTCAAAATTATATTCGCTAATGGGGCGTTACAGTACGATTTCTGTTTTCAGAAAATGTTTTTTTGACGCTAAACGGCTGATTAAAAAATAATGAAAATTTGACCAAAAATGGAACAAAAAATTAGCAATTCATAAAAAAAAATCATGAAGTTTCAATTACGGGAAAGAGCAATAACGATATAAAAACTCTTTTTTTACCCTAGACTAAGAGATCACCTGCTATACTTGCCGAATTTTTTGTATTTTTTTACATTGTTTACATTGACTTAGAAATTTTTTGAGCGAATCGACTGAGATAAAACTGATTTTCTTAAGGAACAGTTTAAATTGTTTATTGAATTATATGAGATGTAAGAGGAATAATATTGTGCAGGAAAATGATAACACTCACTCAGAAAAAAATCGTATATATGTTATTTGACAAAGGGGAAGGAAAATGATCTTATTAAATACTAAAAAGCTTATTATTATTATTATTATTATTTTAAAGATTAAAATTCCCAGTATGATAATTCTATAAAAGACCAAAAATGTAAATGATAATTCATAATCTGAATCTCTCGTTTAGAGATTAATAAATGTAATTATCGTACATCTTTAATTAACAAATCACCTTAAAACAACATTTTCTTCGCAGTTAAAGATGTTTTTCAGAGAAAAAAAGGGTATTTTGCTGTTTTAAATTCAAAAATTTTACTTTAATATTCAAAGTAGAAGGATGTCAAGTAAACGATGTAAGAAATCTACTGGCTGTTTGAACGAAAGCCATTCTCTTGTAGGAGAATAAATCGTTTCAGGAAATGTTCACTTTGGTTTTTCAATAATGTTATTACTGCTGTAGTTATACTAATGCAATTATTTGCAAATAATAAATTATTTGTGATGTACAAAAATAAGCTTATAAAATGATATGTCCTTCAATCACTATCTGTACTACCTCAGGAATGATAGGCTAATAATTATATCCCATTTAGATGTTTACGTTATGCTTAAATGAGACGTTATGTTTTATATACTCAAGAAATTTGACATTAAGTTACTCATAGTAAAGTAGAGTGTAGGCCACTCCAGATTTTTTGTTTGTACCTACGTATTAGAGTGAGTATGAATGTTTATTTTGCATGTTTGTATAAGTGAGTGTGTATAATGTTTCAGCACTCAACTCATCATATCTATTTTCAAGACATAAATATTTCTTGAATAGTAATAATAATCTATATTGTTCGTAACTTAAATTGAAACCTTTTCTTAATTTGAACTTCCATGCCTACTGATTTAAAAAGATTTATTTTATATTTAGCAGTAAATTAATATGATAATACAAATAATAAGCATTACAAATAAGAAAGAAACATTATTTAACATTTTAGTACCACTATCATAAGAGAAGAAATACTAGAAAGATTTCTTGTAAAATCCGATTATGAATACATTATTGTAAATTTTATTTACACTTATTTAGTTTATTACATTTCCCACAATTTAAAAATCAAGTAGTATCATTCTTTATAAATTTCAGAATAATCTTAATTTTTTGTCACTTTCTATTTAGATGCGTACATACGTATATTGTATTCCATTGTTTCCCGAGAATAATTTGCAGAAAATTATAATGTCTATTGAAATAATTACTTATAACATGTTTATAATATTCTATATATTTATCAGTAGTGCACATTTCATTTTATAACCACTCAAAAAGAGGTTATTAGTATATGACTTGTAAAAAAGGTCATCAATGGGCCATTTACACAAAGGAAGAATGAAAATAGCTCGACACAAAACATCTTTTATGTGGAGACTCGGTGATTCTTTGCCTCATTCTAATCATGAGTAAATACCACAAAATAGAAGATTATATAGCTCGTGAGTTAAAACATGGAAGGTTTTATAAACTAAAATTCACAATCTTATGTGATTATACCAGCAATTTTAAAACCAATGTAGGTTACAAGAATAGAATTTAATAACAAGTTTTATTACTGTTCTTCAGTTTTTAACCTTATAATCATTGACTTCGGAAACTTATGAATGTAATAAAATCTATTTGATGGATATTATAAAAACCAATAAATTGTATGAAGGATAAAAAGACGACTATATAATTGATGATATATAACAAGATTTTACTATAAACATATGAAATAAAATCAACGTCTAACCCACAGTAAGAAATCAGGAATAAGACTAAGATCTTTCAACCGTAACAAGCGGTCTACTTAAGAGTCAAATCTTAACTGATTTCTTCTCTGAACAAATCAGTTGAAATATGACCATGTTCAAGACCGCTTGATGTGGTTGAAAGATAGTGTTACCAAATATCAGGTAACGATTCTGGCTAAAATAATACAAAAAATGAGCTAAAAAGAGCTCTTATTTTCCAAACTGAGCTAAGAAAAAGGGTCAAATGGCAATATAACGAATATAACATTCTAAACAGTATTTTAATAATGTTTTTTGAACAAGATTAAAATTTTGTTTATCAAATGTAGTTACTAAATTCAATACTTCATGAGAATTTTCGGTCTTTCTGGTTTCATAAATTTAGTTGGTCCCAATTACCGCAATAATGTCAAAAGAAACATCAAAATCATAGGAGCATATTTAATAACGTTTTAATTCATCTCGTGTTGGCAGTTTACTAACTATTGTTGATAAATTAATTTTGTTTCAAAGTTTGTTTTTACTTTACTAGAAGTAAAGTATAGTGATTGTGAAAAAATTGGATCTCGAAATTTTGACGGAATTACATGTTTCGAGGTCCCAGAAGTCGTTTTATGAAGTTTCTTCGATGATGTCAGTATGTGTGTGGGTGGGTGGGTGAGTGTGTTAGCATTGCTTGTTACCACGCTACGGTCCAGAATCTTTGATGGATCAAGTTTACACAAAAATGGGCCCCATAGCGAAGAACACATACTTTCCGTCTGCACCCCTTGGACGGGGGTTGGCAGCTTTGGTCGGGCTGCGCGTCTTATCCTCAGTTAAAGTTGCCCTAGGAGATTTGATCATCTGCTCTTCATTCCTGGAGAAGGTTGATTTCTGATCGGCTTTTGGAGACTTCCCACTCATCTCGCCGGATGCTCCTTGTTCTCCTGGTTAAAATTTCGTTTTCCCTGTGCCTGTAGCTCCAACAGGAGCCGAGAAAAACGCGTTTAAAAGTGGGGGTAAAGTACAATCCAGAAATTTTCTGGATTAGGGGATTGGCCCAGAGGACCGGAGATGATGGGAAACTGTCAGGGGGGGTAAGAAAATAAAAATGGGTAGGGGCCAGTTATATGAAAAAAAAGGAGGGGGGGAGTAAAATCGAAAAAACGCAAAAAACGCTGAAAAATTCGATGAGTGAAGGTTAAGAACTTCTCACTATTGCTCCAAAAAATAAAAAACTTAGATGAAGACGCACTAAAAGAGTGCTCACGCGCAATGCGCTCTCTCTCGACGAAAAATGAGAAAACATTTCCCACGGGGGATGTTCTGAATACCACCAACGATCCAGGAGTCGCCGAATCCCGGATCTGTTCCGCGACAGGTACCATCCAAGGTAGCATGCACAGGTACATCCACAGGTAGCATGCACAGGTACATCCACAGGTAGCATGCACAGGTACATCCACAGGTAGCATCCACAGGTATGTACCTATGGATGTACCTGTGGATTTACCTGTGGATATACCTGTGGATGTACCTGTGGATGTACCTGTGGATGCTACCTGTGGATGTACCTGTGCATGCTACCTTGGATGGTACCTGTCGCGGAACTGATCCGGGATTCGGCGACTCCCGGAATATAATTATATAATAATTATATTGGGTAATTGGGAATAAAATATAATTGGGAATTGGGAAATAATATTATATAATATTATATGTAAAATATTATATACCCAAAAAGGATGATATTATATATAGTAAAGTTGAGTGTAGGCGACTCCAGATTTTTTAAAAGCTAAATTACAAATTTTAGGTTTAATTATTTAAAAAAAAATTTTATTCTATAATTAACGGTTTACGGTAAAAAACATTTTTTGAACACATAAGACGTACAATAACACCTCTTTTGGTTCATGTAATTTTGAAGCAGCATAGTTCTCTATTTTTAGGTATAAATTTATGTTCCCCATCAAATGGTATGACTTGATTCTTCCTCACAAACTTTGAAATTCAATCAGAGGAAAAAAATGATAGAATATATTGAAAAAAAATCCAGTTGTTATAAAAACTGATGACTTCTTCTCATCTCTGACTAAGATGACAATACCATCTAGTCATCAAAAAATCAACATTTAGGGTGAGTACTTTTTATGAAACAAATGGTTTAAAAATACAATTTGGCCAACAAAGTAACTTTCACATCATACAATATTAATCATTTCCACCAAGAGTATACTTCACTGTAGTGCAACACAAGCCAAATAT
This sequence comes from Hermatobates lingyangjiaoensis, assembly GCA_026182355.1. Taxonomy (NCBI): domain Eukaryota; kingdom Metazoa; phylum Arthropoda; class Insecta; order Hemiptera; family Hermatobatidae; genus Hermatobates; species Hermatobates lingyangjiaoensis. The sequence continues at coordinate 1,816,371 of JAPFBL010001930.1, read as the reverse complement.
GAGCATGTAGGAAAGAAAGTCTTTTAACGTATGAAATGCTTTCTTACCGTAAACACGGCAAGGAACATAACAATGTGCGTTAGAGTACAACAGGTTCCATTAGTTCACTGGAGTTAAGAGTAGTGGACGTTTGACCCAAGTTGTCGTTGGTTTCATCAGTTATGGTTTAAGTCATATTTATGTGAGTTAACCATTCTAATTTACTGGTTAGATAAAGAATAGTGATTATGAGAAAATTAGATCTCAGGATTTCAACAGTTTTACATGTTTTAAGCTTCCCAATGTCCTCTTTTGATGTAGTTTGGTATATAGATTGTGGGCATGCTGCAACCTAAAAGAATTGATAAACCCAATTCATATTTTGCACAAAGATTTGCATTATTAAATTTATAGTGTAAATGTGTTCTTTAGTTCAATATAACTTTCGAAAGAACCCTTTGGTCACAATATATAATCGCGATCAAAAAGTATATTCGTATACAAAATCCCTATGTAGGTATGAAGATTGTTGTCAAATCATACACAAAACTATAGCTGAGATGATTTTGTATATCCATTTAACAATTGTAACATGAAGTTGATTTACTCTACCATATGCAAGTATGGCCACCAAGAGTACGAGTACTATAAGATTCAGGCCCTGAGTTTATTAATTATTATAAAATCTCAAAATGAGTTCAAATATTTTTAAATAATTTTATGATTATAACTACATGATAACAAATAACAAATTATTGATTAATACGTATGCATAACCATATAAGAGAAAAAACAGCTAGTTCAATTATATATCAAATATCATTTGTTATTCCACAGTGTACAAAATATTATTATTTTATATATAAATACATTATCATGTAACACAAGAGTTAGTTAATCATCATTAATTAATATAGTAATTAACAATTCAATATTAATCTCCAATTAGATTTGCCAAGTTTTTATATTAGTCATATTTAGGATGTAGTCATATTAGTTCCTAGAACATATGTTTATGGTTAAATTACAAGCTCTACGACAGTAAAAATCAATATGCATTAATAGGTTTTATTATTCCGGATGATTTAAAGTCATTTATTAACCATGGAAAAAAGATATTGGCCATTAATCAACATCTAAAAACGTTCTCAACATACAAAAAAGTTATTGCATATTGGTTTGTTTTCCATACTCTGTGAAATGGCTTCAGTAATTAAGTAATAAGTGACGTAATAATGGCTTCAGTAATAAGTGACAAAATATTGCAGTCTCTTCAGGTTGTCCCAGTGAAGGTTTAAACTGAGCCAAACAAATTAATGTAAAAGTGTTAACAACATACTGGAGATTAACATCCCTGTCCTTGAGTGTACCTTTGGCACTTAGATTTTGGTATTCACCTTCAGTGAATTAATTCCATTCGGGATTTTATTTAAATAAGACTTATTGGTTTGCCTGTCCATCAAACGTTGTTTAATTTTTCAAGAACAAATAATCTAACGTGATTTAAAATTATTGTGGTATTATAAAAAGTTTGTTGGACTAGAAATATTACTGAAGCTGAACAAATCTTTTAAAATTATTTTGATTTTGAAGATTCTAAGAAAAAATTGGTAATAGGTGAAGACATGATGTATTGTTTAAAGAATAATTATTAATATTCATTAGTTCAAATGTTAATTAGCAATATTAATATTCATTTCTAACAAGCAGGTTTTCTTGTTATTGAAGTTTTCAGTCTGTTATTCTAATTCCTCCTTTTTTATCCGTTTCTACATTGCTTAACCTCTTCCCTTTCCTACAGCATCTCTGTTCAATGTATCGTATGATCTAAACTCTCTGTTGTGTTTATCAGTGGGTCATTAATGACAGGTTTTTATTTTATTCCAGATATGGATTTATGTGCTATGAAAGCCTGAGGGTCTCTCATGATATGGCCTGTTAATTAACAGCATGATTGGCTGCTGCATCCATGCTAAGCCGGTGGAAAACGACAGTATTCCTAATGCCATGAGGAAATTTCCGGTTAACGGCAACACAACTAACTAATCTAAGGTGTATAGTAATAAATTTATTAATATTTATTTCATTATTATCAATATTTGGTATTATTATTTTATTCATTATATCGTACAACATGCAAACCAGATAATACTGTAGAGTGCAAATACCTTCATGATTATCTTTGGATTTTAAAAATAATATCTTTTGAATGTGTTGTTTCTGTTTATATATGCTAAATCTACGTTCATCAAATTTCTGTAAAACACAAGATGATATGGGTATACTATAAGAAGTTTTTTTTCTTACTTGTGACTCGTTATTTTATTTATTAAAATTCAGGTTAATACTGAATATCTATGATTTGATAATGAGTAAATTAACGTGACAGCAGCAATGACTTAATGTATGATATTTGCAATATAAAAATATTACTTCACATCACATCTTCAGTAAACTACTACCTTCATAAATAATTGAAAGTGAATAATGATAAATTTTATAAATTTTGTAATCCCATAAAATTGACTAGCTCCATGATCTTGTTTATCTATAGAGAAAATATTTACAACCAAAATTACTCATTATCTAACGATAATAAATTAATTTTTTTTAATTACATGTGAAGCAATGCGCATTCTTTAGAATTTTACTGTTTTTTCTATATACCTTTTATAAGGTATCTACTTTCTTTAGAGCTACAAAATAAAATATTACATATCGGCTAAAGAATTATGAAGTCATCTAACTGAATATTACTTATCAAAGTAATACTTTCAATAAGAAATAAATATTTCTTGAAGTGATCGTCTTTATGAAAGATAATGAATGTAGTTAACGTAAATCACAGTCAAACTACTCAAGATATTACCAATATGTTTTTTAAATGGGTAAGAAATAATAAACCAAATTTTAAGTTGCAAGTTTATTTTTTTTATTATTTTTGTGATTAGTAGTGTCCATGACCATGGCCGTAACCATGATCATAGTGTCCATGACCATGGCCGTAGACATGGAGGTCCTGGTTTTGATAGGAGGAAGCGTGGCCATGGCCATATCCACGATCATAGTGTCCATAGTGTTCGGGGTGTCTAGCGTGACCTTTGACATGAACATCAGCATGGAAGCCTCCATGATGGTCAGCATGGTAGTGGACCTCCCTGACAGTGCCATCAGGCTGGTGCAGGCTGTAGTATCCCTTCACACCATGTCCATCTCCACTCTCGTGTTGTTCCTTGATGTCATGAGTATGGGGATCATGAACTCCATACTTGAAGTCGTAGTGGCCATGACCATGGTCCTAAAAATGAGTTTTAATATTTGTATTGATAATCATGTTCATTTATAACTAATTTTAATAGAGAAATATTTTTTTAATTTATTACAATCTCATTGTTATTTATTTATTAATATTGAGGAAACACTCTCGGACTCTAATATTTGTTTATACTGAGCGTAAAATACAATTTAATTAGTTTTTAAATAATCATTACTTAATTACAAATTTATGTGATTTTTACAACAGTTGTAAGATAAGTCGATTTTTTATATGTAAGTTACAACAGTTTTATATGATTTGTAGGTCTCTACAAACCTCTGGTTTTGTTACTAAGTAAGAACATAATAAACTAATAAATATATTCGAAATTGGAAGTCGTGGACTATTGAGTGAAATAAAAGTAGTTGTATATACAACATCACTACGTACTAGGTGTCCATGGTACATTAGTTATTCTAAATAGTTATATTATTCTATGAAAATTATAAAGTAAAATCTTATATTTGAAAATGATAGTGAAGGGTTTAACCATGTCATTTACAAACACTAAATTTTGGAATTGGACATTTTTTAATCTCAAGTAATAAAATTATTATTGTGAAAAAAATGTAACACTAATTGGGTTTAAATTTATGCATATCCTCATATAAATAAAACAAAAACCTGTTGGTGGCCAACGAGTTTGATATTATGTTTACTTATAGTAAAATTGAGTGTAGGCAACTCCTTTTTAATACACATTTCTACATGATCTTTCTGGAAATGATTGTTCTCAGTCATCAGTTCTGTTTACACTTGTTTACTTTAAGAAATCATAATGTTTTATTCGTTTTCTTTTCAGTCCGTTAGTAACATTAATAACTGTTTATTAATAAATATAATTATAAAATAAATCATTTTAAATAATTTTTAATATTTATATTTAAAAAGAAATCCATGTATAACATTTCCTTTACTCATCATATGAATTACACTTGTTCTCGTGTGATAATTTAATAAACATGACATCACTTGGAGGTTAGTGCAGATTTTTTACAAGAATACATTGATAACATGTACACTAAAATATTATAAACATTGCTCAAACTAATTCCTACAATTGTTATTCCTAGTCTATCAGTGAGAACTTCATGTAAGTCATTAGTTTTTATAAATCTGGAAAGAAGAGTTTATTAAAAATAAATTATCTTACATATCCAGGAGCAGCCAAGGCAACAGCTGCCAGAAGAACAACTGCAATTGAAACCTGAAACAGAATAATTTTGTATTTTTTCTGTTAATCCCTCTAATAATCATTCAAAATCTATATGTAAGAAAAAAAAGTAATTAAATTTAATTTATTTTATGTAATATATTAGCATATTGAATAATATCAATGAATGTACAAATTGGTTTGGAAGTTACTTACATATAAGTTTCTTCATTATATGTTTCTTAAATTGGATTAAAGAGCAAATATATAAATAGTAGGTTTTTTTTTATCAAGGTAAGTTTTAGCCAAAAAACTGAGAGCTGTAGTTTGAATTCTCAGATGTCCTCTCAATTTAAAGAACGATATTTATTATATATAAATAGTAAAATGTTTTACGTCAAGAATGCATTGTATATATTACAGATATTCAATAATCAAAATTCGCTTCTTAACGATTAGTGAAAGGATGTTTAAAATTAATTAATAACAGAAACTCAAAAAGGTTTTAAAATTAGGTCATTTTGTACTAAACTGGGTTTGATTTCGTCTTTCAATGAAGAAAATTTATTTTTTTTTTTATATATATTTCTATCTTTATTTTTTTAAGTCTGTTCAGGTAAAAATTTCAGTATGAGCAATTAATATGCTTAAAATTACTTGTTCTATTTAATATACAGAAGCAAAATATAAATATAATAAAATTAAATACAGATATATGACTTCATAGGAATAAAATCCTTATAGTCGACACTTGACTTAAGAGAACATATATATATATAAATATATATATATATATATATATATATATATATATATGATCAAACCACAATAAGAAATGGGAAAACAAGACTAAGATCTTTCAACCGTAACAAGCGGTCTTCGTCAGAGTCAAAAACCCAACTGCACGGTGCAGTTGGGTTTTTGACTCTGGCGAAGACCACTTGTAACAGTTGAAAGATCTTAGTCTTGTTTTCCCATTTCTTATTGTGGTTTGATCATTCATTGTTATTTCACGTGTTTATGTGAAATCTTTATATATATATATATAAAAAAGTTATGTCAGATTTCACTTTGTTATGCATGGTCAAATATTTTTCTAAACTTGGAGAACATTTTTTTGAAATAAACCATATTTCTCAAAATATGGATATGTTAATTTGATGTCTTAAACATCATATTTCTTAAAATTTATTCCACGATATTAATAATTTTTTAGTAGGTATAAATCAAGGATTGATATTGAAATAATTGTCATTATTACTACCTTATAATGTGTGTGTGATGTACAAATTTGTGTGTATCAAAGAAGTTACCACAATGCAAAAATTTACATCAAAAAGAAAAAAAAAAGCAATAGAACGTATTAATAGTTGTAATTTCTTTCATATTAGAGAAATAACTGTATATTGTTGCATTTCAACATTTATATATGTATATGGGAACATAGTATGAAAAATTAATATTGATGATGCAATTAAATCGTCAGTATGTCAAAATGTTGTTAGTTTACTGCGAGTGTTTTAATGCAGAATGATTGATATTGTATTAGTTGAAGTAGAGGAATACAGAATGTGCGACAGAGCATACCTGAAGGGAGTTCATGTCGAGTGAGAGGGTAGGCTAACACGAATGACTGTCGTTGGGCAGGATAGGCTTTTATATTCCCCTGAACACCTACGTTGGGAAATATGCATTTTACAATCCTGGAAATGCATTTGTTAACATTGAGTAACATTAATATATTAAATATATTCTGGAGTAATAACAAAATACTTATTACTACATGACGCCTTATTAATCTGCTTGATCGCTTATAATTTCCAATTATGATATTTAAACTACATCTTGTTTTATTCATTTAAAAAATTTGTACATACTTTTGTGCAATTTACATCATAACTTTACATGTGAATATAATAATTGTATTTACTAAAAGAAATATATAATAAACGATCAACCTCGCATGTTATGAAAATTTTATACTGAGGAGTCTGAATTTTCTAGTAATCTTACCCTGAAGGCATAAGTCATATATAGGGTTTATACCTATAGAAAACGGGTTTTTGGAATAGTAATTTTTCCAAAAAACCGGTTTTAAACGGTTTTGAATTTTTATAACAAAATTTTTTTGCTTGAATATTCTGCAATTCAAAAAAAAAATTTAACAGAAAATTTAGAGTGATTAAAAGCAGTTTTTGACTGAAATTATTTACTGTTCAATTTTATTGATAGTAAAATTTTTTTATGAAATTTAGTAGGACAAAGAAATAAAAGTTGACCAGGATTAAATAACTTGAAAAACAATTATTCGTTGTTTATGCATAATTTTCACATATAAGGATGTAAATATTTTTATAATAGTAAAAGGAGTTATTCAGCAATGAGTTGGAATAAATAAAAACAATATATTTCATATTTTTATTATAACCATATTATGAACCATATTATTTTGCAACCATATTATATTTATAATAATCATATTATCAAATCGGACCGATATGATTCCAAGAACCAAACCGGTTGCAACAGTTTTTTCATCAATCTGGTACATTTGGCTACATTTGCCATTTTCAAATTTTTTTAAGCGTTATTCGTACATTGAAAACCGATATTTCTACTAAAAACCAGGTTTTAGAATTTCCTAATTTTCTCCAAAAAACCGGTTTTTAAAATCGGTTTTTAAAAACCGACAAGCCCTAGTCATATATTACATCCCATTGTTGTAACTACATTAATCTTGAGATTTTAAGCTTTTGAAGGACCTTTATAAATTTATATTGAGAAGTATTGCTCACATCTATAGTTTTTGGTAAGATTTTAACACAGAGATTATGCATTCAACGGTGATTGGATAAAATACAGATATACTGTGATCAATGGCTTCTAGCTCTTCTAAGCAGACGGTCTAGAAGATGTAGAATATTTGCCATTATTCTTCGTTTGATGGCAAATACAGCTTTGATTGATAGTTGTTCAGTAAACTAACTTGTGATAAATGTTTTTTATACAATTCAAAATTCTACCTTTGAGTACATGGTATTCATAAGCACAGTTGGGATGAGCTGTTTAAACTAAATTGAACCCGATTTTTTTCACATTCTAAAAGTATAATTACTTTCTTCTAAGGATCATATTATTTGATTAAAACAATCTAAATATTTTTTTAATTTTTTAATAATTTTCTAAATAATAATTTGTTTTTTACTTAAACATTTTCTAAGATATATGAACAAAGAAAAGTAAATAAATCTGACAAGTGCAGCAGTCGATCCACTATTCCAAGAAGAATTTTCAGCTTTTATTTCCAAAACGGGCTTTGCTGTAATCTGATTGTATAACTTTTTTAAAAGCTATAAAATTTGGAAAAATTTGTTTATCTTATTAACATTTAGCGTAAAAATTTTTTCTTATCACAATAATACCCCTTTTAATTTTGAAGCAGCATACTTAAACTGATCCTCCGCATTGTGCTCTATTTTTAGGTATAAATTTATTTTGACCATCAAACGGTATGGCTTGAATGTTCCTCGCAAGCTTTAAAATTCAATCACGGCAAAAATAATGTTACAATTTATTGAAGAAAAATATCCAGTTGTTTTAAAAAACTCAGGATTTCTTCTCATATGAATCATCTGTGACTACGATGAAAATACCAAAATTTCAAAAATCTAAGTTTAGTACAATAAGGGTGAAAAATTTGTCCAAAAATACACTTTGGCCAAAAAAGTAATTTCTACAGTACATTTTAGTGTAGTCAAATACAAGTCAAACATAAACTGTTCGTGAGGAGGATGTAGGAAAGTCTTTTAACGTATGAAATGCTTTCTTACCGTAAACACGGCAAGGAACATAACAATGTGCGTTAGAGTACAACAGGTTCCATTAGTTCACTGGAGTTAAGAGTAGTGGACGTAACAAGTTGTCGTTGGTTTCATCAGTTATGGTTTAAGTGATATTATGTCAGTTAACCATTTTATTTTACTGCTTAGGTAAAGCATAGTAATCATGAAAAATTTGATCCTACAATTTCGACGGTTTTACATGTTTTAAGGTTTCCAATATTTTCTTTTGACGTTTTTTGATGATATATTTAGGTGTTGGTTCAAGGGTATGTATCTAAAAGTTTGTGGCACGCGGCAGTCTAGGACATTTGATGGATATATTTCATATTGTACACAAACATTGGACTTATTATATTTCTAGTGTAAATGTGATTTATGATTTATGATTTTAGCCACGAAGAGTACGAGTCTGATAAGACTCAGACCCTCAGTTAAATAATTTTAATAACATCTCAAATTTATCAATGGTTTCAATTTCTTTAAATGATTAATTAAATATAACCATATATTAACAAACAATACATTATTGATTAATACGTATGCATAACCATATAACACAAAAAACAGCTAGTTGTCAATAAGTTTGATACTTATGGTAGCGTGTAAGCCACTCCAGGTTTTTTTAATTGACTACTGCTTTTATTTGCCATTTAAGCATAATTGATGACAGAGTTTTATCAATTATTTTTTTTTTGAGAGTTAATTTTCTTTTCCTACAACCTGTCTTCTGAATTATTGTAGTATCTAGGGTATTGAAAGAGAAAATGTCGTTATTCTTTGAGTAGATTATAAAAAAATGTAATAATCATTAAATGTCTGCTTTAAATATATTTTACGCAGACCAGTAAACGTCTATTATCGTCAATGTTAATAAATATAAATCGTAATCATGATTTCAATTATAAATCAAATATCTTTTGTTATTCCACATTGTACAAAGTAAAAATATTTTGTATATAAATACAGTATCATGTAACACGAAAATTGGTTAAATCATCGTTAATTAATATAGAAATTAACAATTAATTATTAATCACCAATTAGATTTGCCAAGTTTTTATATTAGTCATATTTAGGATGTAGTCATTTAGTTTCTAGAACATATGTTCATGGTTAAATTACAAGCTCTACGTCAGTAAAAATCAATATGAATTAACAGGTTTCATTATTCCGGATGATTTAAAGTCATTTATCAACCATGGAAAAAAAGATATTGACCATTAATCAACATCTAAAAACGTTCTTAACATATAAACAAGTATATGCATGTTGGTCTGTTTTCCATACTCTCTGAAATGGCTCCAGTATTCTTGACGAAACGTTACAGTCCCTTCAGGTTGTCCCTGTGAAGGTTTAAACTGAGCCAAACAGATGAAGTAAAAGGGTTAACAACATACTGGAGATTAATATCCCTGTCCTGGAGTCTACCGTTGGCTTAGATTTTTGAACTCACCTTCAGTGAATTAATTCCTTTTCGGATGTTATTTAAATAACATTTATTGGTTTCCTTGTCCAACAAACATTGATTTTTTTAAGAACAAATAATTTAACGTGATTTAAAATTATTGCGGTACTTAAAAAAGGTATGTTAGAATAGAACTGATTAATTAATTAATTAATTAATTAATTAATTTGATTTTGAAAATTGTAAAAAAAATTTCATCCATAAAGACATACTGTGTTGTCTAAATATTAATTATTGTTATTTATTAGTTAAAATGTTAATTAGCAATATTAATCGGAATTTATAACAACCAAGTTTTCTTATTATTTAAGTTCTCTGTCAGGTATTCCTGTTCTTCCTTTCTTATCAATTTCTAAAATGTTTAACCTCTTTGATTTATCGGAGCATCTTTATTCAAGTTTTGTATTCCAGATATTGAACTTTGTGTTGGGAAAGGCTAGGGGTCTCTCATGATGTGGTCTTTAAATTACCAGCATGATTGAATGATCCATCCATGCCACGCTGGTGGACAACATCAATATTCCTAATCCAATGAGAATTAGGATACCGATGTAGATGAGATGTGTAAACGGCAACGGCAAGTGACCGACTAAACCAAGGTGTATAATAATAGAATTAGTCAAATTTCTTTTATTATCGTCAATATTTTGTTATGTCATTATAACACATAAGTCATAGTCTATGTAAATTCTCATCCTACAAGTGGCACGTGACCAATCTCTCGGTTTTAGTTCCTAAGGTATATCGGATTTTTATTATCTGTAAATTTTTGAATATTCATTTTAAAAATTGATACGTAATATTATTATTTTTTGTTAATATTTCATACATCTATGTTTTTATAATGGGTAAACCGAAAATTGCAATGTTTTATTTATGGTCCTTGCGTGGCAAACATGATTTCTTTGTTCCTGATTAATAGCTCTTCTAAAACTTTGTACGAATTTATTTACGCCATGAACCAAATTAAACTGAAAAAAGGGAACTTATATGTATTATGGAGTGCCATAACTAATTCCTATGATAATACACTTGTTCCTAAGAAATATTTAGTATAAATGTTGCACAATTAGATAAACACCTAAACATTTAAATAATACTGAATATGAAAGTAATTTCTTTTACTTTGATTTAAGAAATTATTATAGTTTACAGATAAAAAAATCTGGAGTGGCCTACACTCTACTTTACTATAAGTAACTTAATGTCAAATTTCTTGAGTATATAAAATATAACGTCTCATTTAAGCATAACGTAAACGTCTAACTGGGATATAATTATTAGCCTTTCATTCCTGAGGTAGTCCAGATAGTGATTGAAGGACATATCAATTTATAAGCTTATTTTTGTACATCACAAATAATTTATTATTTGCAAATAATTTCATTAGTATAACTACAGCAGTAATAACATTTTTGAAAAACCAAAGTGAACATTTCTTGAAACGATTTCTTCTCCTACAAAGAATGGCTTTCGTTCAAACAGCCAGTGGATTTCTTACATCGTTTACTTAACATCCTTCTACATTGAATATTAAAGTAAAATTTTAAAATTTAAAACAGGAAAATACCCTTTTTTTCTCTGAAAAACATCTTAAACAATGAAGAAAATGTTATTTTAAGGTGCTTTGTTAATTAAAATATACGATAATTACATTTATTAATCTCTAAACGAAAGATTCCAATTATGAATTATCATTTACATTTTTGGTCTTCTATAGAATTATTATACTGGGAATTTCAATCTTTAAAATAATAATAATAATAAGCTTCTTAGTATTTAAATAAATAACATATATACGAATTTTTTTTACTCAGTGTTATCATTTACCTCACAATATTATTCCTCTTACATCTCATATAAGTCAATAATATATTTTCATTTTTCCATTAGAAACATCAATTTTATCTCAGAAAATTCGCTCAAAAAATTTCTAAGTCAATGTAAACAATGTAAAAAAATACAAAAAATTCGACAAGTATAGCAGGTGATCTCTTAGTCTAGGGTAAACAAAGAGTTTTTATATCGTTATTGCTCTTTCCTGTAATTGAAACTTTATGATTTTTTTTTATGAATTGCTAATTTTTTGTTCCATTTTTGGTCAAATTTTCATTATTTTTTAACGAGCCGTTTAGCGTCAAAAAAACATTTTCTGAAAACACAAATCGTACTGTAACGCCCTTTAGCGAATGTAATTTTAGAAAATAATATCTCAACTCATTCTCCACATAATGGTCTATTTTTAGGCATAGTTTCATTTTGATCCATCAAACAGTATGGCTTGTATCGCTCTCACAAGGTTTGAGATTGAATTATAAGTCAAAATTTTTACATTTTATTGAAAAAAAAATATTTCTTGGTGTTTGAAAATTCTGAATATATTTTTCGTTTGTTCCATTTGTAACCTCAAAGATAATATGAAAATTTCAAAACTCTAGGGTTATCAGTTTAATAGAAATAAATGTTTTAAAAAAAACGGGTTTTGGCAAAAAAAATGACTTTCCCATCATGCATAATTCTTCCCAAAAAATAGGGATCTGCGTCTCTATGAGGCCCATTTTTGTGTAAAATATCAACTTGATCCATCAAAGATTCTGGACCGTAGCGTGGTAACAAGCAATGCTAACACACGCACCCACCCACGCACCCACCCACCCACCCACCCACCCACCCACACACACACAGACATCATCGTAAAAACGTCATAAAACGACTTCTGGGACCTCAAAACATGTAATTCCGTCAAAATCTCGAAATCGAATTTTTTCACGATCACTATACTTTACTTATAGTAAAGTAAAAATACAGATAAAAAATGTAGCTAATGTAAACCTAGTTGATTGTAAGTACTAAAGATTGATCCAGTATGTCGTTCAGATGGGTTAGAAATAAAAACCAAATTTTAAGTTGCAAGTTTATTTTTTTTTATAATTTTTATAATTAGTAGTGTCCATGACCATGGCCATAACCATGATCATAGTGTCCGTGACCATGGCCGTAGACATGGAGGTCCTGGTTCTGGTAGGAGGAAGCGTGGCCGTGACCATGGCGATGACCATGACCAGAGTGTCCGTAATGGTCGGGATGGTAAGCATGTCCCTTGACATGAACATCAGCATGGAAGCCTCCATGGTGGTCAGCATGGTAGTGGACCTCCCTGACAGTGCCATCAGGCTGGTGAAGGCTGTAGTATCCCTTCACACCATGTCCATCTCCACTCTCGTGTTGTTCCTTGATGTCATGAGTATGGGGATCATGAACTCCATACTTGAAGTCGTAGTGACCGTGACCATGGTCCTAAAAATGTGTTTTAATAATTATATTGCTTTATGTCCATTATTAGCTAATTCTAATAGTCCCATGTTTTTTAGTTTATTAGAATGTCGTTGATAATATTCTATTTAGATTCAGGAAACACTCCCGGTTTCCGAAATATGTTAAAACTGACCGAAAAAAGCAATTGAAATGGTTCATAATTCATCATTTTTATATTTGGTTTTACTGTTTGCATCATTTTTGTAGTATTGGTAATTATGTTTATATTATATGATATATAAAATATTTATATTATATTTAGGTGTTTATTGTGCTTTACTTTTACTACAATTTAAGAAAAATATAAACTAATAACATTTATTTGAGATTTGATGTCCTTTGATGTAACTTGGTGAAATAATAGTAAATGGTATCATTTGTTTGACAATGTTGTTACAAGCTCTAGATTTGTAAAATTCAAGAATGCTTAAAATGAATAAATAATATTATTTCTCTTAGAAATGTGTAAATATAACCATCTTTGGCACATATTTAAAAAAAAAAGATAATGACTGATAGAGTAATCAATCTAGAAATGACTTTGCTGATGTCTTAGGCACAACATCAGAGAGTTCCTTCCTCATTCGGTTGGAAGAATTAAGAAGGACTTTTGGTAATTCAGTCTCCAAGAGTATAACATTGAGAAGAATAAACGCTTTAAGTGATAATCCCCCGGTAAGATATTTACATCAAAATATCTTGTAAATATGTTGCTAAACACGAAGTCATAAAGTAGATAGTCCATAGAAATATTTCTCTTTCATTTATGAACTACATTTTCTACTATAATTTTATTATTTAAGATCTCAAAATCAATTTAACAGTAAAAGTATCAAACTGAAGTTTTTTTAAAGATTATGACTGGAACATAGAAACTAATGTTTTGTTGAACAAATATTTCTGGTGCTTTGAAATAGTCTTGGTAAAGTACAAGTTTGCTATTTCTTTATAATTATATTAGAAAGCGAATAGAAAGATAACATTTTATTTACTTCTAATATGAACTACATTCATAGCATATGATAATTTAATAAATTCTGCCTCACTTGGAATTTAGAGCAGATACTCTACAATTGTTATGAGACGTATGCAAATATTGTAAACATTTTGATAGAATTCACTAATATAATTGCTATGCTTTGTCAATCCGTACATGGTCGTGTAACACTCAATCTGAAAAAAAAATACTGTATTGTAAAATAAATGATCTTACATATCCAGGGGCAGCCAAGGCAACAGCTGCCAGAAGAACAACTGCAATGGAAACCTGAAACATTATTTATTTATGTATTTTTACTTTAATAGTGTTGTTAAAATAATCTGCTAAAGATATATTTTTCTACTAAAAATTTAAATGAGTTTATTTTATGCAATATATTATAAAATTTCCTTATATGAACAAATTTATAAATAGTTCCGGAAGTAATGTACATATGTTTGATGACATTATGTGTTTTAAAACTTGGCTATGGGTAATTATATAATCATATTGTTATTATTTTACAATATTTATTTTTTCAATCGAATTAAATTATGAATACCTAAGAGCTGTAAACCGAACTGTCACATGTCCTTGTAACCTAAAGTAGGATATACTTAAAACTAAACTTGTAAATTTTATTTTTACAGTAAAAAGTCATTTACTTTATGAGTAAGAGTAATATAATTTAGAATCTCAAATGTTTTATAATCATGAAGTTTTTTACTAAACCCCTATTAAGGGTTTGTTACTTTATTCAATGAATATAACTAAACACTTTAAAAACTTTTATATTCCTTTCTTAATGTACGTTGAGATAAAAATCACATTACTTATAAAGAACATAACATAACAAGTATTTAACTTAAATATGTTTAAACTATTTATAATACAGAGGCTTAATAAAATAATTAATAAGAAGTATGTGTCATTACGGGAATAAAATTAAAATGAAACCATAGTACATTTATAGGATCAACATCTATATACATACATAAATATAAATAAATAACAGTGTGATAATTTTATTTATTTTATGACATAATCAACTCTAAAATAAATGGTGTTTTAAAGAATTCTCTCTTTTATCAGGAATTTTATCTTTCTCAATGTGGAATTGCCCTTTAGTGAGATTTAAGTAGGAAATATATGCATTAAGAATATCTTAGATTCTTTTTAGACTATTATATATGGTTTACATATCATACAATAACAAATTTCATATTTGCTAAAAAAAGAAACAAAACTTAAACTATAAATTATTTAAAAATATATATATAAATAAATAAATCTTTAAAATATTTTGAGAAATACATGTGTCATATATATATCAATGATCAAACCACAATAAGAAAATGGGAAAGCAAGACTAAAATCTTTCAACCGTAACAAGCGGTCTTCGTCAGAGTCAAAAACCCAACTCTGACGAACTCTTGACTCTGACGAAGACCGCTTGTTACGGTTGAAAGATCTTAGTCTTGCTTTCCCATTTTCTTATTGTGGTTTGATCATTGATTGTTATTTCACGTGTTTATGTGAAATCTTTATATATATATATATATATGTATATATATATATATATATATATATACACATGTATATAAAAAATTAAAGTTTATCAGGACTTGAACAGTTCTTCAGGTTTGAACTGAACCTGGAGAACTGAGCGAGCCGTGATAAACTATACTTTTTTTTTTCTATTCTACGGTCGATAATTACATCAAAATATATATATCAATGTCATAACAACAGTAAGGGAATAGAAAAAAACTATGAACTTATCACCCAAACAAGCAGTCTAATTCAAAGTTAAATCTCAGTTAAAATTTGATTATGATGAAAACGACTTGTCTGGAGGGGTTTTAGTCTTTTTTTCTGATTTCTTACTGTAGTTTGGATGTTGATACAAGAGCTAGTGTATGTGTATGTAACATTTTTACGTGGTATTATAAATCACACACTGACTATGTATGGCAATGTTGCCAGTTTGCTATAAAACAGTTTTAATGTAAAAAATTCACTTTTATATTAGTTGAAGAGAAGATTGAATAAAAAGAAGAAGTTGATACCGAACATGCTACAGAGCATACCTGAAGGGAGTTCATGTTGAGTGAGTGGGTAGGTTAATACGAATGACTGTCGTTGGGCAGGATAGGCTTTTATATTCCTCTCAACACACATGTTGGGAAACATCCATTTTACAATCCTGGAAATGCATTTGTTAACATTGAGTAACATTAATTTAATAAAATATATTCTGTAATAATAAGAAAAGTATTAATTACTGCATCAAACCTTTTTAACTCTGATTTATTATTTAAACTACATCTTAATTCATTCATTTATAAAATTACACAATTATAAAATATTTGATACACGCTAAATTATTAAGGTTACTTAAATTGTTAATACATCTTGTGAGATGTATTTGTTCTATACTCTTTTATTCTATCAATTATTCATAATCACTTGGATTATCAAAATAAAAGATAACACAAAACGTAATTGTCCCTCAATTTTATCAAATTACCATTTGATATATATATAATATTAATAATTAATACCCAATTATAAATACATTTCATTAATTTAAGTTTATTATTTACGGAGGTACATTTTTTTGAATGTTTTCATATCTTTGGAAGTGATAAAAAATTAAAAAGTAATAGAAAATATATGCAAATATATACGAATGCACACACATACACGCACACACACACATTCATACACATATATGCCCCACCCACACACACAGACACACACACACACACACACACACACACACACACACACACACACACACACACACACACACACGACAGACACTACATACATGTGATAATTAAATAAAGTGAAAGACAGAGAAAAAACATAATACTCGTATATTTAGTCATCACTATGAACAATAAGTAACAACTGGAAAATTTTTTAAGCTTGCAAGCAAATTCGTTAATACATTTTCTAAAAGAAATATATATCTGAACTCCTCTTGAAAATATATTTTATTCTACGAAAAATAAAAATATCAAACTGACTGATATTTAGTTCAATAACGTACTTTTTTCATTTTAATATCAAGATTTATGCGCATATAATATAAGGAAAAAATGAGAAATGAAAGATAAAGGAAAAATATTAAAAAACTAAGTGATTTCATTTTATATGTATCTGGGATTTTGTTACTTATTTCGTTTTCTTGTTTTATCCTTTTTGAATACTTTATGTTCTATTATGCATTACACTTGTTATGGTTTTTACAGTTCGTTACATTCAACAATCATATAAAAATATATTTGTTTTTGTGAATGTTATATAGATAGATATATTAATGAAATCAAAATTGAATGTTTTAAAACTAAAATATAGTCTTAAGCTATATCTTAAATAAGACTAAAATATAGTCTTAGATAGCACTTGAGTGCTATCTTGTTCTTAGACAACTGGTATATAGATTTATCACCTAACTGATAGTAATAAATTCGAAAATAAACTAAGATCTTATCTTATTGAACTTCGTGCCAGCCTTTAATTATCAACAGTGTATGTGTCCTGCGTTTGGTTATCTGTTTAGCCCTTCTGAGACGGTAAAAACCAAAACTTAGAGTCTGCAAAAGTATGTTTTTTCTATATTGGTGTTACTGTACTGAATTTCAATTGTATAAATAAGCAATATAAAACCGTACACTTGAACAACAGATTAATTACAGAGTAATGCACTCTCTTTAGTATTTTAACTTCTGCCGACACAAATGTTTTTATTTTTCATTACTTATCTCATCCTTTTTATATCAATACAGGAACTACTCATTTTAAAATAATTTACAAAACATTAATGATTATTTGGTATATTGGGGCAACTGGTAGAAATTTACGTTTAATGATCCACTATTCAGGAAGTCCTGAAGTAAAATATAGTTAGTTTTGTATATTTTTTTCAATAGAAAAAAAAAAGTTTCATTCTATAGAAAGTACTTTTTAATTTACTATTAAGTAAAAATACTTAATAGTAAACAATATTGGTACTATTAAGAAAAGAGACAATAAAAAATACCGATTTTCACAATTAACTGCAAAAAGATTTACACTTTTTGATATCATTTCAGTCCATTTTGATCATTTGTTTGATGATGTCTGAATATGTGTGAATGTGATTCTATGTATGAATACGTGTGTGTGTACACTATTATAGAAATGTTATTTTATCATATGACACATAAATAATCTGATGAATTTTTCACGCGGTTTTGATCAGTCAAGAAACTGTACATTTTATATTTAAGATTACAGTTGTTTTTGTAGAAAAAAATGTAGGTTCTCAAGTTAAATCAATTACCAATTTAATACAAAAAAAAAACAGCTATAAGTTCTAGTCCTGGTGCTTGTATATGTTAACCTAAATTTTCTAAATCTCAGACGTATCATCTCTAGTTTATTAAAGTACCATAGCTTTTAAAAATTAGTGAATCAATACCAATTGAAATTGTTAGCATTGTATGTTAACTAATTATTTAATATATATATATATATATATATATATATATATATATATATATAACCATTCATAGAATTCGAAATAATATGTGTCCTAATACATATGAATTTAAAAATATTTTTGCTAATTGCTTTAATGTAGCACGATTTTATTGTTCTTCTGTTTCAAATGACATCTAAAATAAATGGGGTATCCTTTAGTTACCTAAAACACCAATTCACCCATTGATAATCTGTCGAATGGTCTTTTAATTTACATCATAAACATCATCATTATTATTATTATTACTTATAAATAAATGTTTCAATCTAAATTTATTAGTTTATGGTTTCTCGTTCATTTTATGATTATCTTCTTCTCTGCTAAATCATTGAAATTACGCTGACGCTAGTGTTTGCTGTTTTATTTCATGCTATCTCTCACTATGGAGGAGTTGATGATTTTAAGACGTAGTAACTGCTCAATAAGTTCAGTGTCCTGATAAACTTTAATTTTGTTTCTATTTCACGGTCGATACTTTTATCAAAATATATACAGTCCATACCTGTAATTGCAGTTACCCACACCTATTTTCCTGATGACGAGGCCATCAAAATATAGTAGTGAGTTTCTGTTTCATTTCTGTGTGTTCTTATTGTATTCCACGGTCTATACTTTTATCAATTTTATATAACCTGAAGAACTGACCTAGTCCCGATAAACTTTAGTTTTGTTTCTATTCCACAGTGAATACTTTTATCAATATTTATATATATATATATATATTATAAGATTTCACATAGACACATGAAATAACAATCAATGATCAAACCACTATATGAAATAAAAACAAAATGATCATAGATTCTTTCAATCGTAACTTCTGACGAAGACCACTTGATACGGTTAAAAGATTTCAGTTTTTTCCCCATTTCAATTGTGGTTTAATCATATATATTAGTTTATATATATATATATATATATTATATATATATATATATATAATGCCAGATTAGATATTGAAAAAGACGAGCCAATCACTGTTGCGTATCATTTTGGACACTTCTTATTGGTTGTGGGTGTTTTTTCGTTGTACACCTTTCTCCTTCGCACACTCCGTCTGCTTGGACCCCTCAGCCTTAAAGCAGACGGAGTGTGCGAAGGAAAGTTGTACAACGAAAAAACACCCACAACCAATAAGAAGTGTCCAAAATGATAAGCAACAGTGATTGGCTCGTCTTTTTTAATATATATATATATATAATACCCATTTATTAAAAAATTTTGATATTAATAATTTGTTGGACTTACTGACTGCACTTTACTTTTTCTTCTTTGAAATACTATTAAATATCCCATATACAATTAAACTTTGCCTATATAAACAAACAGATTGTAATTGCTTAGTGGTGCATTTTATTACCACTTTCTTTCAATAAGCTCTTCTTCTGTAGTCCTAACCAAGTCAAATATAATATGCTAATGATGAGCTTAGAGGATAGTTTTGTATATTTTGAACTTATAAATTACTTATCATTTATACAGGCTAGAGGACATATCCATGTAGAGAACATCAACTTCTATTAGATCACCGGAGCTAAAAGCATAAGGTGTAGCAGAAATACACATGTGTGATCCGAGGTGTCATGTTACAATGGGTCATGGTTTAACTCATATTCATTTCAGTTAACCATATTTACTTGCAAATTATTTTATTTATAATATAGGTATAAATTATGGATAGATTTTTGGTCCCTTTTGGGCCACATTTTCTTGTTGTATGACTTTCTTATTAGTTATTCTTATTATTACATTCTTGTACATTTCTAAATTATCTTTCTTGAAGTATTTCTACTAAAGGTATAATATTCTGTGAAGTCCTTTCTCTATGTGTGATTAGTTTACTATTCACAGCTTGTGTTGGCTTATTATTTGTGTATGCTAACTTCTACTGGAGATATTAGACTTTGTGGTAGGTAAAGCCTCAGGGTCTCTTATGGTGGGGTCGGTCAAGACTCAAGACCCCATTGTTGCCAACTGGGTGTCTGCTGCATCCATGACGCACCACTGGACAACGACAGTATTACTAATATAATGATGAAATTTCCTGCTAACGGCAGCTGAACTATCTCAACAAACCAAGGTCTACAGTAATGGAGTTAGTAGATTCGTTTCATTAACATTTAATTAAGCAATGTTTGTTAATATCATTATATCACCTAACTCACAGTTGATATTAATCTACAGAGTTCAAAACTACTTCTGGATTCTGACCAGAAATATTTTTTTTTCTATGAATCTATGCAAATTCTACATTTCTCAACATTGACTAAGACTTCAATTGTTATTGAAGTAAAAAACAATTACTTTTAAATTGTGATTTTTAATTTTATTATTTTCTTCTTAATACTTCATACACCTATGTTTTTATAATAGTTAAAAGATAAGGTGGCAAAGAAGTTTGGGTATGCTTACTAACAGTAAAGTGCTATAAAGCAAGCCAGAAATAATTGTACAAGAAAGAGTCCTTTTTTGTTGGATGAAACACGTCTTATTTAAAAAACAGTTTTAGAAAATTTGGATTGCCCGAATTTGCTGACTGTGACACAATGATGATAATGAATCTTGATTTACGTCTTTATTTATTTAAAAAGCTTCCATTTTTTTATTTTTTTTTAAATTTTTTGTTAAAATTCAAGATGGTGAGGTTCTTGTCAGAGTCAAAGCTATGGTTGTGTGTGACTAGGTGTTTTACAAAATGTGAGACAATTTTTCTATTATTCATATAGCAATTTTTTCCTTTACATATACTCCTTCAAATTTTTCTGGGTTCATTTTTTGAAGGAAGCTACAGCCATACCAATGTGAAAATATTGGCAGTCTGTACAGGACAACTTATAAACTCCACACAATGAACTGGGATGATAACCAGCTTTAGGGGTTAAAAAAAGTATTAAATTTACAACACTATTGTAACTAACTCGAAAATTAAATTGTTTTAATATATTTTGCTATTCTTAGTTGTAAAATTCCCACATAAGGTAAAGTAATCCAGGTATTTTGAGGAAAAATAGTGTTGAGGAAACTGCACCTTAAGGTTTTGAGACCTTAATAGTTTGAGGAGTTTTGAACTGTTTTGAGAAAAAATAGTATTCAATGGAGTGAGTGCTTCATTATTTTTTATATAATAATTTGTGTATTAGCTGTATAAATAGAATAAAAAAACTGTTTGAATTTCAACATTTTTTGAAAGACTACATTTAAAAACATGCTTCCTCCTTTCATTCCTTGCATACAAATTGAATACTTTCCATTTGATGATACATCAATTGCTTACGATTTCTTTATCTAAAGAAAACCGAGTTACAGAAATAGAAACTATAAAAACCATAGCAACGATTAATGTTTATTTTATATAGCTAATTGAATTAAAATAATACAGGATGGATAAATAAAAACTTTTGGATGGAGACTTTGTATTACCCATTTACCCTAGTATGACTAAATACTACACAATTACAGATTGCAAAACTAATGATTCTTATCATTATCATTTGATAATGATATTATCAATTATTATATCTATTATTTTGTTCACCCAAGGAATGGACATTTATTACGTTAGTTGTACAATATCTAAGGATAAACAAACAAATTTACTAATTATATGTAAATCAATGCACAACCTTTATATTTTACTCTTTCTTATATAAATGTTGCATAGTATAACATACCTACTACCTAAAAAGCTACAGTAACAAAATTTACATATTAGCTAATCATATAACTCCATATTAAATATAGGATTATATTATCTACACTAAAAATAATTATGTTTCTGAATACTTTTTAATGTAGCAGTATTTTAATTTAAATATAGTTATTGGGTTAGTTTTAAAGAGGTAAGTAATATTAGAATTAGTAGTAATGACGAGGAGCAACTCTTGAAGTGAACCAGACGGACCCGAAACCGGTCGAGCTCTCCAGAGACTTTACGAGGTATGACGGACGTTATTACTACTAATTCCAATATTTTAATTTAGTTATTGCATAACTTATGGTAACTCATTAGTTGTGCAATCCGTAATTGTGTGGCATTTACTCATTCTGAGGTAAAATGGATAAACAAACAAAAGTCTCCACACAAATGAAGTTTTATTCAACAACAACAACAACGCGTTTCGAACACTTTGTGTTCATCATCAAGAAGACACCAAGGATGTGGTACTGAAGGGTTGGTCCAGTAGCCACATGTTTCGTGTCTTCCTGATGATGAACACAAAGTGTTCGAAACGCGCTGTTGTTGTTGTTGAATAAAACTTTATTTGTGTGAAGACATTTGTTTGTTTATCCATTTTACCTCTCATTGTAACTGTCAAGATATTTCTAATATGTTATATAGATGGGTAAGAAATAATAAACCATATTTTAAGTTGCAAGATTATTTTTTTTTTATTATTTTTGTAATTAGTAGTGTCCATGACCGTAACCATGAGCATAGTGTCCATGACCATGGCCGTAGACATGGAGGTCCTGGTTTTGATAGGAGGAAGCGTGACCATGGCCATATCCACGATCATAGTGTCCATAGTGTTCTGGGTGTCTAGCGTGACCCTTGACATGAACATCAGCATGGAAGCCTCCATGGTGGTCAGCATGGTAGTGGACCTCCCTGACAGTGCCATCAGGCTGGTGCAGGCTGTAGTATCCCTTCACACCATGTCCATCTCCACTCTCGTGTTGTTCCTTGATGTCATGAGTATGGGGATCATGGACTCCATACCTGAAGTCGTAGTGACCGTGACCATGGTCCTAAAAATGTTTTTTAATAATTATATTGATTCATGTCCAATATTAGCTAATTCTAACAGTCCCGTATTTTTGATTTTATTACAATGTCATTGATAATAATCAATTAATATTCAGAAAACTCTCCTGGTTTCCGAAATATGTTGAATCTGACCAAAATAACATTTTAAATGGTGCTTAAGTTCGATATTTTTATATTTTAATTGATCTTTACCATCTATTTTACTACAATGATAGGTAGATGTCCCATTTACCATAGTTTGTTGCTTATGTTAGAACTTAGTGAACCAATAATTTTTATTTGAACATCATATTCTGGGCTATTAACTGAAATAACATTAAATGTTTATCATTAGTTTAACAATACTGTCACTACATTATATTTTTAGAATTAAATATTTTTTAAATGAAGTTATTTTTCTCTGAAATGTATAGATATAAGTTATCTTTAGATTTATTATAATTATATTTAGAGAGACAGTGACTGACAGAATATTCAATATAGTAATGAAATTACTGATATCAGAGGTATAACGTTTGGACAGTGAGTTCCATTCATCATCCACGTAAGCAGTAAAAAAGGTCTTTTAGAAATTCAGTCTCTAAGGATTAAAATTAAGAATCTACTCTTAAACTTAAAAATTGCATAACAAAATATTTAGATCTAAATACTGTTCAAATAATTTAAAGAGAAAATCTAAAAATACAGTCGATATAAATATGATTCTTTATAATATTTATTAGGATTTTTTTCATATGAATACTATGATCTCAGCTTCCAAAATTTAAAAAAAACTGTAAGGTTGAATCGTAACATTGGTATCATAGCACCTGACAGGTATGAAAGCGGAGATTATGAGTTGAATAAAATTCAGGAATTTAATAATTATTTAATAAGTTTAATAATTTAATTAACTTATCAAGTTTTTAATAATTTAAAGTTTCTTGTGTTTATATTTGAAAAAAATACATAGCAGTTTTTTTACTTATGAAAACGAATGGTATGAACTACATGCGTTAGTATGTGATACTTTAATCAATTCTGCATAGCTGAATCTGATTCTCTACAATAATGGAATTGTAAGACATTTACACCAATTTTGTAAACATTGGATGAACTAATTATTATAATTATTTATTTTGTCTACCCGTGCAAGATATGACTAGATTATTAGTTTTTTTATAAAACTTGAAAAAATACTATATTCTAAAATAAATTATCTTACATATCCAGGAGCAGCGAAGGCAACAGCTGCCAGAAGAACAACTGCAATAGAAACCTGAAACAAATTTTTTTTATATTTCTTTCTGTTTTAATATTTTTTATTTTTTTTACTCCTGGTAAATAATAATGCTAAGTATCAATGTATGTAAGGATAAGAAAAATCTTATGTTATACGCAGTATTAAAAAATTCTTAATATGAACTAATTAATAAATTGTTTTGCAAGTTACTTACAGATGTATGATATCATCATATGTTCATTAAACTTAACTATCAGCAATTATAAAATTAATTGCTTTCATTATCAAGGTAAATTATAATCCATGCCTTATAACTGAATTTCTTACATGTCCTCGTAACGCAAAAAGTGAAATAAATAAAAAGAAACTGATAAATAAAGTTCTTGCGTTAAGAGTGCATTCCACATATTTCTCGCATTCAATTTTGAGTGTTTTTATTAGGTTTCTTCTTGAAAATATTTTCAGTAATATTTCTTAAAATATGCACATCTTAATAATTTTTATATAATTTAATAACAGTATTATATTAAAACTTACTTTATCATATTAATATATTTTTTGGAAATATAAACCAAAGAGTGATATTGAAATAAGTTGATTTTTTCTATCTAAAAATATTGTCAGACTTAATAATTTTCGAGTGCAGTTTATTTGGTCTCTGTAATATACGAGTAAATATATATATTATATATATATATATATATATATATATATATATGTGTGTGTGTGTGTGTGTGTGTGTGTGTGTGTGTGTGTTTGTATAAAAGAAATCAGTATTAATTTAAAAGTTACAAAAAAAGAAAAGAATTTTTCCATAAAAATTATCAATTATTGTTATTTCTTTCATTGTAGAGCAACATTTACGTATTTTTGCATTTCAGTATATTTATGTATATACATGAAGAAAAATCACAATCAAACATGTAATGCTATCTATGAAGTCCAAAATACAAGGAAAAAAGAAAAGAAATAAATACTCTGAGGCCTTTCACTTTATGTCTTTGGAGAACAAACAAAAACTTTCTTACTTTATTTGCTCTCTGATGATATAAAGTGAAAGGCCTCAGAGCATTTATTTCTTTTCTTTTTCCTTGTGGTTTGGACTTCATATATGTATATAACTAAATTTTACAATAAACACGTGAAATAAAAATCAATGTTCAAACCACAATAAGAAATGGGGAAAAAAGACTAAGGTCTTTCAACAGTAACAAGTGTTCTTAATCCGATTCAATAAATTTGACCGTCAATATGTTGTTAGTTCACTGTGAATGTTTTAAAGTAAAAAAGATTTATTTTGTATTAGTTGAAGAGAAGGAGTATAGAATGTGTGATAGAGTATACCTGAAGGGAGTTCATGTTGAGTGAGATGGTAGGCTAACACGAATGACTGTCGTTGGGCAGGATAGGCTTTTATATTCCTCTCAATACACATGTTGGGAAACATCCATTTTACAATCCTGGAAATGCATTTGTTAACATTGAGTAACATTAATATAATAAAACATATTCTGGAATAATAAGAAAGCCACTAGTTACTGCGTCAAGCTTCTTTAACTCTGTTTCATACCTAATATTTAAACTATATCCTGATTCATTTATTTAAAAATCTGGAGTTTCCTACATTCAACTTTGTGCTACCATAGGGGAGCATAATACGAGTACGAGTTGTTAACGTATATAAGTATATAAGTTAATATACTATATAACGTATATAACATATATAAGTTAACGTATACTTATCTAAGTTAACTCGTATATAAGTTGTTAACAACCAACTGACATTTTGTAATATTTAATGTGGCTATACATGTATTTAAATCAATTTGTATTTTTTTTTCGTATGAGTATAATTCATTTATAAGTTAAGAAACATGGAATCATTAATTTACAGGTCATCGAACTATTAATGTTTCATGTACTAAATTTTTTATAATACCCCGACCCATACAGTTCTTTCAATTTTGTAAAATAAGCAGATATTTAATCATTTATGATGTAAATTTCTAATGTAGGATATGCTTATTATGATTTAATTCTGGAGGCGGCTTTGATTGTGATTGATCCAGTTATCGATACATGTTGTTTTTGTATATAACGCAAAAAATGAATATAATATTATGTTTTATCACAGCAGTTAAGAATGCTTTTGTAAAGCAAAATCTTCATGCGTTTGCTGTTAATGTTCATGCTGTTGTTTTCTTATCCAGTGGCTTTGTTACATGGTTTTCCAAATTAATATTTCTTCTATAAAATCTCTGAAAGTATATCCGTAACATTGATAGTTTTAGTTTAAGCTTTGTCTTTTGCGCAGGTATAAGGAATGTTTTATGTTAATATTTCCCAGTTATTTCGCTTTTACCCATCTTTCTACATTTATTTGGAGCATACTGAATTACGTGAAAGGCAATACCATTAAGCATTACTCTTCTAATTGAATACCTTCTGCATCTCTTTCGTACAATAGCATATCTTATATAGACTACTCATTGGTCATCGACAACTAATCGCTAATAATCTACTACAACTGTAATTGATGCAATCCTTACACTCATTATTTTTTTTAAAATGTTACAAATATATTCGATAGTTTTGTGGATTAATTCATTGAAATATTAGAGCCATTCATTGATTAAAAGACATCTATCAGAAATTCTAGAAGAAAGAATTAGAGTAAAGTGGTTTTTGACAGTGTTTCAGAAAAATATCAGATAAATTTAAACAATGCGACAATATAAACAATGTGACGAAATGTAACTAATTCCGACTAGTACAATGGATGGTCCCCTTTCCAAAGACAAATTTTCAGTTTTTATAGATATACTAGCTGATCCACCCGGCTTTACCCGGGAAACAATTTAATTCCAACTCTAATAATAAATTACATATAAGGAAAACAATTTTAATTTTCTATAGTTCCGTTACACTTAACGTTTTTGAGATAAATGAAATTAATACATAATTAAAATTATAGATTATGCAAAAAAAGATATAATCTAACACTGATTATAACTGGATCAGCATCACTGGGTGAGGTCACTCCAGAGACCATTGTTCAAAAGATGCTCCAAAATGAAGATAATTGGTCAAAAGCTGCAAACTTTGTAGAGGCGGTTCTCCGTCATAAGAAGAACGAAAGTGGTGTGAGGCAAGGGCAATGATAATTCATAGGTGAACTAATGGGGACAAGAAGGTGAATCCTATTCAGGAGGACTGAGGCACCGGCATGAAGTAATGTCCAAACGGTTTCCGTGTCGGGTATTGCCAGGAAATAGGATGTGGTTTTTTAGTGGGTCAGGACCCCCAACCCCACATACCCTAAGCAAGAAGTCTTGCTAAGCAAGACGTCTTGCTAAGGGATCTGATGAACAGATTTTTCCACATCCTACGACGAAAAAAAACACTGATTATAAATTGCATACATTATCTAATACAATTGGTAGTTGATAGATTCGATTAAACAAATAATAAAAAGAATATTTTTTCCGAACAATACATCAAGAAATGTTGAAAGAAGTCTTAGCTCATTAAATGTGATATGTCTTATCTGTTAAATATAATGAATTTTAAACCCACAAATCGTTTCAATTAGGAGCCAGTTAGTTAAAGAGGCTAAACCATATCACATTACATTTCATTCAATAATTTCAATTTGAATACTTACACAGTTTTAAATGTTTAATTAAAATTATATCAGTAAACCAAATTGTCTCTTAAAAGTTTGAATAAAAATATTTTGATGAAATATTATTTGTATGAAGAAGCAATGTATTGAAAAGTGTCAATTGAGTTCTAAAGATTAAATTCTACCTACATTTTTCATTATGTAATATTGAGAGTTATTATGTTAAGAACTGTAACTATTGATAATAACTAAAGCTTTGTTAAGTTAACAAGAAACCCATATAAAATTACAATAATTGTTTTTAATATCAATCTGAAAACAATAATAAAATTTCTGGTACCTTATTTACAATTGAACAAAGCATGTGGAAATATTATAAGTATATATAATATTTATATACTAATAAAGTAGGTAGGAATAACCTACCTGCGGCCGCCATTACCAATTAAAGTCAAAATGTAAACAAACAGGTTATACAGCAAACCGTATCTACTATGATATTTTTGGGATATTACCTGAACCACAACTCTGATTTTTAAAAAAATGTACATAAGCCTTTCCGGGGATAGACCTAATAATTTCCTAAATTTTCACGGCGATTGGATGTATGGTTTTTGAATCTATCGAGTACAGACGGACATACATTCATTTTTAAAAATATAGATTGTGCTCTTTGTTGTAATTAAAATTTTATATTTTTTTATATCATTTCTTTATTATTTTTGCTAATTTATTATTGTTCTAATTATAAATACATTATGAATTTATAAATATTTGTTTATAATTGTTGCTAATGTTATATTTAATTTCTTGGCAAACATATATTCTTACATAATTAGTAGTTTAGAGTTAGAAAAATACTTTTTTCCGAAAACAGAAAATGTTTAACACTTCTTTGGTTAATCTAATTTTGAAAGAAAATCTCTTAACTCATCTCCTCATAAAGGGCTATTTTTGAGTATAGTCCCACTTTGATCTGTTTGTATCTTTGATCGTTTTTGCATCCTTCACAAGCTTTCAGAATTACTTAGAAGTTAAATTTTAACATTTCATTGGAAAAAAATATTTCCATTTATTTTAAAAAACTGAAGATTTTTTGATGAATTTCATCTGTAAGTTCAATGATGATGTCAAAATTGGAAAAATCAATAATTATTAGTTTAAGAGAAAAAAATCTGTCCAAAAACATATTTTGGCCAAAAAACTAATAACATGATATATATTACCAATATCTATGACCAATAAAACTAATATGATAGTATCATTTAGTTATACTATTTTGCCTCGTAAACAATTCGGCACGTCTACACTATATGGTCCATTTATCCGTTTAATATAAATATGATCTATTGAAAATTATAGACTCTAGTGCTTCCACAAACATAGAAAACGTCAAAGAAAAACTTCAAAACATGTAAATCTGTCAAATTTACGAGATTTAATTTTCCATGAGCACCGTACTTTACCTGTAGTAAAGTAAAAATGTACTTTATCCAAACAATATTTGATAGAATCTAAATTACTATGTTACAATATTACCATATTACAATATTACTATATTACAATGGTACTAAGAATTTTAATACAACAGTTTGTTTTGTACTTTTTCATGATGTTAATTCTTAATCATTTCAAATATCAAACTAAAAGTGGAAACAAAAGCAAGCAAAAGGAAAGTTCATTATGTTATTCGCCTAAGTATATATTATATAAATAATTACAAATTTATATAGATACATATTATATTGTGTGCTGTTCCATATATATATATATTATATATATATATATATATATATATATATATATATATATCAATGATCAAACCACAATAAGAAATGGGAAAACAAGACTAAGATCTTTCAACCGTAACAAGCGGTCTTCGTCGTCAGAGTCAAAAACCCAACTGAAACCAGTTTCAGTTGACTCTGACGAAGTCCACTTGTTACAGTTGAAAGATCTTAGTCTTGTTTTCCCATTTCTTTTTGTGGTTTGATCATTGATTGTTATTTCACGTGTTTATGTGAAATCTTTATATATATATATATATATACAAAATTGTCACAATAACACGTGATATAAGTTTGTGGTGAGTTATCTGAATATATATATAAAGATTTCGCATAAACAAGTGAAATAACAATCAATGATCAAACCACAATAAGAAATGGGAAAACAAGACTAAGATCTTTCAACCGTAACAAGCGGTCTTCGTCAGAGTCAAAAACCCAACTGAAACACTAGATGCAGAAATCATTTGGTGAGAGTTCAGAAGAGTGGGAGGGAAGAGTGATATTTTAAAAGCGCAGGATAGGACTAATGTCAAGAAAGGGATGTTTGGGGAAACAAAGGTTACAATAAAAAAGAGTAAAAAATATCCGCTAGCTCTCAACCCTCTTAGAAGAGGCTATTGCCCTCGTAACGAAAGTATCAAGTTTGAAGAGACCGTTACTGATGTTTATAATATTTGATCTATTAAATTTAATTAGAGACGATTCAATAATATTTCTTAACCACATTGATTTTTCATAGGAAATAAATTTAGCTCCTGTCCAATCAATATGATGATTTTCATTTTTTATATGCAAGAATAAGGCACTACTTTTTTCCTGTTTACTTACGTTGTATTGGTGCTGTTTTACACGTGTCTTTAATAATTTACCAGTTTGACCAATATAAATTTTATGGCAATTTTTGCATGGAATTTTATAAATACCACCGGCTCCAATTCGATGGGAGAGTTTTTTATTAACATATTGCCCACGTTATTACGATTAGAAAACACTATATTAAAATCAAGTTGTTTGGCTTTTTTACTGAATTCCGTCTTAATTTGTAAGAAGGAATAACAGAAAATTTAAATGACCTTTGAGGTTTACTGGTGTAAGCGTGTGCACCTGTTCGGTCTGCATGCTGTAGCAGAACAAATAATGTTGTAATCTTGATCTTTAATTTTACATAATATATCCTTTATTATTTCACATTGTACAAGATTAGACTATGTAATTTTATACTAAATGCATGATTATATAACAGCAATAACACAGTATTAATTAATATATTAGTCAACAATTAAATATTAATTAACATTTTAATCCTCCAAGTTTTCCTTTAGTTGTTCTTCACTTCTTATATATTGCCAAATTGTTTTACATCTCGCTTTCACTGAGGCATATTACTTAGTCATATAGTTTGAATATATTTATTCTTTCAACACTAGTTTTGAACCAATAGTAATTAATATACATAGCAATTAATATTAATAATAGTAATTATTCCAATTGATTTTAAATGAACTTTTCGTTTTATTGAAAACAAAAGATAATTAACTTCTAATGCATAATTAATCTGTCTCTAAAAATGTTCTCAACAACATATGTAAAATCATCTACATATATTTCTGTTAGATATTCACTCAGAAATTTTTTAACTGATTTTGACAGAATTTCACAGTCACTACTTAGGTTCAATCCCGAAAAGGTTTTAGCTAGGCCAAATAGATCAAAGATCAAAGCATTCATGTTAAAATGAAGATACAATACCTCTTTGTTTTATCTATTATTCGTTTACATTATTCGTACTCACCCTCAGTGAATTAATTATGTTATAATAATAAAGATTAAGAATTAATAATATTAAAATAAGATGTATTTGCATTGTGTTCTTCATCTTACAAATCGTGTTAAAAATTTAAAATTAAAGTACTATATACTTTAATATATAAAGTATATAGTAATAGAGAATATTGGAATAGAGTTTCTGTTTTGGAATAGAGATTCTGAATAAAGTATGGCACATTTTTAAAAATATATTCATTTTGAAGGAGAATTATAATAATTTATTTTCATAGAGAAAGTTTAAACTCTTTTAATATACATCTTTTATCTAAATACTAAAAAACTTACCATTATTTAAATAGTAATTAATCTTCATTTATAAGTGTTAAATTATCTTGTTATTTAAGTTTTTGGTAGTTATTCTTATTTTTTACTTTGCTATCTATTTCCAAATTGCTTAATCTCTTCTATTTCTCAATGTGTCCTTATACAAGGTACATTATGGTCTCAAGTCCTTGTCTCATACGTGCTTACTTTCTTACTAACAGATTGTGTTGGCTAATTATTTAAGTAAGTTTAGTTGTCTCCTGGTGATATTAAACTATGTGGTTGGCAAGACTTCAGGGTCTCTCATAGTAGGCCCTCTCAATACCCCATTACTCACAGCACAACTGACTGCTGCATCCATGGCACGCCGATGGACAACGTCAGTATTCCTAATGCGATGAAGAAATTTCCGGTTAATAGCAACACAACTGGCTGACTAAACCAAGGTCTATAGTAATGAAGTTAGTAAAATTCATTTACTTAATATCAAAATTTATTATAATCCTTTTATGTCATTATATCTCATAAGTCACAGTTTAGGGAAAGCCCCAGGCCGAAAGTGAATCGAGACTATCTCTGGATTTTGATCCTTAGGATATCATATACTTATTTTCTCTGTAAATTTATCCCACGTTACTAAACATTGTTTAGAACTTTAGATGATATGAAGTATAAAGCAACTACCATCAGTCATACACATTACGTAATTTAATATATCTTGGTTCATAATTTCATTATTTTCTTCTGAATACTTCACTTCTCTATGTTTTTATAATGTGTGAGTTAACGAGACAGTTAATATTAATGACTTATTTTAAATTCTCACATTCATAGCTCTCCTACAAACTTAGCATGGACCTATGATTTTAATTAAACAAATTAAACTGGCTAAAGGTATGTTATAAAAATACAGAATGCCGTAGTAGAGGCATAGTTCATGTCCTTGTTTACCCATGAAATAAATATATAGTATGAAAGTTATTCAGTATTTTAGGATAAACAAACTCTATTTTATTAATTATGACCTTTAGTATTTTACCCATAATTATGCATAATTGCTATAAGATATTTACCATGGCAAGAGCTACAGTCACTAATTTTACATATTAAGTAGAGACGCACCAAAAAATTTTACTCCATATTAAATATGAAAGTAATATTACTGACTTTGATATAATATTTAATTAATTATTATCTTTAATAAATATAATTATGTAGTTAGGTAAATCTGAGTGAAACCACTAAAGATATTTCTAGTTTGTCATCTGAATGGGTAAGAAATAATAAACCATATTTTAAGTTGCAAGTTTTTTTATTATTTTCTAATTAGTAGTGTCCATGACCATGGCCGTAGACATGGAGGTCCTGGTTCTGATAGGAGGAAGCGCTGCCATGTCCGTGACCATGACCAGAGTGTCCATAATGGTCGGGGTGGTAAGCATGTCCCTTGACATGAACATCAGCATGGAAGCCTCCATGGTGGTCAGCATGGTAGTGGACCTCCCTGACAGTGCCATCAGGCTGGTGAAGGCTGTAGTATCCCTTCACACCATGTCCATCTCCACTCTCGTGTTGTTCCTTGATATCATGGGTGTGGGGATCATGAACTCCATACTTGAAGTCGTAGTGGCCATGACCATGGTCCTAAAAATTATTTTTAATAAATATATTGATATGTGTTCATTATTAACAAGTTGCAATAGTCACATATATTTAAATTTATTATAATACGATTGAAAATAATCTATTAAAATACAAGAGGAACTCCTGTTCTGAGAATTATGTTCACAGTAAAAAAAATACCATTTTACTGGTTGTTGTTTTATTATATTTATGTTCAAATTGACAACGAAAAAAACATGTTGAACTAATAATTTTTATTGGATACCTGAAGTTTTGGGATAAAAAAGTGTCACTTGAGTGACATAAAAATAAATATTTTCATTGGCTTGATAATATTGTTTGAAATACTATATTTGTTTTAACGGAATTGATTATTGTTTTAACTGGAGTATAAATGATATCACTTTTCTCAAAAATGTGAAAATACAACTTATTTCTCTATACTTTGTTAAAAGAGAAACATAGCCTGACTCATTAGCCAGTCAGTCGTATTACTCGTAAATCGTATCATATTAGATTTATTAATGTCTGAGACATAATAACTGGATAGCCTTTCATCGTTACTGTAGCTTATAAGACTACGACCCGAAAATGGAAAGTTAATATGTAATAATCAAACACTTGAGGAAATGTTTCATTACAAAATAATTCCTGATGCTTTGAAATATTCATGAAGATTATATTATATGCCTTATTTTATATTATATAAATAAAATTAGAAGTTAAAGATTGCCATTTGTATACACGTCGACATGATTTTTCGAGAAAGAAATATTTTCGTTTGCTAGTTGTTTACTTCAGAATATAATAATGTTTCATTCATTAGCTTTTCGATACGTTAGTAACATTATTAACTATGCGCTATTAATTATAATTGTAAAAATAATTGTTTTTGAATCTATTACTAATATTTATATTAGCATACAAAAAATAGATAGCATTTCCTTTACTGATGGTATGAACTACAGGCGTTACTATATGATAATTTATTAAATTCCGCATTGCTTGTAATTTAATTCTACAGTCGTTACAACATTTGCACCAATATTGTAAACATTAGAAGAACTAATTATTATATTGGTATTCCTTTCTATCCGCGCAAGGCTCATGTCAGTTATTAGTATTTTATTAATTTGGAATAAATACTGTATTCTAGAATAAATTATCTTACATATCCAGGAGCAGCCAAGGCAACAGCTGCCAGAAGAACAACGGCAATAGAAACCTGAAACAAAATTTATACATGTAATTCTGTTTTGAAAATACTGTTAAATAATATGCAAAAAAATATACGTGTTTACTAAACAATATTGAGATGAATTTTTTTATTTAACATATTATAAAATGCCTAATATTGAAAAACTTATAAATTATTCCAGAAACAAGGTACACATGTATATGCCATTCTGTACTCCTTAAATTTAGCTATGAACAATTATATAAATTGTTATTTTCTCAGTCAAAGTAAATCATAATCTAAACTTAAGAACCATAAGCTAAATTTCCACTATTTCTTGAAGCATAAAGAACGATATACATTAAATGAAACTGGTAAATGAAGTTAAGAATGCATTAGACATTTTCTTGTTTTCAATATTGAAAGTCTTATTAATTTTTTGTTAAAAGATGGTTAGAAATAACGAATATTAGAAAAACTGAAGAATTTTATTATCAGAAGGTTTGTACAAAAGGATAATTTATCTTTCTTTTATTTTAAGTAAAGACCACTAAATATAAAGTACTATATTAATATATTTAAATTAACTTGATATATTTATAACACAGAATTATATTAGAAATTGAATTTAATTAATAACTCACACATGTCTTTATGAAAGAATATTTAAAGATTGATACATGGCTAAAAAGCATTTAAATTAAAATAAAAAGTGAGTCAACTTTGTTCATTCAAGATTAAAATCAACCCTATTTTAAACTGTTTTCTTCTATGTTTTAGGATTATAAAGCATATCAGTATTTTAATCAACAGGAATGCTCTCGTCATACTATTTCACTATATTAATTGTTTTTTGTGACATTTAAATAAGGAAAATGTGCATACATATTACAGATTGCATTTATTGAGGAACATATTCGTTTTGGCTAAAAAAATGTTTCGTTAATGATTAATACATGTTAATAATTTTTACCAGTATGATAATGTATATGCTCTATATGTATAACAAAGGTGCTAGTTTACTGTGAGTACTTTAATGTAGAAATGATTTCTATTGTATTTGTTGTAGTTAGGTATACGGAATGTGCGACAGAGCATACCTGAAAGGAGTTCATGTTGAGTGAGAGGGTAGGCTAACACGAATGACTCTAGTTGGGCGGGATAGGTTTTTATACTCGCCTCAACACACATGTTGGGAAACATCCATTTTACAATCCTGGAAATGCATTTGTTAACAATGACTAACAGTAATATATTAAATATATTCTATCATAATAAGTAAGGGATGTATACACCTAATCACTATATCACGGCTCTTTAATACAAGAACACAATGAATAGAACACAATAAAATATGAAACTATCAGTTTTTTTTAAACATTTAAATATTGTCAACTATTCATAATAATCCACGATATACAAATAAACGATGACACAAATACAACTGAAACCTATTTTTTTTTACAAGTTGGTTAAAGTGTATCATATGAAAAACAATTACCAAGTTATGTATATTCATATATATATTACCAAGTTATATATATTCATATATATAAATATATAAGAAAAATATATATAACAAAAAATATATAACAAAAATAATGAAATAACAATTAATGATGAAACCACAATATGAAATAAGGAAAAAAAGACTAAGATCTTTCATACTGTAGTTTGATCATATATAAGTTATTCATAAATCTACGAAAGAAATTTTGTGTTTGTTAATATTGACTAGAGTCACAAAAATGAGTAATTCTAAAAAGTACAACTATGTGTCAGTATGACACGCACATGTGCAAAAAACACATACACACACAGACAAAAACCAAATACAAAAGATAGACAGAGATATAGATAGATAGATAAAGAGAGGGTGTGTGTGAGAGAGTGAGCAAGAGAGAATAATAAAGCAAAAATCATTCTAACCGTAATGATAAACACAAAGTATAAATTTTAACTTGTTAGACTATTTTAGACTAAATGCAAATATCATTACCAAAATTATATTTCTTTACACATCTTGATAAGAGTTTTATATTATTCCACTTAAAATTAGAATATCCTAAATATTTAGTTTAAAACGAATCTTTTTATAATGATTGTAATATTGAATGTTGAGTTACTAAAAAAATATTAAATAATTTTATAGGAATGTGATTATTAACAACATTTATTTTTTTCTTTTTATTTCAAGATTCTAATACATTTATAATATTTAGGAATACAAAAAATTATGAAAAAAATAATTAAATTTGAATTAATATAAATAAATATTAAATAAATTTAAATAAAAAAGACAGTTGTAGGAAAACGTATAAAATTGTGTTTTATTTATGGATCTGGGAGTTAAGTAATAATTATTTGTTTTTCTGTCCTACCCTCTTTGAACTCATGATAGATCAGTTATGTACTACACATACATACTTCTCAAGATTCAAATAGTTTGTTACATTCACCAATCATTTAATGAAATATTTATCGTTTGGTTTCAGTAATATTCAATATATATATATAAATAAAATCTAAATTGAATATTAGAAGAGAGAAAAATATTCTAATCAGTTTTAAGAGTTAATCTTGTTTTTAAAGAACTGATGTTTGTTAAAAACGAGATACAACTTCCTTAAACTTTATTTTATTATTATAAGTAACTATAAATTTTAATTAATAATTACACTGATGACAACTGATAAAACATTAAAATCGGTTATGTCAGTTTTTTCTGTAGGTTTTACTCTAAGAGTTTTACTTTGTAGTTAATGTGTTATCTATGAGAACTGTTTTATTTTGTTTATATATAGAGTTCAAGTTAGCTAAGTAACACAAATACAGAAAGAACACACTCTAACAGACTCGAATTTTTTGTTTTAATCATCTTCAGGAGAATAAAAATAGAGAAACTTTACTGATCTGTCATCAATCATTTTGTTTATTATCATTTCTTTGATAATGGGATGCTTGTTTTTGTTTTTCATATTTTTTCTCATCCTTTTTATGTTAATGCAGAAATTGTTGTAATTTGATTTAACTTACAAAATGATTATAAATTAAAGGCATAACGGTATCTGATAAAAACTTAACGTTTAATAAAAGTTTTTAGGAAGTACTAAAGTAAGAAATAGTTATTTTTCTATATTTCTCAATAGAACTATAATGGTTTAAAACTATAGTTTTGTTTGAAAAGCACAGTAAAAATAAAAGAACATTGATTTTTCAAACATTAATAGATTCACATTTTTGAATGTCTTTTGAATAAATTTTGGATATTTCTAAGATGTTTGGATATTTGTATGAGTGAGTTAATGTGAGTGTTTGAGTGGGTGAAATACATTCGTACAATGTCACCTATAATTACGAATCTTAACGGATATTTAGTCTTTTGTATGGAAATATTACCATTCTTCTCGTTCTATATTCCATTATTAAGAAGTTACATTACAATACAATATATGAAAACTGGTTAAAATTGTTCTCTCTGTTTTGGTAAATTTTCCCAAAAACTTATACTTTTTTTTATTTAAAGTTGCCTTTTTTTTATTTTTTTATCACAAAAAATTTAGATTTTTTAATTTTTGCAAGGTCCAATGTAATAAAAGAAAATGTAGATTGGCCCCTCGACTACAACAACGTCGACAAACAACTGATTTTTTAGCATTATGTCTATGTGGCTATACATATATTTTAAACAATATTCTATAATTTGTTTGCATTTAGCTAAAACAATTGTCTCAGTTCCAAATGAGAAACTCAAAATAATTCATTAATCTTATAGGTTATTATAATTAATGATCATTGGACTCATATGCACCCCGGACATATCTGTAATTTCATCAACTTTTTTTTGTCACTAAATTCAACTTCAGATTTCAAGTTCTATAAACAAAATTAATAAATATGCATAGTGATGTATCTTTTAATTTAACATTTTTTGGTATAATGTGACATGTTTTATCTTTTCTAAGAATATTGGCATATGTTCAGAAATAATGAGATCAAAGTTTCTACTTTTTCTAAATAGAGATTGTGCATTCTTCTTATGATGGTGTCAAATGCAACTTCTATTAAGTAGTCAAGTTGACAAATTTCTAATAGATTTTTAACCTGAAAGATATTCCGTTTTTTTTTTTTTTTTTTTTTGAAAAAAAATTGATATCTCAGTTATTTTGAGTAGTGGTGGAGTAGTTGACGATTAGTGATTCTTCATATGTTTTACAAACGGGCAAAAGTTTACTTACTAGAGTGAAACAACATAAATATTCTATTAGGAGGCAAGAAGAGTCAAGTGCTTTGTTTCAACATATTAATTTCAACAATCATTCCATAAAAAGGGGAAATTCCAATGAATTGATCTTTTCTCATCTAATGTTGAAAAAAACTTAGTAGAAAGTTCCATAATTAAGTATCATTTTGAAAAACTAATCAATATAAATCAGGGACTATTTAAATTAGATGAATTCTTCATTCAAGGGATAGTTAAGCAAATTGAACTTGGGGGTGATCTTCGAAATGTACGAGTATCTTTGGACATGAACTCTGACCAGATTGTTGATTCAAATAATATAACTTAATGTTTTGTTAACTTTTTTTCTATCTTTATATTATTATTGAATTATAATTCACTTTCTTACTGCTGGGCCTGCATTGTTTCATTTTATATGGTATTTCTTCTTATCAAGCAATATTGTCATATTGACTTTTCAGCTGTTTTGTTACCTTCCTTCTCCATTACTTTTATGCTATCTTCTCAGTTTTTACTTTGTTTGCACTCGGATGACATATATTGAAAGTCTTCAGAGCATTTTTTTCTATTGTTTTATTTTTTTTAATTGTGGTTTAAGCTTCATATATATATATATATATATATATATATATATATATATATATAAGACACCGAGGCTGCTCGTAGAAGTACCTCTACCTGATGAAAACGCAAGTCAAAATATAGTATTGAGTGTTGTTAACTTTATTTATGTTTTTCTCTTTGTGTTGAGTTATACATATATATATTAGGGATCTTATTTTATACATATATATATATTAGGGATATATATATTAGGGAGAGACAACTCTCAAATGATGACACCCAGACCACTTTAAGGTCTTCTCAGGAAGCCCTTCTCATTTTTCTTTTCTCTCCTCCTTTACTTAAATACTACTTTTATTATTTCATTTACTCACAGCTTAAACTGGTTCACGATGGTGGGGTGGCTGCACTGCATATCACTATATCAGTGTTTCTATTGGTCAGTGGATGCATTCACATCTCTGCTCCTTCGTTCCTTCTCCTTTTTCTTTTCCTTCCCTCCTGAAGAAGGCAACGCAGCCGAAATGATCAAGAATGATAAGTATTAGTCCTTCTTTTGTTTTTAGTGTTCTTAGTTATAACTTTAATATATATATTATATTATATATATATTCATAGTAAAAATATATATATATATATATAATAAACACGTGAAATAACAATCAATGATCAAACGACAGTAATATATATATTTATAAAGATTTCACAAAAAACACTTGAAATAACAATCAATGATCAAACGACAGTATGAAATGGGAAAACAAGATTAAGATCTTTCAACCGTAACAACCGGCCTTCGTCAGAGTCAAAAACCCAATTGGTCAGCAGACAAGGACCGCTTGTTAGGGTTCAAAAATCTTAGTCTTTTTTCCCATTTTATATTGTGGTTTGATCATTGATATAATATATATATATATATTTATATTGTCGTCAATTGGGTTTTTGACTCTGACGAAGACCGCTTGTTACGGTTGAAAGACCTTAGTCTTGCTTTCTCCATTTCATATTGTGGTTTGATCGTAATATATATATATATATATATATATATATAGCTCGAGAGTGAGAGAGAAGTGCAGAATAAATTTGTGTTACTCCGTTTGCGACGTAAATGTAACAAAAATTAATAATAATCCCCAAGTCAAGAGATTTCTTGTAAACTAGGAAGCACTTGAAAATGCATCTAGATTTCGTGGTCATCTCCTTGATTATACATTTATTATATCAGTAGAATACAATTTTAAGTGAGTTGAATGAGTTATAAACTTCTTGATTATTTAATTTCAACGACTTTTATTCGAATAGTTTTTTCATAAAACGAACTTAGTTATTTTCGATTTAATTCAAATCATATTCTCAGCTTTTTCCTAAAACGATTTTCATAACCAACTATAAGAGAATTTAAAGGAAAAATGAAAAACTGAAATACATATTAAAGCGGATAAATTTAGAGAATGATTTCTTCAGATAAAAAAAAATATGATTGTATAAAAAAAAGATTATCAAGTGTTCTCGACATTTTTCTTTAAAATGTCACAGATTTTGATTTATTTTGTTGAAAGTAATAAATTTAAAATTTTAATAAGAAAACATAATGTTCTTTATTCTTAAAAACTAACTGTTTCCTACAATTCCTATGTTACATTTCATTCCGAGAGGCTAATTGCAAAATGTGTAAATTTTTTTGTCATTGTTAACATGATGTGGCACACCGCTTATGTGACCTTCACGGTCCTCTCACGTCAGTAATGTTTGGTAAGATTCATTACTGGTTGGTCGCGGCTATTGCTTAACCAACAGTTGAATTGTGAAAAATGATTTCAAAAATAGAAAGGAGTATGATAAAAAAAAAGAGAATTTTAGAAAGGAATTAATGTGAAATAAATAGAATACATTTTGAATGAGATCGATACAAGAATGCACGTTTTATATTATAGATGTTATTATTTTTGATGCAAAACTCATGAAAAGCTATAAATTAAATATTACTAATATATATTCTTAACTTAGATGATTTTAATAGACCTCATTACGAAAAGCTTTTTTCAGTGAAACAACTGTTCTCACATTGCTACCTTATGCATTCATAGAACCTTTCAATTAAATTAAGATTTTTGCCGAGGCCACTGAGAGCAGTAAGCACGTCTGCCTCATCAAAGGTATAGGGATCTCCTAGATAATATCTGCCTTGTTTATTTGTGAACATTGAGTGTAACAAGTAATAGCTATAATTAAAATTAATTAATAGAGACACAGAAAAATAATTACAAATTATTATTTTTGTAATTACAAAAAATAATAAACTTATTCTTTACTTGGTAGAATTATTATTAAATTATGTATGCTTTCTATTAATTTTTTGCAGTCTCATTCTGTTTCTTATATTCATATGCATATTGTAACCATAAAAGTAAACATAACTTTAATAACTTTTAAAAGGATTGATTATTTTTTGTCATCAGTATAATCCAGAAACGCTCATTCTTCAATATTTAAAAAAGTTATAGTAATTTAAATTTAGAGTATAGTAATGATTTTTTCTAAAATATAATAGTTAAGCATTCATGAAAATAGTAAGAGATTGAAAGAGTCAATACTGAAATAAAAGTATGTTTTGAAGCCAAAGGACACATAAACGGGACATGCGTTCCAACAAAAATT
Source organism: Hermatobates lingyangjiaoensis (assembly GCA_026182355.1). Classification (NCBI taxonomy): domain Eukaryota; kingdom Metazoa; phylum Arthropoda; class Insecta; order Hemiptera; family Hermatobatidae; genus Hermatobates; species Hermatobates lingyangjiaoensis. The sequence goes on along the minus strand of JAPFBL010001930.1, from coordinate 1,774,027 downwards.
ATATAAAGTGCACATTAAAATGTGCATTTCCGTTCAGATGTTGTAAAGTAAACAGTGTTGCCTTTCTGATGTTTTGAGTTTTGGAGATTTCCCATATTAATTCTAGCGACTTTTGCTTGTTGAAGTTTTGTTTGTTTTGCCTCTTTGATAGCACGACTTGATACAGTATGCCAGAGTTTCTTCTTCTGATACTTTATTCATGGTAATCGTTGTTTATAAATAACGTATAAAACACATTTCTTAATAAAACATTTATGTATATTTTATATTGGTTTTTTTCGTTTGTCACTGATATCTGCATTCAAGAGATGGTTTCTTACTTTTTTTTCAGAGAGCAATATAAAAATTGTTTATTTCTAACGTAGTGCAATCACTTATTATGTGGTATATACTCATTGTAGGGTAAAAAGTTAATGAAATGGTCTACACATATAAAAATTTAATGGTATTAACAACGCCTTTCGAACACGTAGTGTTCTTCCTCAGGCATTAACTGAAAAATACAATGACACCAGAGAGTTATCAATAGTATACAGTAAATATAGTACAAAATAAAATAAGGAAGAGAATACAAACCTACGGGTGAGTGTCGGTGGTACAACTGACTGGGAATAGGATGGACGTGGGTAGGGTATGGGGTACATCTGTTTCATATTAGAAGGCAGGTAGCTTTCATTATTTCTTTTTTTCCTAAATGCTCAATACTGGCGGGCATGCATGGCAACAGGCCATTTACTGTGCTCTCACCATTGAATGACATGAGATTACCCATCCCGAGGCCCTCGTAGAACTGACACCGAGTGATTAAGAACTGCTCAGTGAAATTTAAACAGCAAACTGAGATGCACAGGTGTACGAGTTTAATAAGCATATGTACATATCTGGCGCGAATCTATTATTTTATAACCATTTATGGCTTCTTGCTGAAGTTCTAACGTTTTATTACTATATATTTTCTTTTGGATTATTGTTATATATATTGATGAATTAAGATTGCGTATATATAATATCCCCTTTTATTATCAAATTCTATAGTTTTGCTATACCACGAATCATTGGACCCCCTTCCAAGATTAGCCAAACAACTTGATTTTAATATAGTGTTTTCTAATCGTAATAACGTGGGCATTATGTTAATAAAAAACTCTCCCATCGAATTGGAGCCGGTGGTATTTATAAAATTCCGTGCAAAAATTGCCATAAAATTTATATTGGTCAAACTGGTAAATTATTAAAGACACGTGTAAAACAACACCAATATAACGTAAGTAACAGGAAAAAAGTAGTGCCTTATTCTTGCATATAAAAAATGAAAATCATCATATTGATTGGACAGGAGCTAAATTTATTACCTATGAAAAATCAATGTTGTTAAGAAATATTATTGAATCGTCTCTAATTAAATTTAATAGATCTAATATTATAAACATTAGTAACAGTCTCTTCAAACTGGATACTTCCGTCACGTGGGCAATAGCCTCTTCAAAGAGGGTTGACAGCTAGCGGATAGTTTTTTACTTTTTCTTACTGTACTCCTTTGTTTCCCCAAACATCCCTTTCTGGACATTAGTCCTTTCCTGTGCTTTCACCCTTTAAAATACCACTCTTCCCTCCCACTCTTCTCAACTCCTCACCAGATGTTTTCTGCATCTAGTGTTCAGTTGGGTTTTTGACTCTGACGAAGACCGCTTGTTACGGTTGAAAGATCTTAGTCTTGTTTTCCCATTTCTTATTGTGGTTTGATCATATAATATTACATATATATAATGCTTAATAAAGTTTATTATGTGAAGATGAACATTTCTAAACTATTGATGCCATAAAAGTACTTTATTTACGAACTTGTTTTCTGTTGCTCCAAAGGACCAGGAATAAACTGTGTAGAGTGCTAGGCTATTGTTCATTAATTTCTCATAAAAGTTCTTTATTTACTGACAAGATAGATGTTACAGTCTTATGAATGCTGATTCTATTAAATTGCTTTAATGTAATTAATGAATACCTAAGCTTGGAGTTTACGTAATTCTTTCCTAGAAAGTAGTTTTCTCAAAGAAACTCTAAATTAATAAATTTGTGATTTACTGAGCTCTCTTAAATTTGAAATCGAAGGGGGTTATTTTGAGACGGCAACAGATAAAGCTCATAGATTGAAAATAGCCAACTGAGATTTACAGAGTCTGAAATGTATTTTAGACAGAATCTGATTATATGATATGTATAATTCTGACTACATTAATCATTTACTGTACCCTGCAAGGTCAGAAAATTGCACGTAGTTCTACTAATTCTTCTTAATTAGACATAAAATGGTATCTCTGATGATTTAAAAAACAAAAAAAAGTACAGTTTTTTATAAAATAAATAAAGACACCTGATTAAACAAAGAGAAAAAAAATTGCTTTCATCATAAAATCTTTTTGTGAAACCTCAAATGGTACAAATGTTGTTATTTATTTTGAAAGGAGTGAAAGAAAAAACGTATGGTTGTAGAAGTTCAGATTTTTAATTATTTTAAAAAAGAATGCACTACGTAGACAAAAGTAGACAAAAGTGCTTTTTATAGCTCTATTCTGAACTGTTTCTTAACAAGTCAAAAAATTTGAAGAAATCTGCACTCAACCTAACTATTGGAAAATATAATATGAAACTTGTTAAAACACTCAATGGGTTTTTATTTTATTTTAATGTAGTTAACGTGCAGAAATAGACAAAACCTACTTGTAATGCATTATCCAAATGCAAATCCAAATCATAAATAACCAATTTTATAATTTCATTTGTTTTATTTTGGCAATATTTATTTTGTCATTTATAACAAACTTGAAATCACTTATCTAACACGATCTCATGTTTGTTATTATTATTAAACTGAGGAACTGATTCTCATCGGACTGATGAACAACGCAGTAAAATCTCTCTTATTTGCTGTTCCTAAAATTAACTTCAAATTTTAAGTTTTTTAATGAATTTCATAATAGTTCCTTGAAAATTATCTCTAGTTATAATGCTCTTAGATATGATTTATCATATATCTTTACTCTCTTCAAGGCGATTGCATCTCAGTCACATTGGATATGATGAAAGGTTTCCGCCTCTTCATTACAGATCGCAAATAATTAATTATATGATTATATTATTCATATAATCCTAATTGCAGCTTATATAAGTGGTAGTTTAAAGGATTGAAGTTTCTAGAATTGTTGGTAATCCTGAATGTGTTTAATGATGAAGAAGTCTTCATCTATTTAATTATTCCGCTAATCAAAACTTCATCCAATTTATAGAGTCCTAGGCCATTGTTCATTAATTTCTCATAAAAGTTCTTTATGAGCGCACTTTCCACAATATTTCTTCTTCTTTCCGAAGACACTTATATTAATTCATTTGTTTCATTCCAGTTAATCACATAATTAACCGTTTCTTATGTGCATGAACAAGGCACTCTTTTCGTCTTCTCTTCTGATGGAATATTTGTATTGTTTTATCCTTGTAAGAAGACCTTTGCTCGTCTGTCCAATGTAAGACATTTCACAGTCAGTACATGGTATCCTGTATACACAACAGTCCCTTCTTTTTGGCTTATTATTGACAAGTCTGTTAAACATGTTACCATCATTACCGAACACAACAGAAACATCCAACCTTTTCATAAATGAAGGCATATCTTTCAAACAAGGACTGTATGGAATGACTAACAAATTCCTTCTTGTGAACTGTTCTTCATTTTTTAATATCATGAATTGTTTCACTTTTTTTATATTGTTGATTAACCTTTTTAGATACATTAAAGAACCTGCAATTTTGTAAACATTTTTGATTTATTCATCTAAAAATTCCTCACTACAAATTTTGAAAGCTCTTAAGAACGTGCCACAAAAACTGATTTTTTAGTTTCAAGTGGATGAGCCGAGAAGAAATGAACATAAGATGATACATGAAACATAAAACTATCTTTTATGAGAAATTAATGAACAATAGCCTAGAACTCTATAAATTGGATGAAGTTTTGATTAGCGGAATAATTAAATAGATGAAGACTTCTTCATCATTAAACACATTCAGGGTTACCAACAATTCTAGAAACTTCAATCAACCAGGTTAACAAGTATTTATTATTTTTTAGTTCACTTGCTCTCTGACGATGTGTTGACGAAAGGCCTTACAGAATTGTTTCCAAATTTGTTTCATTGTGGTAAATTAGTCCATCTATTACATCAAGTGTTATTTTGATATATATATATATATATTACAAATAATTTGTAATGTAATACTTGGTTTTTCTGTTTCAAAATTTATACTTCTGCCTATGAAAAAGATTTTAAATTGACCGAAACGTTGGCAATGAGAGTTTAATTTGAACCTGAAGAACTGACCGAGTCCCGATAAATTTTAGTTTTTGTATATATAAATATATATATATACAAATATATATATAGTTATGTTAAACTAATGTCAAATTAACCCGAAAAAGAACAACTCAGAAAACTTGAAAAATTAACCTGAAAAAGAACAAAAGTTAAAATTGGCATAACTTTTAATAACACACACACACACACACACGCGCGCGCAATATATATATATACATATATATACAGGTTTGATTAAATAATACGCCATATTTACGGTTGATTAGTTTCCTTGTGTATTTCTCAAGGGATCTGAATAATCTTCTTGTACAAACATCTAAGTTGAATAGAACATTTCCAATGGTTCCATTGTCTTTACATCTTGCATTTCCACTAATTTTACTATTGTCACAACTATTGTGACAATAGTAAAATTAGTGGAAATGCAAGATGTAAAGACAATGGAACCATTGGAAATGTTCTATTCAATTTAGATGTTTGTACAAGAAGATTATTCAGATCCCTTGAGAAATACACAAGGAAACTAATCAACCGTAAATATGGCGTATTATTTAATCAAACCTGTATAAATGAAGGACTGCTTCCTAAATATACTAATATATATATATATATATATATATATATATATATAAAACAAGCAATGTTCAAAATCTTATATATATATGAGATTTTGCCCATTTTAAACCAGATGTAAAAATACGAAAGGATGAAATAGACGATAGAATCGTCTATAGACGATTGATAATGTTCCTATTTTAGGTGAATTTGCGCTATGAGGGATTTAAACGGAGTTAGCGGGATCTGAAGCATTATTTAGGTCTTCAGATATATGATTTTTTTTATTAAATTTAATAAACATGTTTTAAAACATATCAAGCGATGTAAAAACATTTTTGAGAAAACAGTGGAGCTGCTCATGAATCTCTAAACGCCTACTTATGTGAGCTGTTAAAAGCAGTCATTCTGGTGTATGAGAATGGTATCGATATAACAATCACACGATTTTAAAAGATTTTTATTGCAATAGGCGTATGTGTTATTCAGTAGTATACTTATGATAATCATATTATAATTTTTTTTTAGTTTAGCATGGTAATAATAGCTTCCATGGTAATATTCCACTGGACTACCATATATTCAATAATATGTAAGCAGACTATAATTGCACTATCATACATCAAGTATAATTTTTCAATACTCCTCTCACAAGCAGTAAAAGACAGTTCTGTCTTATGCTAGTAAATATTTACTGAGGTACGTTTACTTGTGTTGTATTTTTGCTGTATAAAAATGTAATGTAGTTATCAAATTTCAAAGTTACCAGTATTCTCAATTACGAAAATTTAATCTAGGTGACTAATAAAGATTTAGTTATTCATATCTAAATTGTAGGTTAAATATTTATCAATCATTACACTAATTTGTAATTATTTTTTTGTATGCATTTTCTAGCCTAGATTTCAAAAAATAATTATCGCATTAAGGTATGTTTAGAATAATTATTAATATTATTAAGATAATTATTGTTAAAAAAAGGTAATGTAATAAAAAGGGATCTAGGTAATGACAAATCTTTTATCAAAATTATTATAGAATATCAACAGTATACATCTCTAAATGTTTCAAGTCGGTTCCGTTTGATTGCTCGTAACAATGGTGTTGAATCATTCAAATAGTTGGTTTAATGATTCTCGTTGCTTTCAACAGTGGAAGTTTTAGGCTAATTAATACAGACAGAAAAGTAATTGGCCAACGTTTTACCGCATTGCTTGACTGACCACCGGGGTTTAGCAACCAAAGCAGGGGCAGTGCCAATAATTTCCACTTCCTGAAGCATCAGGCTCTGTCACGGCCCTCCCTATCTAACATAGCATCAAGACGCTGATTACATACCCACTTCGCCTTTGATGACTTTACCAATGCCTAGCCATTCACTTAACCTTGTTTTAATTAGATGTTGCTTTTCTAAAAGATACTAGTTCTTTAAGACTTGTAAATGTTAACAAAAGCTGAAGATTACATTATGGCTGTAAATGGTTTGCTATTTATATTTATATTAACTACAGCCATTGACTTATTAACCTGCATTTATTGGGTGTCTCAAAAGATTAATTAAAGAGCCACACCCTCTCCTTCTCACAAAGTCGTGGGTTCAACCACCTAATGTTCTACATATTTTGTATTTTGATATTTGTAACCGTTAAGAACGCAGTTGTTTATCTATATAAATAAAATAATGATTTTGTCTGTACATTGCTTAGAACTGACTCAATTCAAGTTTTCTTTACGTTTCATACATTGGAGAAACCGAATCCACCCTTAGAAAAATTTCTGTCGGTTTGTCGGTTTGTCTGTTTGTCCGCAAAACTTTGTCACAAGTAAACTCAGCTACCATAAGACATATAAAGCTGCAACTTTTACAGTAGATTTGGGTAGGTCTAACTTAAAATATAGGCTCTGAATTATTTGAAAATTCGACGTAGAAGTGAAGTTATGGACGTTTAAAGCAAAAATGTTTGTCACAAGTAAACTCAGCCACCATAAGACATGGCGAGCTGAAACTTTGACACTGGATTTGTGTATGCCTAGCTTAAAATAAGGCTCTAAATAAAAGAATTTATTTCTCCTGGACTGCCTGCTCATGAGTAAAAACTTAAAGTAGGAGAACCAATCATGCTGCAATTTAGTAGCAGTAACAAATCTCATGTTACGAAACATGAGTGCCCCAAAACTGTGCAACGGGACACGACTCTGAGTTCGTGCTCTACACAGATATGCCATAGAGGCGGGCATAATGACTGGATGTGGTATTGGGGAGTCTGTGTGTATACCACACATACCATTGATTCCGAGCCACTGGCTGTTTACGTTGAAATGATTGCAAAGTCCTGTCAGAGTCTATTTCGCAATGACGTTAACTAAGTCGCAAGGGGAGACTTCATCTAACGCAGGAATACAAGGTAGCGAAACCAAGTTTTTCTCACATGGTCAAATGTAGTTTACTTGCTCAAGGGTCAGAGGTTTCAACTCTTTCTTCTATCATGAACCTGAAGGACAGACAGCTAATGTAGTGTATTTAGAGGCATTTGTTTAACACTGTAGTAATAATGGTATTTTCTACTGTTCTATAATTTCTAATGACATTTTGGAATACTAAAAATGACGGAACTTCTGATACCGTCAAAGACGGGTGCTATATATTTTATATAACTATAAACTTTTTTTAATTTAATATTTGCTTAATAAATACACTGGTAATAATGTAAGGTATGGGACCAGAGTAGCCCAGTGGCTTGCGTGATCGCCGATGACAGTCGTGCAAATGTATTATAAATAAATGTAACAAGCAAATATTTTTTTGAATTTAAAATGTGGATAATATAAAAAATGGTAATAAAGTAAAGGGATCTAGCCACGGTAGCCAGTAGCTTGCTTGCTCGCCGATGACAGTAGTGCAAATGTATTATAAATAAATACAACAAAAATATTTTTTTTAATTTTAATATTTAAATATTAAATATTTAAATATTTAATTTTAATATTTGCGTAATATAAACACTGGTAATAAAGTAAGGTATGGAACCAGAGTAGCCCAGTGGCTTGCGTGCTAGCTTTTGACTGGGAGCACGTTAATTGGAACTAACTCATTTCAAGTTTTCTTTACGTTTCATACTTCAGAGTAGCCACATGTACCCATAGAATAATTTCTGTCTGTCGGTTCGTCCACAAAATATTGCCACCATAAGACATATAAAGCTGAAACATTGATTGTAGATTTGTGTATGTCTAACTTAAAATCTAATCTTTGTATACAGAGGCATTTGTTTAGTACTGTACCAATAATGGTATTTTCTACTACTCTATAACTCCTAATTGTAGTATTAGTATAATACTATAATTGATATTTTGGAATACCAAGTATAATAGAATTTTTGATTCCGTCAAAGACGGGTACGTTTGCTAGTTATACATAAATTAATGTACATTCTAAAATTATCAAACCTTTTGAGGAATGCATGAATTCCACTAGGTGCCTAAATTAATCAAAATCTTTAGAAGCAGCTTATAATTTTGAATAAATAGAAACGTACGTGTTTTAATCAAATATAAATATATTAATAGTCAATCACTAAATCATGTAATTATAAAATCTTTCATTATATAATATTTAAAATAGATCATTTTTACGATTATATAAGTTTAATCAATTTTCAGTTAGCAAAAACGGTTTTATATTTTGTATATTATATAGTTTCTACTCCTATGATAATTATCACCGGAAGTTTTTAACAATTTTTTTTAGTTTTTGTCGTACTTAGTTCATTCTAAACCGAGTAACTTCTTGGCAATCGTTTTTTTTTGTTTCAAGTTAAATTATTTCGTTTAAAACTGGTTTAGCTTAAGAAGCTGTGAGATCTGGGCTAATATACAAAGTACTCAGTGTTTGAAAGGGATGGTCTTTACAAATATAAACACTCAGTAACAATATATACATTGCTTCCTTAACGGCGTAACAAGAATAGAACGTTAATATTGATGTAATAGAATTGCTATTTTTAGGAAATCATCCCTAAGGTTTCCAAGAAGAATGTTTTATATAGAATTTACTCTAAACATATAAAACATAATGTTTAGTGATGCGTGGATTAAAAATCACATATTTTTGATCTCTGAATGTGAATCAAGTATATAATAGAAACAATTAGGCAAAAGTTTCTTCTTTTAATATAATTTTTTTTAAAAAATTAACAACTGAATTTTGAAATTAAGTTATAAACTGGATAATAAACAGTAACAGATCCATAATTTAAAAATTATATCTTTTCAATGTTTTGAATAACATAATGTTTGAAATGATTTAAATTTTTTTGTGATTTAAGTGTTTTAAATCATTTCAAAACAGAAAATTTTGGAAAACTTATTTTTCATTGCATTTTTCAAAATATTTTAATAATATATAAATAAGTTTATTTAACATAAAATCAAATTTTTGTAATATTATTATTATTTTATATAAGTTCAAATGTGAGGAAAAGTAATGTACAGAGTCGTCAGGAATAAAGAGAGAGAGAGAGTGAGAGAGAGAGAGAGAGAGAGAGAGAGAGAGAGAGAGAGAGAGAGACCAAGCACGGCGTAGACGTAATGGCTAAAATAATTATTTTATCTATGCTTATGTTTTCTTAATGATATTAAATATGACAAAAACATTGTAGGGTTTCTACAACAGCTCTTGGTGGCTAAAAACATTGTCACAACATCAAAATAATAAAACAGGAAATGTTACTCTTAGTGTAAGTGACATCCTGATTTCAATTTCGCAATACCCGATCTTCTTTTAATACCATTGCAATCATGTACAAGTTTTAAGATTCTGACAATACACACTATAGTATCGTTTCTTTGTAAGAATCAACTTATTGATTTTAAGTTTGTGTTCTTAAAAAATAGAAATCAAATATTTCTAAAACTTGATAAGACACCCCCAACCGTAATATATGCAAGTGAAGAGATTCTTAATTATAATCCGTCAATTAATGTAGGATTAATAAATTAGTAAGAAAATGTGGTTGTTTTGTCAAAAGCATTTTATTATTGAGATATTTATATTTAATATGAATAGTAAAACAATTATTAGGTTTTCTAAGATGAGGAAATTTCTAAAAAATAAAACATTTTTGTAGATAAATAAAATAGAACCTAGTTGAAGTTTGTAACTGTTGTCAAGAATTAAATGGAACACACTCTATTTCAAATAAATCTTGGAAAATAGATCGATCATTGTCATATTCAAAGTGCTTTAAATTTTTATTTCAATTTTTTGAATTTTATTCAAAATTTTTATTTTATTTTCAATATTTTTTATTTCAATCTTGACGATTCAGAGAACTGTCTTTCCACGTCACGTTTTTCCACATTGCAAAAAAAGTGACTCCTGCAAGAACTATCTCGTTTCTGAAAACCACTTTTGTTTAAAAGTGAACAACTTTTTTTAATACTAAAATAATCAATTGAATTTATTAAATAAAAAAAAATTATATATCATTCAAATTATTTAAAGGTAAATGTACAATAACACCATTAAATTTAAATTAAATTATTTAAATTAATAATTTTAAAAATTAATTAATTTAAAATTTTATAAATTAAAAATTAAATTTAAATTAAATTATTATTTATACTATTTACTTTTACTTTATTATATATTTATTAGATCTTTCAAAAGTGGCCACTCAAAGTGCTATAAAAATAACTACATGAACAGTACTCCCCCATTTGTAAGCCATCAATTCTTTAAATACAGTTATTTATTTGATTAATTGTTCCTTTAAATAGGTATCATAAACGATTTCAATTGCTATGTCCAATGAATAAACAAAGCAACTCTTAGTCATTGATTTGTCAATGAGAATCAAGTATATAATATAAACAGTGGGGTAAAAGTGTCCTATTTTAAATTTTATTTAAAAATTTAACAACTGAATTATGAAATTAAGTTATAAAATAGATAATAAAAAGTAAAAAAATTATAATTCAAAATTTGTATTCTTTAAATGTTTTGAAAAACTTATAAAATCATTTTAGAACTATTGAAATCATGTTTGTTCAATAGAAACAGGTGCTTGAAAATTATTCTAAATAAACAAGACAATTATTTTTTCAATTTATAATTGTAATCAACATTAAGAAATTTCGTTAAAAATATTATTTTCATTATTTATGGCAATGGGTGAACTTACAGTAAAGTTGTGTGCTGACTATTTTACATTTCTTTATGTATAGTGATATCTTAAAAATAATTTTTTTTTTTGAAAGTATGTTGTGTTATTATTAATAAGTAATGTGCTTTTACTTTATGAACAACTAATACGTAAATAAAATGTTTGACATTTTAAAAAATGTAAAAATATTGATTTTAAATTTTTGTTCTTAAAAACAATAGAAATCTAATATTAATAATAATAATAATAATTAACTATTATATAAATAATTAAATAAATTAATTAATTATTATATAATTTAATATATTATACTAATATTATTTATATTATTATATTATTATAATAATAATAAAAAAATATTATTGTTATAATTATATTATAAATAATATAATTATTAAATAAATTATAGTAAATAGTATTAGTATATTAAATTTATATTAATATTATTAATAAATTAATAATATTATTATAAATATTATTTAAAAAAATAGGAACCAAATTGTAACAGAATTGCAATATATCTTCTGTTTTGTAAATTTCATTGACATGAAGTTTATAGTTTTAAAATGTTTTTGTGCTGTTAACGTTAAATGATTAAACAAATTGTGTGCCTATAGTGACTAATGTTTCGAAAATGAAAATTATTTGAATGATTATTTGTAAAACTCACCCACTATTTAAAATATTTCAAACAAGTTTTATTCAAGAATTGAAGGCGTCTTTTAGTGTGGAGGTATCCACTAATGTAACTCTATAATTAACAAAACTACAAAAACTAAATTGTGCATAAGAACTCATCGAAAATAAAAATAAAATGTTTTCTATTCAAAGATTTCACATATATACAGTTTATGTAGTTCTTTTTTTTTTAATTAGTTAAATATTTAATTATAGTGTTTTCAGTTTCAAGTTTTAACAGCCAATCAATTTGTTAGTTTTAGTATCTAATTAACTGGGTACTTTATTGTTCTATTTAAGTATAATTCAAAGTGTTTTAATGTTCAATGAAGTTAGTTGGATATATATATATATAATCGATAAGATTTATTACGGATATTACAAAAATTATTCTTAATTATTAACTTAAACGAATTATTAATTCTTTGGGATATGCATAATACACTTGATTATCCAAGAGTTTTTAGTAAATATATTCAAGTTGAGTGTTGTTTGTTAACACATTCATTTCCATAGTAAAAAAAAAAGGGTAAGAAATTTCTCAATCCATTCTGAGCTCAGTGGTGTATATAAGTCCCGGCTGTAATACTGCCTGTCACTCGCACATTCGCAGCGACCAACTAAACATGCATTCCCTTCAGGTAAGAACATTATTATCAATAAAATATATTTTTCCAATTAACTTTAAAAAATTATTCATTATATTTTTGGGAAAATTAAAGTTTATATAATCTGAAATATGTTTCTTCTTTGTTAAATAATAGTAAATATGCTGTAATATTAAAAACATTTAAGCAAAGTTACAAGCAAAAATAAGTATTTTAACAAATTTTAGTTTTTTAAAATTTATCAAATCAAAAAAGAATAAAGTATAGTTTCAGTTAATGAGGATAATTAACTATTAGTCTTATTTTATTATAAAAGTTGATTTATAATAATAAAGATACGATGATTTTCTTCAATAAAGTTTTTATAAAAAAAAGTATTGACATTTTGTACCTAATTTGTCTGAAGTAAGTGCATAATAAGTCCTTAATACCTTAACAAATAATTGTATAATAATAATTTGTATTAATAACTTAATACAAGGTTGAACAGATGTATTTTTTAAGTTGACGACTGAATATAAGAGAATAGTGATAAATTAAGAAAACTTCAGTTCCTTAAACGCTCTTTCGGTTATATAATTCAGTCATTTATGTAAAACAGGCTAAATACATAATAGTTGTTTATAGCTTCAGATATTATTTATATATATTAGATGGTTTCTAAATACTTATATGCATGTTTTCCATTTGCCACCTACACGTTGTGTTTGCTGTACTAAATTCTTCTCTCCTCATTACTGTCGAGTCAAATATTAGTAAGAAGTTTAATACGAATTTTTCTAAAAAAATCATTTGCAGTGTAATCTATTTATTTTCATGAAAATATCATGAAATATTTTAGTTTGTTGCACTCACGATTTCCGATACACTTGAAATTTACCTCAGATCTCTAGAATAAAAAAAATTACAGAACACGTGAACAACAATTTTAAAATAAAAAAAATTTTTCAAATTAATGATTATAATTCTTATTTTCTGTCAGTAGATGCAAAGCAGGAATGATGTATTATTCACAAATCTCACACAATTATAGTTATATAAATAATATATACAATTAGAGTTAAAATAAATTTCCTTTATACTTGTTAATTAAATAATGATTTAATTAACAAGTTAAGCTGAACTAACACTTAATTAAGCTGCTTATTTAATTGTTAAGCTGAACATACACAAAATAATGAACTGATATAAATTTCTTTCTCTGTTCGCAGATCTCTCTTGCAGTTGTGCTTATAGCCGTCGGCGTCTTTGGAGGTGACCACCATGTTAGTATTATATAGTATATCTACCAATAGTTCGAACTAAATATCAAATTTTAGGATAACTACTAGTTTTTTTAAGCATGTATAAATTTAAAAAAATATTTAGTTATTTATTATTTTAAAGTTATTTGTTAGTTTAACACCAAATTCTAAAAAATGGGAAAAGAGTAAATAAATGTTATTCTATAGCTTAAAACAAGGTTTTACTACATTAAATTACTACCTTACTGATATAGTTGATTTGTAATCAATATGAAATGCTCTTACTAAATAACAAAACTTTATGCTTATCAAATCGTGGTTTCCATTTGAACATTAAAAAACACAGTTATTTTCTTTTAAAATCACAAATAGAAAAACTATAGTCTATTTCAATAATAACTTTATAAATATCTAGCTCGATGTATCAACTTAAATTTTATGTTTACTATATACATACATATAGCTACAGAAAAAATATTCATGATTTTGAATAAATAACTTTTTAACTCTTTAGGGTCACGGTCACTACGACTTCAAATATGGAGTTCATGATCCCCATACTCATGATATCAAGGAACAACACGAGAGTGGAGATGGACATGGTGTGAAGGGATACTACAGCCTGCACCAGCCTGATGGCACTGTCAGGGAGGTCCACTACCATGCTGACCACCATGGAGGCTTCCATGCTGATGTTAACATCAAGGGACACGCTTACCACCCCGACCATTACGGACACTCTGGTCATGGACACGGCCATGGTCACGGCCACGCTTCCTCCTACCAGAACCAAGACCTCCATGTCTACGGCCATGGTCATGGACACTACTAATTAAGAAAATAATAAAAAAACTTGCAACTTAAAATATGTTTTATTATTTCTTAACCATTTAGATGACAAACTAGAAATATCTTTAGTGGTTTAAGCCAGATTTACCGAACTACATATATTATCTTGGTTAATGATAATCATTAATTAAATGTTATATCAAAGTCGATAGTATTACTTTGATATTTAATATGCAGTAACATTTTTTGGTGCATCCCTAGTTAGTATGTGAAATTAGTGACTGTAGCTCTTGCCATGGTAAGTATCTTATATTACATACGCATAAGTTTGGGAAAAATACTAAAGAACATAATTAATAAAATAATTTGTTTATCCTAAACTCTCATAGTATATATATATTTCATGTATGAACAAGAGCATGAACATATAAATCTACTACGGTATTTTGTATTTTGATAACTTACCTATAGTCAGTTTAATTTGTTTAATTAAGCTCATAGGTGCAGCAAAGTTTGAAGGAGAGTTATAAATGTGGTATAAATGTAGTGCTATAAATAAATCTATAAATGTGCTATAAATCTAGTATTATAAGATTGGTTAATCTTTTAAAATAAGTCATTGATATTATCTATCTCGTTAACTCACACATTATAAAAACATAGGTAAGTGAAGTATTCAGAAGAAAATAATAAAATTATGAACCAAGATATATTAAATTACGTAATGTGTATGACTGATGGTAGTAGCTTTATACTTCATATCATCTAAATTATAACCACTGTTTAGTAACGATGGATAAATCCACAGATAAAGTAAATACATGATATCCTAAGGATCAAAATCCAGAGATAGTCTCGATTCACTTTCGGCCTGGGGCTTTCCTAAACTGTGACTTATGAGATATAATGACATAAAAGGATTATAATAAATTTTGATATTAATTAAAAGAATTTTACTAACTTCATTACTATAGACCTTGGTTTAGTCAGCCAGTTGTGTTGCTATTAACCGGAAATTTCTTCATCGCATTAGGAATACTGACGTTGTCCATCGGCGTGCCATGGATGCAGCAGTCAGTTGTGCTGTGAGTAATGGGGTATTGAAAGGGCCTACTATGAGAGACCCTGAAGTCTTGCCAACCACATAGTTTAATATCACCAGGAGACAACTAAACTTACTTAAATAATTAGCCAACACAATCTGTTAGTAAGAAAGTAAGCACGTATGAGACAAGGACTTGAGACCATAATGTACCTTGTATAAGGACACATTGAGAAATAGAAGAGATTAAGCAATTTGGAAATAGAAAGCAAAGTAAAAAATAAGAATAACTACCAAAAACTTAAATAACAAGATAATTTAACACTTATAAATGAAGATTAATTACTATTTAAATAATAGTAAGTTTTTTAGTATTTAGATAAAAAACGTATATTAAAAGAGTTTAAATATTTCTCTATGAAAATAAATTAGTATAATTCTCATTCAAATTAATATAATTTTAAAAATGTGCCATACTTTATTCAGAATCTCTATTCCAAAACAGATATATAGTGCTTTAATTTTATCTGTTAAAATTTTAACACGATTTGTAAGATGAAGAATGCAATGCCATTACATCTTATTTTAATAACATTACTACTTAATCTTTATTCTTATAACACAATTAATTGACTAAGGGTGAGTACCAATAATGTAAACGAATAATAGATAAAACAAAGAGGTATTGTATCTTCATTTTAACATGAATGCTTTGATCTTTGATCTATTTGGCCTAGCTAAAACCTTTTCGGCGTTGACCCGAAGTAGTGAATGTACAGTTTCTTTAAAACCAATGAAGCCATTTTTCAGTGAATTTCTAACAGGAATACATGTTTAATGTCTTACATTTGTCTTAAATTTGATATATCACCAAATGTCCTGCAACACCAGTTTCAGTTTGAGTGGGACTAACGAAGACCAGTTATTTTGGTTGAAAAATCATAGTCATATTTCAGAATTTTTCACCGTGGTTTAAACAAGGAGTTTTCATGTATTTACTGTAAAATATTGTTATCTGTATATGTTTTTGGTGAAAGTATATTATCATTAGGGTCATGGCCACTACGATTTCAAGTATAGAGTTCATGATCCCCTCACTAATGACATCAAGGAACAACACGAGAGTGGAGATGGACACGGTGTGAAGGAATACTACAGTCTGCACCAGCCTGATGGCACTGTCAGGGAGGTCCACTACCACGCTGACCACCATGGAGGCTTTGACGCCAAGGTTAACATCGAGGGACACGCTTACACATGGTAAGTGACTACTACCCCGACCACTACGGACACAATGAATCTCACGGAAGTGAGATTCACGGAATGAGTGGATGGTAGTGAGATACGGATGCGGAAGTGCTTCTTCCTACCAGAACAGCCATGTCCACGTCTATGGACATAGTCACGGTCATGGACATTACTAATAGTGAAATATAAATCTACATCATACCTCTATTTTTTTAATTTAATAAAAAAGTATTGAAAAATAGTCTATTTAGTTTTGTTAATTTTGTAGGCCATTTTATCATCCTTTTACGGTTTTGCTGCAATGTTTTCAAGCAGAGACAAGCTAGTTGCCTTAACACTATGCTTGATTGCCCATCTATGTTTGCTGCAATTTCCAATGATGTCCTCTTTAATTCACCGATGTTTGTAAACATGAATTCATTTTATGGTTAGTAGAACTATGGAACTAGCTTGAATTTCTTTTGCTATCTTTAATTCGTGGTTTTAATAATGGAGATATATTTGGAATAACAACTTCGTTTGATTTAGATTCTGATCAATAAATATACAATGATACTTTTTTAAATGTATAATACTTTCTATATAAAGTTAACAATTTAGAATATTATCAAGCAGTTTCGTGAAGAGTTAAGGTATGATAATGTCTGTGTTGTATGCTCAAGAATTGATAACACTGAAATTTAAATAAAAATATTTAATCAGTACACCTTCTCTGTACGATACAGGTCAAAGTTTGATAGATTATGTCTATATTTTACCAAAAAAGGCAGCTTTAGTGTAGATGTGGCGTATTGATTTTGGGCAATATGAAATTATAGAAAAGATTACTTGTTTTACTAAAATGTGTTTTTAGACATTTTTTCTCATCTCTAAAAATTCTAAGGTGCTAAAATTTTTGAGTTATCATGGAACAACTACTAACTTTAGATGAAACAACTAATGTTTGTTTGATTTTGGAAGCTTGTAAATACGATACTGTTTGTAACATGGTTTTACTGATTATTTTATCCAAAAGTAGCTTTATTAAAAAATATTTTGTGTACATTTTTGTTAAAATTGCTTGGAGAAAATTATTTGTGCTAAATGATTAAATGTATAATAGTGATTTAGTAAAAAAAAATTAACATTTTTGTGAAAAAATGTTAAGATATTCTGAATACAGAAAAAAATAATATAGTTCAAAAAAATAATTACTCAACTTGAAGTAATGATTCTTTGCTGTACTCGTAGGATTGACTTAGCATTTCCTTGGTCAGAATTCAATCAAACAGAGTTGTATTTAAAGGTTGATAAAAAAATGTTAGATGATCTTTTAAACTATTAATATGATATGTAAGAAATAAAATTCTTAAAACTAAAACAACAAAGACAGCTGCAATTCAACAGTATGTTTACGGTTTTGAACGTGTGATGCACAGGTTGTATACCAAATCAAATTATATTTTTTTATTCAATATACTCTTATCATTTTAACAAATTTTATGACAAAAATATTCCACAGGTATATAGTTATTGATGTGTTTATATGTCTGCGCAATATTAGAACAACACATAAACACAGATATCTCTATATATAAAGTGAGTAAGTTTGTTTGTTTGTTTGTTCACCCATGATCTGTGGAGATAGAGACCTGAAATAAAATATATATTATATTATTACCCGAATAACGTTAAATAAAAGGAAATTATTACTATATTTCCAAAATTGGAACCAGGGCAGCAAGTGTCTTGCGTGCTTGCGGATGACAATAGTGCAAATGTATTATAAATAAATTTAACAAAAACAATTTTTTAATTTAAAATTTGAATAATATAAACAATGGTAATAAAGTAAATGCATGGATCCAGGGAAGCCAGTCGTTTGCGTGTTCGCCGATGACAGTTGTAAAAATGTACTGTATATAAATATAACAAAAAAAAATTAATTTAAAATTTGCGAAATATAAACACTGGTAATAAAATAAAAGCATGGAGCCAGAGTAGCCCAGAGCCTGTGTGTTCGCTGATGACAGTAGTGCAAATGTATTATAAATAAATGTAACAAATATATAATAAACTACTACATTAGAGGTTAAAAATGAATTATTTTAGAAACACACTTGAACACAACTTGTTCAATCCTTGAACCATTTTCTATGTAAATGAAACTTATTTAGCTAATATTTAGCTAATCATATCTAAAACGAATAGATCCGAAAAATACTTGTCTAAGAACAATTATAAAGTGTAAAGTTCAATAACGAACATGACATTTAAAGCTGATTTCAGTACAAAAGAGAGCACAATAGAATAGATAAGGCCGTGGTGCTAAAATAAGACAGTGGTAAGACTACCGAGGTACCACATCTAATCTGGAGCTGCTATTTACAGAGCTAGTACAAACTTAAGATATAATGATATTGGATCAAAAAATTTGAAATGACTGTTGAAATTTGAAAAAAAATGTTAATAAACCATTTGAACTTTTACAGTATCTTCAGGCTTTTATGGTTTGGATGACGCAACACAAAAAAAGATTCCTATGAGATGTGATAGAAAATGAAATGTTGGCTTGAAATAAATTCTTAGATTTTTGCGAAAGTTATTTATTCCTAAAATTTCCATTTTGAATTTATTGCGATACCTCAATCGCATATCTTTTTTCGCTAGTAAGTATTACAATTAAGAGCCAACATAATTAAACGTTGTCTATATAAAATAGTCAATAGGTAATTAAATTATTTTTTTATTATAGCGAACACAAAGAGTGTTTAAATATTCTAAAATAAAAAATTGTGTGTGTGAGATCATTATTCATGCACACATATGCATTAATAAAACAAAATTTCTTCTTCTCTAAAACAGAAGGTATTTATTATATTAGCTATCTCAAGTGTCCAAATGAGTCTAATCTTACACATACATATTTCCTTTATGTACCACTTTATACTTCCCAGTACCAGAAAAATGTTTGATAAAATTTGATGCCTCTGGTATAGTAAATCTGAGGTTTGATACTCACTCTGGTCTTAGATTTATTTCGCATGAGGTGAAGCAATCTGAGCACATCGCGTCTTGGAGAGAACGATAAACGATCAGTTAGCAGTCTGGTTTAAATACACTCGACTTCAGTAATATTTAGAACACTAAATGGAGAATATTCGTTGTGTGATATCACAAATTGCCATCTTTGGCCTATGTGTGTTACGATGATTGCATCCCAACTCATCACAGAACAATACAAGAAGTGTCAAATATTGTAATGGAATGGAACATTTATTAACAAAATTTCAATTAAACAATATAAGAATGCCAACTGATGTTTCTAAATATTGGAGATTGACTTGAAAAATAATTTAAGATTTAAACATTAGATAGGTTGTAAAGAATTCTAGAAAAATA
Source organism: Hermatobates lingyangjiaoensis (assembly GCA_026182355.1). NCBI lineage: Eukaryota > Metazoa > Arthropoda > Insecta > Hemiptera > Hermatobatidae > Hermatobates > Hermatobates lingyangjiaoensis. The sequence goes on along the minus strand of JAPFBL010001930.1, from coordinate 1,753,951 downwards.
TATTCTTATAAAATATATTTAGGAAAAGGTAAAAATCTTGTAGAGTCATTTTTCAATTTTTCAGTGGTGTCCGTGACTGTGATCATGTCCATATACGTGGAGATGGCTGTTCTGGTAGGAGGAGGCTTTTCCGTGTCCATGTCCGTGAGATTCATGGTGTCCGTAGTGGTCGGGGTGGTAAGCGTGTCCCTTGATGTCGACCTTGGCGTCAAAGCCTCCATGATGGTCAGCGCTGTAATGGACCTCTCTGACAGTGCCATCAGGCTGGTGCAGGCTGTAGTATCCCTTCACACCATGTCCATCTCCACTCTCGTGTTGTTCCTTGATGTCATGAGTATGGGGATCATGAACTCCATACTTGAAGTCATAGTGGCCATTGCCCTAGACATTTATAAATGTTATTGCTAATGATAATTTATTTTTATAACAATTTATTTAAAAATTAGATAAGAATAATTATTTTCTTAAAACAATAATACAAATTGAGTTACTGACATGATGGACTTCTCCTCCAAATACACCAATGGCAACAAGGACTACGGCCAGAAGAACCTGAACATAACATGTGTGTTTCTTAAACGTTCATAGGCTTGAATATAATTCTAACTATTTTTGAGAGAGGAAAAAAAGCTTTAAGAGTTTATGAATTCAAAAAATTGTTACAAATTACTTTGATACTAAAATTTTTTTTTATAATGCTATTCTAAGCTAGCCTAATAGATAAATCTAGTACCAAGCTAAACGGCTAAAGTGTAACCTAGTTTAGCAAAAATGTCCATCGTGTGAATGACACATCCAAGTTGTATTCGCTCTATTTTAACATTGCCCAATTATTTATTTTAAAGCTAATAATTTATTTCTTTGAAGGTTTATGGTAAAGAACATAAAATTACTATATTTTTCAAAGTACTGTTTTTTTAATACTATCATATGTAACACTGATTTTATAAACAACAATTCTTCTACTAAATTTTTTTTCAAAATATTTTTTTCTCCTTTTTAGCACATACTTTACTGTCAGATTTTATTTTATTTTGTTTCTGTTTTTACCACTTTTAAATTACTGATTAATAATAATATTAGTTACATAACATAAATGTTTCGAATCAACAATGTTAACGTTCTTGTCGCTAATGAATTACAGACCTGAATGGAATGCATGTTTAGTTGGTCGGTGTAAACGTGTGAATGACTAGAGTCCCTACAGTGCAGCCTTATATACTCTCTTCTGCTCGGATAGAATTAAGAAATGCGTGGTTTTTTGCCGTGGAAATGAAAGTACAACAACCAGTCTCTAATCTGAATATACTTTATTACCAATATTGATCATCAATATCTCCATGAAATAATACGTTTCTATTTAAAATTAAAATATAGAAATAACAAATTTATTGTATTAGAAAATGCATACTAATTTCTGGAAGATATATTTCACATACATAACTAAATTACTGTTTTGCTACAAAATTGTCATCACGTCTACACAGTGTGATTCTTGTACTCATGCAGAAACTGTTATTTCCTAAACTAATCGTTTACTTAGCCTTTTAGTTTATCATTTATGTTTAAAAAAAAAGGAAATTATAATTATACAAATATTTTAATTATTTTATATTAGCTTGAGCATGTATCTGTTTATGCTACAAGGTCTGAGAGATGTTCTATATTTACTAAAGATCTACAAATTAATTATTTTGAACCACTATAACTGATTTTTCGAGGATTTATTCATGTTTTTTTTTGAGCATATTAAACTCATAAGTAATTGATAAATTGATATTTAATTTGATTTAATGAGACTACATTGGCTTTCCTTTCCTAATTTATGTTAAGGGCGATTGAGTTTATGAAATTAAATTAAATCTTGTTGTTCTAATCAATTTTCTCTGCTTCCTTGTTATCAATATATATTAATTAGATCCTTGAGGAAGCTGGTAGGTGATGTGCTTAAGGAAGCACACAAACGAAGTTTCTTTAATTCCAACCTCTTCCAGCTGGCTCACTGGCCCATTCAGCAGATTTTCTATCTACACATGTAGACTGACTAGCTTGTGATAAGAGATGAGATATTAACTAAGTAATTTTGAAATAATAACCACAAACAAACAAAGATTTAATGAGAGTAAAAAAATAAATGAAAAAAATTTAAAATTTAAAAAAAAAGTATCTTTTTTAAAGAAAAATGTAAAAATTTTAACTTATGATCGAATTTGAAAGCATCATAAGACAAAAAATTATTATAACGGAAACCAGTTTGATATTTTTACTTTACTATAAGTAAAGTAAGTATAGTGGTCGAGATTTTGACGGAATTACATGTTTTGGGGTTCCAGAAGTCATTTTATGAAGTTTTTTTTGAAGGTGTCTGGTGTCTGTGGGTGGGTGGGTGATTTATCCAAGTGTGTGGCCACGATATTGTCAGGATCGAGTTGGTATTTTACATAAAACTGGGCCTCATAATGTAGATGAGCCCTATTGTTTGGGAGCAATTATACATGCTGGGAAAGTCACTTTTTTGGCCAAAAACCTGTTTCTAGACTACACGTTTTTTCTCTTAAACTACCAATTCTAGAGTCTCCAAATTTTGGCATTATCTTTAAGATCACAAATTGAATAAAAAAAAATATAATCAGACTATTAAAACCAGAGAAAATATTTGTTATTAAAAAGAAAACGTAAAAAAATGACCTTTAATTCAATCTGAAAGCTTGTGAGAGTGATAAAAGCCATATCTTCAAAGGGATCAAAGTGAAACCACAATGCCTAAAAATAGAACATTCTAAGGGAATGAGTTGAAATGATTTTTTTTCAAAATTACATTTGTCTAAGAGGCGTTAGAGTTTATGTTCTGTTTTCAGAAAGGTTTTTTGACGCTAAATGACTCATTAAAATACCATGAAAATTTGCCAAAAAATTTAACAAAAATTAGAAATTGGATCGGATCACCTGCTTTACTTGTCGAATTTATTCATATTTATTTACATTGGCTTTGAACTTTTTTGAGTGAATCCACTGAAATAAAATTGATTTTTAGAAGTATAATGGAAAAACTTAAATAATTTATTTAAAATCTAAAACATAATTTAAACTGAAAATATTCTTTGAAGAAAAATAAATGTATGTATCCTACAAGAAAATGTATCCTGCAAGATAAATTAAAAATTATCTTCAAATTACATTTTTTGTTAGATGTTGCTGACATTTTTTCGACGAAATAGGAATATTTTCAAGCCCTAAATTTGAAAATTTGTATTCAATATTCATAGTAGAAGGAGGTCAGGTAAACTACGAGTACGTAAGAGATCGACTGTCTATTTGAACAAAAGTTCTCCTGTAAGAGATTATCTCGTAACACGAAATCTACACTTTTCTTATCAAAAAAAGTTAATTGATAAGTGTATCAATGACTGTTTGCTTATAGTAAATTAAAGTTCTCACTTTTTAGATACAGAAATATATATTAATTTTAGAACTTATTTTAATCAGTTTTTAGATGAAATATGAAGCTCAAAGTTTCCTCAGTTTACGACAGGCATGACTAATACAACCTGTAACCGTTACGAATTTTATAAAGTTCATTTAAACAGTTTTGCTCTTGAGTTGATATATTTAAAGCAGACATCTACCTACCAAAACTTATTTTTATCATAAAAAGAAAAAAAAACTTGTCTAATATATGTATTTGAAATTATTTAAAACAAAATTGTTTTTACATAATAGTAATTGTATTATTATTATTATTAATATAATAATAATAATAATAATAAGAACTTTTGTTTCGATTTATGTGTGACTGTATATCCTTGACTTTGAAGAAACATTGCAGGACAGATTAGTCAATGAATTAAATTCATTTTTACACAAAACTAGGCTATATAGTATAGGTGTGTCCTATTGTATTTGAGCAATATTGGATCGTATAAGTCACAAATGAATTAAAGTGAAGCTTCATCAAATGTAGAACATTTCTCAGACCTTTTAGCATAAACAGACGCATACATATAATATATATAATAAAAATATATAATTACTAGACGACTCGTGACCTCTTGTGTCACTTAGTGTTAAGAAATTATACCAGCAGTTAATAAAATACATTCTCTGAATGTGATTGACAGGACTAACTGTTATTGTTATTTCTTGTTATTAAACCAATATAACAAATATTCTTAAATGACGCAAGCTTTTAATATGTGTTCTTTATATGAATCAAGATATATACAAATTAAGTATATTTAATAAATCAAAAAATCATTTAAACTTAAAAAAGTTATTATTTTTATTACATACTTAAAACATCAATTCAAGTTGTAAATATATACACAATCAAGAATATTTAAAACTAATAAAACCTGTAATTTGGAACATTCCATTTATTATACCCAACATAAAATAGCATTAATGAAATGAATATGTCTTTATAATATTATTTAAGAACATTCCTATTTAAGCTGACATTCGGTTCAAGTTTGTATTCCTAAAGTTTTCATTTTAAATCTCTATTGTAATAGTTTATTATATATACTTTTGGTATTACTATATATATATTTTATACATCTATTTAATGTTTGAGTTCTAAATACAAATTTTAAATCAAAACGTTGGTTTTGAAAGCTTGATTTGAACCTGGAAAACTGGCCAATGCGTAATAAATAAAATGTTTCAATATATGCATGACAAATTTAATAGTAAATACGTAAAATATGAAAACTATCGAATAAACAACAATATGAGTCCAAAAAAGGGACTAAGATATTTTATAGAAAAAAACTAGTTGGGTTTATTATTGTATTACAAACAGATTCTCATCTCGAGTCATTACTTTTACCTGGTATACTCGTATGTTGAGAAAATGTATTTTACATTTTTCTTTCATTTTAACGCCATTATCTGTAAAGTAATATATTTTTGACTGTTTTTTTTAAATTTATTTGAATAATTCATCGAAAAATGGAATTAACAGGTATTCTAGGTTACACCTGTGTGCAAACATCCAAGGAAGCAAGAAAACCAGAGTTCTCTTAGTATATGAATAAATAATTAAAATATATATATTATTATTACTTTCTATTTGTAAACATATATGAATGACTGAGGCGAAAATCCAATGTAAAAAATATGTTTGGGAAATTAAATTTCTACCATGAGTCCAAGAGTGACACTGGGTAGGCATAGTAAAAATTGCATAGTAAAACAGTAATTTAGTTCTGTATATGAAATTAAACCTTCCCAAAACTCATATTGTATTATAATATAATAAATTTATTTCAAAACTTACATTAATAATATATAAATATAAATACAGGAAAAATAAATTATATTTAATACAGAAGTGTAATATATGGAAATATTTCAAGATTTTGATGTTCAATACTGTCACTGAAAGAAGACAACAGCACATGAAATATATTCAGATTAGTAGTAGCGATTTCATTTTCACAACAAACCACGCATTTCTTAACTCTATCCGAGCAGAAGAGAGTATATAAGGCTGCACTGTAGTCCATTCAGTCATTCAAACGATCACACCGACCAACTAAACATGCATTCCATTCAGGTCTGTAATTCATTTATGACAAGAACGTTAACATTGTTAATTTGCTACACAATAATTCTTATTTAAGTAATTTATGAGTGATAAAAGCTGGAATAGAATAAAATAAAATAAAACTTTAGAAACATATGTAATAAAAAAAAATTTAAACATATTCACTTTTTATTTTCTATTTTTTTTTTTTGAAGAAATGCATATTTCATTTCAAAATTGTTTTCTATAAAAATAAGTTTTACTAATTGTAGCACTACAGAAAAATAGATAGTTTCTATATTTTGTCATTTTATTTGGTATCTCAGAAAATAAAAAAATAAATTAACATATTTCAAAATAATTATAGTTAATGTTAAATAGTGCCACAAACTCTGTTGTAAATAATCGTAAGTTAAGTTCATCGAATATCATTTTAACACTTAGAAGTGTACCACTTCAATGTGGATGGCATTCACACCAATCGATATTCTGTTCTTTACTGGTCTTTTGCTTAGTTATGGTTCAGTAGATTAGTTTTATACTGCATTATTTTATTAGGATAGGTTACACTAGAATTCTAAAAAATTATTAAAATATCTGATATTTGTAACAAATTTATAAATGCATTGAACTATTTTCATTCTGTTTAAAATAGTTACAACAAACAAACAACCCTATTCAAATGCATAAAAGTTTAATAAACACACATGTTTTTCAGGTCCTTCTGGCTGTAGTCCTTGTGGCTGTTGGAGTATTTGGAGGAGAAGACCATCATGTCAGTATCAAATTTTGTATTTAAGTTTTAAAAAATAGATATTCAAAACTAAATTTTTAAATAACATATATAATTATTATCAAAAAATTAAATCCATTCTGTGTAGGGCCACGGTCACTACGACTTCAAGTATGGAGTTCATGATCCCCACACTCATGACATCAAGGAACAACACGAGAGTGGAGATGGACATGGTGTGAAGGGATACTACAGCCTTCACCAACCTGATGGCACTGTCAGGGAGGTCCACTACCACGCTGACCACCATGGAGGCTTTGACGCCAAGGTCAACATCAAGGGACACGCTTACCACCCCGACCACTATGGACACCATGAATCTCACGGACATGGACATGGAAGTGCTTCCTCCTACCAGAACAGCCATCTCCACGTCTATGGACATGATCACGGGCACGGACACTACTGAAAAATTGTTGAATGACTGCATGAAAATTTGTAATTTTTCTTAAATAAATTTTAGAAAATAATTTTTGCCACCATTATTTATATTTTATCTAATCCTTAGATAATAATTGATTTTTGGAGTTATTGAACCGGTTGTATTATGAGTTGGGAAACTCTATATGCATTATTATATTGTTTAAGTAGAATTTTATGAATAGTTCTTCACAACCTTTGATAACTCTATTCCAATAACCGACAGCCAATAAACTAATTATATAAATTGAGATACTAATAATAATCAATATAATCTATACAAACATGACATCATGACCACCTACTATACTACTATACTGCAAATCCTAACCCAATGTCCCTGGTTGAGGGAGGCATAAAGCAGTATCTTAAATATGTATTGTGAAATCCTCGCCACACTGTTGCAGTTAGTGAATTTTAGCAATTATACCTGTTTTAAGAAAACAGATCACCATTAAGTTTTGAAAAAGTAAACTAGTCCTGTTTGTAAATTTCATTATAATTCATAAATCAGCGGGGGGTTTTGAACAGCCTTTGATATGTTATTTGTTGTTAGAATAAATTGGTTTACCCTTCCTCCATTTTTGAGTAATTTCTAGCAAACAACTGGTACATAAAACACTACTAGATTTACTATTAGTTCAGATTGTTTTCTTTAAATTTAGTACTAATTTTTGGTACTGTAGTTTTCATTTTTCAATCGACAATAATTAATTTTATATCTATTTTTTTAAACATGCTTTTTGAATTTCCAAAAAATTAATTTAATATTTATATTCATATTGTCATTATATTAAAGATTAATCACAAAACTCCCCTTTGATTTGTAATACTTATTTTTGAATTATAAATCAAATTATTTTGTATTACATTTGTCCACTAGAAATAACTTATCAAAGTTTAAAAACAATAATCATTTTCAAAATAACAAAATTTAACACACATATATCAATTTGATTAGGACAATATATTTAAAATGTTGGATATACAGTTTTAGAACATTTTGTGGCACTAATGCAGAAATCAGATATTTTCAGCGTAGAAACTCAAAGTAGTATGTAATATGAACTAATATATGATAGCAGTAATTATTATAATGAACATAAAAATCACTATTTCATTTGTAACTGCTATAGCCAGAAAAAAATATTAGTGAAAAATAAATTACATAATTTTTTTAACAATTATTAATACATCAAAAATTGAAATTCATTTTAACTTTTTGTTGAAAGTTTGAACAGCAGACATCTAATATCACTAAAAGGAATGTCTAAAGACAAACTTTTTTTTGTTGGATTATAAGTAATTCATCGTAATCTTGAAAGAATGGTTCAGTTCATGACAGATTTACATCTTATGAAATCACTAATTTTTTTTTCAGGTTTTTATGATTTTACGTTGGAGCTGGGTAACTGTCTATCCAAAAGAGTTTGTGGCAGACTACTTTTACGTACGATAGTTGATCAAATTCAGTTTCAAAAATGTAGATGTTTTATTGTTGTTAAGAAATGTGTCATATTAAAAGAAGTCACTTTTTGAGTGAAACGTGATTTTAGACAACTTTTTTTCTTCCTAAAATACTAATGCTAGAGAGTTCAAATTCTTGGATTATTATTGAAATTTGAAAGGTTTCAAATTGTTGTAATTACCAAAAAAGTTTATTTCTGCAATAAAATGTAAAATTATGAGTTTTGATCTCCCGGATTGGAATAATCCTAATTTTTAGAAAAGTGCTTACGTGGAATATTTGCGATTCAAGGCTTAGAGTAACAAACCGCATTATGTGATGTAGGACAAATATTAACATTTCCAAATCTTTTGCAGGAGTAACTTTGAACTTCCGGGGTGAAAGATTTGTATTTAGCATATTCTAAAAAACATTCCAAAACAGTTGAGAATATATAGATTATCAGACAGTAAGGTCAAAGTATAGATTTGGACATTTATGGTTTTTTATTCAAAATAAGTTTGGTAAGGTATCATCATCCACCAGAATCTGACTAGTAAACAAAAAACTTTTATGGGTGTCCATACATGGAAAAGCAGGGGATGAGATAGTGAACCAGTTGAAAAAGATTTGACCCAAACAAACCTGCTGCAGTATAATGACTTATAGACTATTCCTTCTAGTTAAAGGCTTTTAACCTACATGTAGAGTGGGTAAACCTCTTTAAGAGGCCAAGATTTTTGAGAAACATATGTCAATGCAATATAAATGGAAGTCATGTTTGATTTCATTAAGGTGGCTTTTACACTATTAAGGTTTTGAATGTATGTCTCCAGTTTGTTGGAGTAGAGTTAAATGATAAAACTGATTTGAATAGCCGGCATCAAATGTTTAGATATTTACGCCTACAAATTCTAATAACATTTGAGTGAAGAAGTACATCATACTTTTGGTTATGAACTTAATAAAATAACAATATATATATATATATATATATATATATATATATATATCAGTTCACAAACGAAGAAAAGCAACACACAGAGGAAGAGACACACTTACAAACTCAAATTTTCGGATGATCCGTCTTCAGGAGAAAAGAGAGAAAGGGCGACCAAGCACGCCGGAAACACAACGGCAGGAAAACCACAACGGTTTTCCTGCCGTTGTGTTTCCGGCGTGCTTGGTCGCCCTTTCTCTCTTTTCTCCTGAAGACGGATCATCCGAAAATTTGAGTTTGTAAGTGTGTCTCTTCCTCTGTGTGTTGCTTTTCTTCGTTTGTGAACTGATTTGCGTCCAGTTTGGATCGTTTTTTCGAATTTTAAGTGGATATATATATATATATATATATATATATATATATATATATATATTATATTATAATAATTATTTATCGAATTTACATAATTGAATATCGATTGAATATCTTAATTCAAATTGGTTGCTTATATTAAGTCAAATGGTTCAGTTCTATAACTATTCTAATGCATCTAATGATTTATACTTACTATTAATTATGCCTTACTATTTTTATTATCTGAATTTTTCATTTATATATATTGACATTAATTAATAACAAAAATTTAAATTATTATTCGTTTCGCAACAAATTGTTAGGTATAGTATTTTAGTTTTAAACTTCAAAATATACTGAATGTTTACTGAAGAACTGATCCTTCTCTCTTTAGAATTACATTAACTCACAACTAATGATTAATTTAACACAATCTGAATCCTTTAAATAATATATATACAGTAGAAGTCCATTAGTCTGGCATCCAACAGTCCAGAATGCCCGATAATCCGGCATCGCTTCGGAAAATTGTAAAAATTTTGGTTTTCTCCAAAAGTGTGTCTTTAAAGCAAATAAAAACGCTCGAGAGCTATTCAGAAGTTTTCGGGGTAGTTCGGGATCGTTCGGAAGCGCTCGGTATTGTTCAAAATACCGAACTCCAGGACTCCAAAAATGCTGCAGAAAACTTTGCCCAGCTGCAAACCCTGCATCTGACCTAATTCTACAGACTGATGAGGAAGAAAACCATCAAGACACTCTAACCAAAGTTTTGGATGTCGTTAGAAGTGCTGACAATCCCTTGAAAAACCCGCCTGAAGATGAGGTAGAGGAGTGGCTTCTAATCAACAAAAATGAACCTGTTGAACAAGAACTAAGCGATGAGGACATTATCAACATTGTAGTAAACCCTCAGCCTACTCAAAATCTTGAATAAAGTGACTCAGATGCCGAAACGGAAGAAAAAGAAAAAATCAACTGGGCAGAAGCTGCAGAATCACTAAATAAGTTTACCTCTTTTGCTGAGGCTAGTGCTAGCTACAGTGCTTCAGAAATTATTGATTTCTATATTATTAGAAATAAATTTTATACTGAACGCCAAAAATCAAGAAAACAAAAAGACACTCGTGACTTTTTTAAATCTAATTGAAATACGTTTTAAAGTACGTGTACATACATTATATGAAATGTAAAATAAACTTTGTTGTGTGTATGTGCATATTGTATTTGTAGTTTATATGAACTACAATTATATGAACAATTATTAACCTAATTTTTCTTATAATTACCGCCCGATAGACCGGAATTTTCGGTAGTACGGCACCGAGCCGATATTATATATATATATATATATATATATATATATATATATATATACACTTTAACACAGAGAAAAGAACACAGAAAGACACTACAGAACTCACTTCGATATTTCGACATCCGTCGTCATCGGGAAAAAGTGCGAAGTACTCGCGTTGAGAAGCAAACTGCTACTGGCCTCCAGAGTAACTCGTGGAACCACCGCAATGCTGCCCCCCAGCGGAGGAGAGGAAAAATAGAAATCCCTCCAATATTTATTTATAAAACAAGATAAAAAGTATATAAAATACGAAATAATAATGAAGACAATAAATAATATATATATATAAAATTAACGGTACAGGTTAAGACCAGGAGGAGAGCGAGCCTCAAGGATATATATATATATATATAATATATAATATTATTTATATAATATTATAATAACCTGATAATGAAAAATAGCCCTGATGCAGTCATCCCGGAGATGCAAAAGGCCAATGTCATATACGAATATAACTGCAATATCGGAGATTGTGAGCTCCTAGACAATTCAAAATATATCGGTATGACATCGACCACACACTCACGACGACTGACAATGCACTTGCAAGCAGGAGCCATCGCTAGACTCACCTCCGAGGAACATGAAAGAAAACTCACCCGTCAGGACCTTGTTCAAAACACCATCATTTTAAAGAAAATTAATGATCCAGCCAGACTGCAAATATATGAAGCCATGAAAAGCATGAAGCACAACCCATTAATTAATCGTCAACACACGGGGGTTTCACGCACACTGCAGCTACTAGGTGACCAACCACCAGCTACTCGCCAAGCCGACACTCAGTCACCGCCCAGTATTCAGACCAGCAACACATAAGATATGTATATGAGACAAAACGTCGTAGGAAGAATCAGAATGAAGAAAAATAAGCTCTGAGACCTCCTAGATTATATATATATATATATATATATATATAAAGATTTCACGTAAACACGTGAAATAACAATCAATGATCAAACCACAATAAGAAAATGGGAAAGCAAGACTAAGATACTTAGTCTTGCTTTCCCATTTTCTTATTGTGGTTTGATCATTGATATATATATATATATATATATAATAGGATATATATAAATATATATATATAATATCAAATCTAATAAGTTAAAAAAAAATCCAATGTGAAATAGAAATACACCCGAACTAATTTTCAAATTTATGAAATCAATGTAACCATAGAAAGAGTATCAATAATGTAATGAAATTAAGAGAATTATATCAATTTTTGCAAAATTTATTTAGAAAAATTACAAAAAGGGTGGGAAAAGTGATTTCTATGTTTTTCAGTAGTGTCCGTGACCGTTGGTCATGTCCGTAGACGTGGAGGTGGCTGTTTTGGTAGGAGGAAGCACTTCCGTGTCCATGTCCGTGAGATCCATGGTGTCCGTAGTGGTCGGGGTGGTAAGCGTGTCCCTTGATGTTGACCTTGGCATCAAAGCCTCCATGGTGGTCGGCATTGTAGTGGACCTCCCTGACAGTGCCATCAGGCTGGTGCAGGCTGTAGTATCCCTTCACACCGTGTCCATCTCCACTCTCGTGTTGTTCCTTGATGTCATGAGTATGGGGATCATGAACTCCATACTTGAAGTCGTAGTGGGCATGACCCTTGATAACAAATATTAAGGTTAATATTAATTATGTTATTTATATGTTTTTCTTAGGTGTAGGAATTAAAATGAATTTAGAAATTCAAGGTTGGTTACTGACATGATGGTCCTCGCCTGCAATAACACCCACAGTCACAAAGACTACAGCAAGACAAACCTGCAATTAATCGTAATCATCAGCTGTTGCACTTTTATTAAAAATGTGTACATATTTACATTAAATATTTTTAAAAGATTTTTTCTGTCCAGGTTTTTAATTTCATCAAATCAAATCTTGTAACAAACGATGGACACGTTTAAAATTTTTCCAGAATTCTAAACTTTTCTTGTGTAACAAATTCTTTTCAATGAAACCCTTATCTATAAACTAATGTTACTTAGTTTGATAATTGAATCATGCAATTATATCGGAAATAATTGTCAAGCTATTTCCCATTGATCTATATTGTATTGAATTGAAAAATGGAAATGACTTCAATTAAAGTTTGTTTATCTAAATATAACTCATACCTTTAATAGATGGCCCTTTAGAAAAGAAGTGCCTTTAAAAGTTCATAAATTAGAACCTATGAATTTACTAATATAATCTGTATTATGTTAGTTAAAGTTATAACGTTACATGCATATTTTGAAATTATCAGTTAATATATTGAATGATTAAGAATATTTATATAGTTTTCTATCATATTTGCTTGGATTTGTACAAAATATCCCAACTAAATAGGCTAAGAACACAATTACAGTTAACAGTATAATATAACAGGATTACTTTTCATATAAATATTGATTTAATATTGATATAAATTTAATCGTGTTAGAATATTTCTTAATGCTACAATGAAATTTGTTTTATACATATAATAATCAAAGATTTAGATGTATGTATTATCTTAAAATTATCATAAATTAAGTTGATAACCGAATTCTGTAACATTAATTTCCTAGGATTTCTTTTCTCAGTACGATGTGTTTTATATCCAATTTCGCTAAATATCTTTTCAAGAAGAATGATTAGTATTATACTGTGAGTGATTAGTATAATCAAATATGAGTGATATCAGAGACAAGGTGGATTAGATATTGCCACTAGTCACTCACCTGGATAGAATGCATCTTTACCTGGTTGGTTCGAATGTACGAATGATTGTCTTTCCTGCGATACGGCCTTATATATTCTACTCAGCTGGTATGGAATTAGGAAATTGCCACGTTTTTTTTTTGTCCTGGAAATGAATGTGTAACAAAACCTAATTTGAAAAGATTTCATAACCTTCTGTGGTTATCGATCTAAGGGATTGAGAGAGTAAATTTCACAAGGTCATACCACAAACTGATAGATGTAATTATATAGTAATAATTATTTGTTGAATTTGTTCCTTCAATTATGAAATTAAATGAGCACGTATATATTCTCAAATAACGTGAGAAGATTGCTATTTTTGAGTAAAGCTGTCTGTACTTTATACCTGAGCAACGCTATGATATCATGCAGCATGAAAAAGAATAGCCTTATTGATAACAGATACGGATTGCTTCTTATGCATATTAGTATCAACTGATAGGCTAGAGTCACAGCGATTTTAATCAAAACCGTGTAAACAGATTTTCAGTAAAACGAAAATTTCTGATTTATTTTCATAGAAACTATTGTAAAGAAAAATAAAACGTTGTTGGTGACTTTGCTGTTTCCTTTCAACTTTATAAACGCATGAACTTCAATATGAACTTTTGTGATGATAACTTTGTTTCTGATACGAATATCCTGCTAACGTAAATACATGCACAATCAGACGTACCAATTATCAAAACTTTTTATTGGATTCAGGGTACCTTTAACATGTGTATTTCCGTTAAAAATTCTTTTTCAAAATTTTAGTCTGAGCGAAATACTTTTTTACTATATATTTCTAATATGTAGTATTAAATAAGAAATGAATTTAAATTTTATTGTCTGTTTATATTAGAAATGATTACTTTCATTTACTCTTGATACGAAATATAAAGAATTTAAACTATTTCAGTATACAGAAGAAGGATTAGCACAGGGAGCTAGAATAAGTTGGATCCTATGTAATGTGATGATTAATGAAATCCTGAATGCAGTCCGATCAATATCAGCAATACAAGGGATCCTTTATTTTGGTGACCTTCTTATCTTGGCGACTAGTGGAAATGTTACTGTTATAGAAGCCACCCTAAGTGAATCTCTGAACCACTCCATATCTTTTTTTTTGAAAAAAAAAAACAAATGATTTTGAAAGGAACAGGTAAAAAACCAATTCATTTGTAATTAAATGAAAAAATAAATGACTACAAACTCTAGCAAAACATTACATTCCTAAAAAACCTTGCAAAGTCCAAAATAGCAAATAATTAAATAATAAGATAAAGTCAATAAAAGCAATTTTCCTTTTAGCAATTTCAGCAAATTGCTAAAAGAAATAGATCAAATAAAATACAGACAACAAAAAAATGAGGAGGATGTCAGGATGTTTCTAACTACTTATCAATAAAAAGTATATTCGACAAGTTCTCGAATGCAAAAGTAAAGTCACAAGAACAGCCAGTAAAAAATAAAAGGTAATAAATTAGATTTTATACGTATTATATTAGCTCACATTATAATATCAGGGGCAGTCAAATCAACAACCGTAAGGCCTGTGAAAGATCAAACAAAATAGAACCATAAAAAATCCACAGAAAAAAGTCCTTCCTAAGATTCTGGAAAAAGTTCAAAAGAGTGTTTAACTTTTAACTTTTTAAGTGTTTAACGGACAGTTGTCTAACGGTACTGTCATCAAATATGTTCCATGTTTCACTCGTTAACAAGTCTTAATATCAGATATATGAGTAATGATATGAACACGAATCCCATTGTGTTTAGGTAGTTTTGTATAAGTGAAAAAGTGTTTTTTTCGTTATTAATGTCCGATTGGTTACTCATTTAAACGCATTCTCAAGTAACTTAAAGATTTTAAAATGTTGTATTAGGTACAATCTCATTATGAATTTTCCATGAATTTGCAATATTGTAATAGTCATTAAAATGACATCTATTAAATTCAATCTCAAGTAGAATGATGTGTGGTAAGCAATCTTATTCATACGGCATAACATGCCTGTTAAAATTTTAAATCACCAAAATCGGTCCTAATATTAGGTATTTGGAAATTGTAACAAATCAGGAGTGGAATAAAACTGTTCCTTTAAGGAAACATAACATCACACTCTCTTATATTAATTCTGATTTTTCATTCTTTCATATTTGTGTATAGTTGGATTTGTGGGTGGGTTAGTCTATAAGCCCACATAGTTTGTTAAAAAAAAAATTATTTTTGCATAGAAATTGACCTTATAGGGCAATGTGTCCCTATATATGTTGCGCATCTTAAAAAAATCACAAAATAATTATCATATAAGCTTAAGCAAATATACAACCTTTCTAAAGCCTTGTAACAATAAAAAGTACATGCTTCCAACACATTTATAAATAGTTAAAATATCTGTATTGTATTTTTTTCAAGTAAACATATGAGGATGAGGCTAAAGGCTCTAAAGAGACTAAAATCTAAGCATAAAAGACTGAGCAAAATAAATTATTATTTTGCAAAATAAAAGTTTCTTATTGAGTAGGCAGGATGAAACATTTTCCAAAAATTTTTCTTTAAGTTAGTTTGAATTTTAAAGTACAAATAAATCTGTTTCTATACTCTCATTAAAAGTAAGAATGTATTAAATTGGAATATTTCATGATGATTTTGATGTTGAAAGAATTTGAATATTGAGGCAGTCATTGAAAGATGACTGCTAGTCATGAAGTTTATTGAAATTAGGGGTTAGTTGTAGCACTTTCATTTCCACAACAAAAAACCACGCAATTTCTTAATTCTATCTGAGCAGAAGAGAGTATATAAGGCAGCACTGTAGTCCATTCAGTCATTCAAACGTTCACACTGACCAACTAAACATGCATTCCATTCAGGTCTGTAATTTATTAACTACAAGAACGTAAACATTGTTGATTCCATTCACTGATGTTATACGACTAATTTATTATTAATCTGTAATTTATGACCGATAAAACCTGCAAGCAGAGTAAAAAAATGAGATTATCGAATATGTGTTAAGAAGAATGAATTGTTAATAGTAAGAATTAGCATTACAAATGATGGTATTACGATCGTAAATGAAAAATTAATTTTTGAAAATACCATAGGAGTCATTTTGTTTTATTTGTTAACTCAAAAATTCAAGTAATAGAATTAAGAATCAACTTCAGTCATGTTAATTTTAGTTATGCTAAAATAGCATTAAAACATTGTAGAAGTTGTTAGGCTATTCATCAAATACCATATCAACACTTGAAGTAATACTCCTTGGAACATTCACACCGCTAGATATTTTGTGTTCCCCTAAGTTTTGGCTTAGTAGTTTTGTTTTATACTAGATATTTATTTTAAGCCAAGTTCTATTAGAATTGTAAAAAAATATCCATATGTCTAATGTATGAAAGATTTTTGAATTCTATATGAAATAGTTACTTGTAACTATATACAAATACATGTATGTTTAAGAAGCGTATGTCTCCTTATGTTCAGGTTCTTCTTGGTGTTGTCCTTGTTGCCGTTGGTGTATTTGGAGGAGAAGACCACCATGTGAGTAACTCATTTTGTATTTTTGCCTTAAAAAATAATTATATACAATGTAATTTTTAATTAAATTGTTATAGAAGTAAATTGTTATTAGTAAATAACACTTATACTAGCTAGTTGTTTAGGGTCATGGCCACTACGACTTCAAGTATGGAGTTCATGATCCCCACACTCATGACATCAAGGAACAACACGAGAGTGGAGATGGACATGGTGTGAAGGGATACTACAGCCTTCACCAGCCTGATGGCACTGTCAGGGAGGTCCACTACCATGCTGACCACCATGGAGGCTTTGACGCCAAGGTCAACATCAAGGGACACGCTTACCACCCCGATCACTACGGACACCATGAATCTCACGGACATGGACACGGAAAAGCTTCCTCCTACCAGAACAGCCACCTCCACGTCTATGGACATGATCACGGTCACGGACACTACTGATAAATATAGAAATGACTGTCTGCAAGATTTGTACTTTTTCCTAAATAAATTTTGTAAAAATATCTTTACTTACAATTGTTTACACCATATCTAATGTTTAAATCCTAATTTCGTTTTAGACTTTTCTTATTGGGGATAATCCTATGAGATTGTTATTTTTTGAATGGGATTTTGTGAGTTTTTCTTCGCAACTTTTGGTAAATATTTCCCACTGTTTGGTAAGTGTGTTGTCAGCGATATGGCTGAATAAGCTGGGAGAGCTAAATAATACCAAAACAGGTAACTGTGTTGTTCTGTAATAAATGCTCTTTAATGTATTTAATCCAAGTAACTGATAATATCAACTAATACACTAACAATAATTATAATAATTTATAGAAATATGACTGCATAAGTACCAACTGTAACAAATTCCAACCCACATCTCCCTGTTTGAGGGAAACTTAAAGTACTATTGTAGGGTAAAAATCTAATGAAATGGTCTCCACATATAAAACTTTTAATGATATAAACAACGCGTTTCGAACACGTAGTGTTCTTCTTCAGGCATTAACTAAAAAAATACAATGACACCAGAGAGTTATCTATAGTACAAAGTAAATAAGTACAAAAATTAATATAAAATAAAATAAGGCAGAAAGTACGAACCTAAGGGTGAGGGCCTCTGAATAAGACTGACTGGAAATGGAAAGGACATGGGTGGGGGTATATAGGGTACATCTGTTTCTTATTAGAGCAGGTAGAGTTTTCTCTAAAGTTAGGCTGAGCCTTTACATTTTCTTTTAGACTAAGTGTAGGAAACATATTGAAAAAATAACACACAGAGCTATAACGAAATATAAACCAAATATATGTATAAGGAGGAAGTAGAACTTTTTTTTTTTTTTTATATATTATTATTATTTTTATATAAATAAATTAAGAAACGTTGTACATTTGGGGATTTGCTCATTGAGGCAAGTAGAAGAATTATCGCGCACTAGTTTGTTGATTTCATAGTATTTTTTTACTGGTTGGTGTCATTGTATTTTTTTAGTTAATGCCTGAAGAAGAACACTACGTGTTCGAAACGCGTTGTTTATATCATTAAAAGTTTTATATGTGGAGACCATTTCATTAGATTTTTACCCTACAATGAGTAAATACCACATAATAACAGATTGCACTACATTAGAATTAAAGTACTATCTTAGATATATATTGAGAAAGGCTTCACACATTCTTGGTTAATATAGTGTCTTTAATAAATAACATCTATTAAAAAAAAATAGGTCGCTAATATCTTTAGAAATAGTTGACTAGTCCTGTTTGTAGATTTCATTATGATTATATTAATTATCTCGGGTTTGTTGAATAGCCATTTATTGTTTTATTCATTTTATATAGTAATTTATCATCTTTCCACAATTTTTACGTGATTTTCAGCAAACAAGTTATACATAAAACATTGCTACATTCACGACTCAGTTAGTTTTGTTGAAAATTTGTATAAATTTCCTGTCCTGAGGTTTTAAATTCTGATGTTTCTTACGTCCTGTTTTTGGGGTAAAAGACACTAACTTAACGAACAAGAGCACTATCTTTAAGATAATCTTAGAATTAAACACCGCATCGTTTTTTCATCATTTTTCTAAATGTATATACAATGTTTATAGTATAATTCAAGATAAATGGGAAATAATTTTATTTTTTGATGCTTTCATCGAATAATTGGAAAAATAAAATTAGTTTATTAGTACTGTAAACAATTTTATAAGTTATTATAATTTTTCTATAATATATAATTTTATTATAAAATATCTAATTACTTGAACAAAAGTGGACCTGATGATTTATAAGAATATTTTTGCTTTACCCTAAAGAACTACATTTTAACGGATTTTGTGATTAAATTGTACTTAAATATGTAACAAAAAATATTCAAGAAATTCCGATTTACCCAAAAGTGAAAGTAGCTTTAGAAAACTCTACTTAGACGAATAGACAAACTATCCTTGTTGGATTTGTTTACACTGAGTTAAACTATCTCTTAAAAAGGTTTTCTCAAAATCGATTCAAATATAATTTTTGTTTAAGGTTTAGTAGAAGAAATGTAAAGATATTTGTTATTTTTTTATAAAATTCTTATAACTTTAACAACCATTGCTGGTAAACAATATATCTTATGGTGTTCTCCAGAGTGGAACATGTTTAAATAAAGAAAATTGCTAAGAGATCTTCAATATAACTAACTGTCCGACATATATTCTTCGTGAACTCCATACATTATTTGGTATTTTTTTTTGGCATGAAACAGGTACTCATTCTTTTTTTAAGAAAATACGGCTACTATTTTAATAGACATTAATTTATTAATAAGCTTACTTGTTGCTAGAACTAATAGCCTACAAAACAATAAATTATTGTCGATTGCTAAGTGATGATAAAGGATTATGATACCCTGAATTTAAACCATCCTAATTTTTAGACATTTCTCTAGCATACTTGCAAGTCAAAAATTAATAACAAACTGTGTTGGATGACATAACAAAATATGAACATTCCGAAATCACTAGTAGGAGTAACCTTGATTCCTTCAGGTCTAAATTCCAGAGATGGAACTGTGTATGTGGACTATTTTAAAAAATATTTAATAACAGTTGAGGACATACAATTTATCAGACAGTAAGGCTAAAGAGATGACTTTTGAAATTGAGGGCTATTAATTCAAAAATAGTTCGACAAGGTATGCTCTTTTAAAGGAATCTGGTCAGTAAACAAAATGATAACTCTTATCATTGGGTCTAAATGTAGACACATGGATAGGCAAAAAAATGAGAAATATCTTTATAACGACTAGTTATACAATAAGAAGTTTTAATATAATTATAATTATCTTTAAACACAATTGAAATGTTTATTATCAATTGAAATATATATAAATGCACCTACTGTTCACAAATAGCGCATTTTAAAGATGCACCAATCTTAATACATGTAAGAAATAAAATTGGAACAATTATTAGAGTGAATAATAAAAAGATAGCACAATGATTTTGCAGGATGTAATCAGCAGTACCATGAATGCTGAATTCATGGAGCAATGATGCTAATGATACCTCTTATAACCCATGATTTGAATAATCAAGCTTTATTTTTTCTTTCATGTATTTATCTCAAGTTCCAGAGGTACCAATAATTATATCTATATAATATATATAATATAAATAATAATTGCTGAATGCCAGATTAGAAATTGAAAAAGACGAGCCAATCCCTGTTGCGTATTACTTTGGACACTTCTTATTGGTTGTGGGTGTTTTTTCGTTAAATACGTTTCGTTAAACTACTTAAGTAGGGACTGCGAGCCCTCTCCTGGAGTGAAGGCTGAGGCGGCCAAGCAGACGGAGTGTGCTGAGGAGAAACGTGTTTAACGAAAAAACACCCACAACCAATAAGAAGTGTCCAAAGTAATACGCAACAGGGATTGGCTCGTCTTTTTCAATATATATATATATATAAGAGTTATAATTTTATATAATATATATATTATATATATATATATGAAATTCAATAATATATCGACCGTTTGATAGAATAGGTGTGTTCTCTAATCGGGATTCAGTCAATTTTCCAGGATAAAAAATTAAACTCTCGTTGCCAACGTTTCGGTTTTATTTAAAACCTTTTTCATAGGCCTACAAAAACAAAGGATAATAAGAAATCACATATCAACATCAAACATATACACAACATGAAAATGGATTGTTACAACTTATGAATATTACAAGTAGAAATATTTCAGAGATCAAAAGAAGGTTTTGTCCGGTTAACATTGTTGTTCCGTTAAATAATGTAAATTTAATTTTCTTAGTTAAAAAAAAAAAATTCTTACTTCTGTAAGTAATATTGTTTTATGTATCTCTGAAATATTTCTACTTATAATATTCATAAGTTGTAAGAATCCATTTTCATGTTGTGTATATGTTTGATGTTGATATGTGATTTCTTATTATCCTTTGTTTGTAGGCCTATGAAAAAGGTTTAAAATAAAACCGAAACGTTGGCAACGAGAGTTTAATTTTTTATCCTGGAAAATTGACCGATTAGAAAAAACCCCGATTAGAGAACACACCTAACCTATATATATATATATATATATATATATATATATATATATCTGATTGTTAATACGGGACCAATCAGATATCAGAACCGGACACCTCATGTAGATTTTCAATATATATATATATATATATATATATACGATATACACTGTGGTAAATTTTATAAGTTGATATCTATAACTTTGGAATACACTTGAAAAAATGAAATGAAATAAGTAAGGATTTTGATGTGCACATTGATAATAGCCCGTGATGAATTCTTCTTTTGATTCTAATATAACATCTCATAAAAGTATAAATATTATTTAAAATAAGTATACAGAAAACACTTTTTTCTCAATCTTTATAGTAAGACTTATTACTTTCCTGTTACTATTAATCTAATTAAACAACAAAGTGTAATGTTACCTCTAATAAGCAACTAGGAATGAGTTACTTACATCAAAGGATACGTTCTTGTTAGTAACTATAGTGATTAATAAAACCGTTTGTTTATAAACATTATTATACTTAAATAAAGATTTCTGATTATTGTTGTTACAAATAATTATAGTTTGAAATGTTTCATAGATTATATTTATTTGATGTATTTAATGATATTGAGTGTAAGTGAATCCAGTGAGTCATTCATTTTAGATTTAATTTAAGTGTATTACTGCTTAGCTCTTTTACAGACAATAATCTTTACAAAATATAGGAAAGTAATTATTGGCTTGAGACTGAAAATATAAAAGAAAATAGATAATCATTAAAAATTTGCACTCATTTATATATTCAAAATAACAATGAAATGCTTTGAAAACTTGGAATGGATTTTAAGAACATAAAACCAGGATATTTTGGAAAATTTATTTAAAAAAGTTACAAACTTGATAGTAAAGAATAATTTTTATGTTTTTTCAGTAGTGTCCGTGACCGTGATCATGTCCATAGACGTGGAGATGGCTGTTCTGGTAGGAGGAGGCTTTTCCGTGTCCATGTCCGTGAGATCCATGGTGTCCGTAGTGGTCGGGGTGGTAAGCGTGTCCCTTGATGTTGACCTTGGCGTCAAATCCTCCATGGTGGTCAGCATGGTAGTGGACCTCCCTGACAGTGCCATCAGGCTGGTGCAGGCTGTAGTATCCCTTCACACCATGTCCATCTCCACTCTCGTGTTGTTCCTTGATGTCATGAGTATGGGGGATCATGAACTCCATACTTGAAGTCGTAGTGGCCGTGACCCTTAAGAGCAAATATATTAAGTTAACATTGATGTATATAATTTATATGTTCTCATTGAGTGTTGGAATATAAAGTTATTTAGAAATTCAAGGTTGGCTTACTGACATGATGGTCCTCTCCTGCAGTAACACCCAACAGCCACAAGGACCACAGCAAGACAAACCTGCAAGTAACCGTAATTACAGTCAGTCATTTTGTATCATATTGCAAATACATGTCATTCCATAATTTCGTTAATTTAGACTACTTCGTTTTATTTATTGTAATGAACTCAAACAAAAAGTGAACTTGTTTTTTATCAAAAGTTCATTAATCGTAATCACAAAAATAAGATGTCCAGAAAAAAACTAAAAAACACAAAATATCTCCAAATACATCTCATCTCTATATAATCATCTCTTGTACAATCTTTAATAGTTGAATTAATCTATTAATAGTTTATATTCAATTGCTAGATACTATTAAAGGGAGAAGTTAATGCTCAGTTATCCTTCTCTAGTATAGTTACTTACAAGTAACTTATTGAAAAAGGTAATCCTATCGTTGACATGTGATTTGCGTTTTAAGTTCACAATTAACATAAACGACTTTCAAATAGTTTACCCACTCTACTCTGTCCTATCGTCGTCATTTTAGCAATTGCAACTACCCAGTGGAAGTATGAAATTGATGCCAAAATAGAGCACAAAGGAAGGGACGTTTTGTAAAGTATTTGTGTTTATAAATTCAATAAAATATTCTTGTTTCACAGACAAAATAAATCTAATCTAAATTGAAGTTTTGCATTTTAAAAGAAAAATGTTTCATAAGTTGCCATTTAGAAAAAATACTTAAAAAAATCATAAACTGGAAACCAATAAATTAATTATAATATTTAACGATATTAAATTAATCCAATCATTATAATTATTATTATATTGGTAAAAGTTATGTAAGTGTGTTACATGAACTGCAATTCAAGTTTGTATTATTTAATATACTCTTCTAATATATTATGAATGTTTTTTGTGCAACATTCCCAAATAAATAAGTAAACTAACACATATTCGTTTAACGGTCAGTGTCATTCTAGAATTACTTTTTGGTTTAGAAACTATTCATTTTACTATATATTTAATATAGATATAAAAAAATAGATATTAATATGTAATTATTACATTAATATATTTGGCATATTATAAAAATATTAAAGTTATATTTATAGATATAAAACAAAATTAGTTGTATATGTAATGACTAAAGAATTTAGATGTAATTCATAGCTGATAAATATGAATTAATTTGATGACCTAAGCATTCATTAAACATATTAAATTTTTCTTATCCCATTTATATTGTATTCTAATACATTTTGCTTAATATCATTACAAGAAGAATGATTATATTAATTAATGATATCAATATGAGTGATATCAGAGACAAGCTGGATTAGAAATTGCTACTAGTCACTCACCTGGATAGAATACATCTTTACCTGACTGATTGGAATGTACGAATGACTGTCTTTCCTGCGATACGACCTTATATATTCTACTCAGCTGGGAAGGAATTAAGAAATTGCAACGTTTCTTTCTTGTTTTCGAAATGAATGTGTTAACAAAACCAAATTTGATTGGATTTCATAAACTTCTGTGGTTATCGATCTATTGTATTGTGAGAGTAAGGTTTACAAGGCATAGCTTCATGATTGAGATATTGGTGACCAGTACTTATATTCTACTTATTGCTAACAATTATTAACTTAACTTAATACCACAACTTTACTATAAGTGAAATCTGCGACACTGAATTATATTTAGTCTCATTTTGAATGTGACCATCATGTCAATGTGTCATAAATCTCTTCGGTAATGTATTATAAACTTGTAGATAATTAAACACATTTTGTCATAATTTTGTCACAATTAAATTTGAATTTTTCAATGAATATCCATTTTATCAATGCTAATACAATTGGAGTCGTTTTTCCAGCCTACTAAAACTACCGAGCATTATTAATGTTTGTGCACCTGATCATTCAACATCCCAAGTTCTATTTGGCAAAACATTTCAAAGGTGGTTTGTCAATTATTTATAACCATTTTACGGAAGCAACTTGCTGATAGAAAAGAAATATTTAATAGATGAATATCGATATAGCTTCTCGATCTCTCCTTTTTAAAGTTAAAGATGGGTTTCTTGAGGGTTTTTTGTCTATTTTTGTTCTTGAGGATTAAACCAAAAATCCTCAAGAAACCCATCTTTGAACTTTAATATAAGAATAATTTTTAGACTGCCAGTTTTAGATTCCTACATTGCCTACTTTAAATTACAAGTATGAGACTACTTAAATGAAAACAAAGTAATTGTATCTAACACAAAGGTGTTTTTAGTTCTACATCTTGCTATAATTAAAAATATAACGATTAGAAGTGCAATAGAAACTAAGTTCAATGACTATATAAATAAATCGAAGATAAGTGCATTAGTTTGAATGTATGCACTTGCACATATAACACTTTAAAATTATATTTAATAATTTACGATATCCATGACTACGATGTGAAATAAGGAGTTCATGATCCTCATACTCATGACATCAAGGAACAACACGAGAGTGGAGATGGACACGGTGTGAGGGGATACTACAGCCTGCACCAGCCTGATGGCACTGTCAGGGAGGTCCATTACAGATATTATGGATGTCGTGTAAAAGTCTCCTCCTTAACGTCAATGGACATGGCTACGGTTATAGACACTCAGTCATTCACTGAGGGAATCACTATTTCACTAGTGATGTCTATCTCACTGTGAAACACAAAAAATGACTACTTCATCCAATTTTCCTATATTTATGAATACCTTCCGTAATAGAATCATTAACTCATTCAATAAATGATGATACAATCCTTTAAAATGATTTGTTTGCACCATTTATTGTATGATTTACACATGAAATAATAGTCCATTGAAAACCAAGTCTCAGAATACAAAAAAACAAATTTCTGTAAAAATATACTGACCCATATTGTAGTGTTCAGGCATAATAATTATAATTGATGTAAACTATAGAAAAAGCAACGTGATTAGAGATAACTGGATCAATCAGTACCTGTACAAACACCAGGATTGAAAGACTAATGCAAGTTGGGCAAACTTTTGATTGCATTTCATCTGCATGCGAGGCAATCACCTTGAAGAGAACAAAGATTTTTGGCAAACCAAAGCTTTTAAGCAAGAATAGCTTATTTTAAAGTTCAAATGTAGATATTAAAATTGAAAGGTGATTTTAGATACAAAGATAGATACCCTAGATAGGTTAGATGTGGTAACCCTAAACACGAGTTCAATGAGTTCAACAATATCAAAGTTGTTGCATCTGACAAAATTATTAATGCTCCAAAAAAACAAACGTACTGAATACGTACATTGATTTACAACAAGCTTGTACCAGAGGTATATTATAACTACATAACGATAGTTAAATTAAAATAAAGCAAATTTTGCCTGCCAACTAATTTGATATCATGTTTCCTTATAGTAAAACTATGTGCAGGATACTCCTGTTTTTTTTTATTTTTGTTCTCCTTATTTGTAAACAAATAGAATAAAACATTTTTTTCAATAAATTAGTTATGCCCTGAATAACAATAATCAGAACGTTGACCACAACGGCATTGATAAAATGTATTCAAATTAGGCGTTCTTAACACTTTCATTTCCAGGATAGAAAAAAAATGCAATTTCTTAATTCCTTCTCAGCTGAGTGGAATATATAAGGCCGTGTCGCGGGATTGTCGGTCATTCTCACTTCAAACCAACCAGGTAAAGATGAATTCTATTCAGGTGAGTTATCAGAGTCAATAACATTAACAAGTAAAATTGATATTGGTTTATGTTCACATGTTGTCATGAAAAGTTTGCGATTAATTAAAACTGCAAGTATATTTATACCAATTAATAAAAGTTGCTTTTTACTTAACTCATTGGTATAACCTTAAACAATCATATTTTTTATCTGGCAGTATTGGTAATATTCGTTTTTATTTAACATTGTCTCATCTAAACTCATTTAACTTGACATTAAGCTTAGATTCTCTGCAATATAGGTATATGAGTAGTTTGAACAAAATACCGGTCAACTTAATTGTAGCATGAGCATTATACTTGTAAATTGTTGCCCCACGCAAAGCCGTGGCTGGCTGCTAGTGTTGTGACCAGGCACACTACAAGCATACTACAACACACTCCTATCACTGGTCCGCTAATGCTGACTCTGTTCAGATTTAGTTTGCGCAGAGGATTCATTCCATCTTCTGTAAAAGCTCTATCTCGTTCGTGACGTCACCAACAGATAAAGTCACCATCAGTTTGTAATCGTGACATTGGTATATAATAGTGTTCAATGATCGCTGCTTAAATCCAGTAGTCCCAATTTTAGAAAAAAAAAAACATCTAAAAGCTGACCAGACTTTGTGATATTTACTATAAACTGCTGAAAATATTAATAGAAATGTTTAAATATCTGATTATTATGGTTTATTTTAGGTTTGTTTTGCTGTGGTCATTCTGGCTGTGGGTGTTTTCGGAGGAGATCACCATTACGTCAGTAAACAAAATTGTTTTCAAATTTCCTTTTTATTAATATACCTATTGGAAAAAATTAATAACTAATGTTTTTGTTAAAAGATGTTTTGCCATTAAATATATGTGAAATTATTGGATTTTATTACAGCATATTCTTTTCATTATGGCAATAATATATGTATTGTTATTTAGGGTCATGGTCACTACGACTTCAAGTATGGAGTTCATGATCCCCACACTCATGACATCAAGGAACAACACGAGAGTGGAGATGGACATGGTGTGAAGGGATACTACAGCCTTCACCAGCCTGATGGCACTGTCAGGGAGGTCCACTACCATGCTGACCACCATGGAGGCTTTGATGCCAAGGTCAACATTAAGGGACACGCTTACCATCCCGACCACTACGGACACCATGAATCTCACGGACATGGACACGGAAGTGCTTCCTCCTACCAAAACAGCCACCTCCACGTCTATGGACATGGTCACGGTCATGGACACTACTGAATAACTAAAAAATGATTTTTTAATTTTTGTATTCTTTCAAAATAAAGTTAAAAAAATTATTTGTTTAATTGATTTATTGTAAACATGTTCTAGTACTTTATTTGATATTGACGTTTAATTGTATGGTAAGGCAATAATTTATTACTGAATTTCTGATGTTGTATATCTTCTTTTTTCATGACCATTGAGAATGTTTTAATATAATTCTAAAATTATTTAATCTTAATGTCATTGAACATCATTTGATCAGACCAAATTGTTTAGCAATAATATATAAAATATATTCCAGACCAAATTGTTTAGCTCTTATAATGAATATAAAAAAATATATTCGGAAAGGCAAGCACGTAGTATCTTCGTCTATTGATACATCCAAATTGGAACAACATAAGAGGTTCTATTACATTAAAAAACAGGGGTTTATTTTTCAGCCACTGCCCGAGTGTGGCTAAAGGATTTGT
Organism: Hermatobates lingyangjiaoensis; assembly: GCA_026182355.1. Taxonomy (NCBI): domain Eukaryota; kingdom Metazoa; phylum Arthropoda; class Insecta; order Hemiptera; family Hermatobatidae; genus Hermatobates; species Hermatobates lingyangjiaoensis. The sequence goes on along the minus strand of JAPFBL010001930.1, from coordinate 1,725,535 downwards.
GAATTTTAACTAAAGATAGAGGATTAGATTAGTGACAAATATATAAAAGATAACAAACAAATGACGGTCGTAACTGAGACTACATAGAAATATTTAATTAGATAACCCCAACAAATTACTTTCCAGCATATTTTTTTCGATGAATTTTTTTCAAGACTTACAAAAATTGTTTCAAAGAAACCTAATTGAAACTAGTGAAAGAAGGAAAAACGGATTGAACCTGTAAAAGAGAGAGACAAATGGGCGCCATATGAAGCGTCTCAACAAAGATTGTTCAGATTACAGTAGGTCGAAATAGAAACGAATGTAGAGGTCACTTAAAAATTTCCTCCTTACAGTTATACAGATAAACTAATGACTACTACAGGAAAAGAATACGACAGTCGTCCACAAGGTCACAATACATCCACCAACAAAACAATATAACAATAAGGTCGAACTACGATAATTATCTTAAGTTGGGGTAAAATAGTAAATCCTATTCGTAATCAGTATTAATCATCATTTAAAAAAAACAGTCCTTACTAATCACTCCTGTTATAAAAAAAAAATTATATAAATACTCTAAAAGACTCACTTCATATGTCGGTAATTATATGCAACATTCCTCTGCAGTGGTTTAAGCATTATTTAAAACAATAGAAAATACTCTTTTATACATTAATAATACACGTACTGAAAAGAGATGAGAGATTGGAGTTAATTGAGCTATTTAACAACAGCTACTAAATTATGAAAGCATTGATTATATGATTTCATTTCTTTTGTGAAAATCTAACCCTTATAATCTACCATTATTATTAATAATTTGCACTGGCTTGTAAAATGGATTCATTGAAAAGAAGTCGGGAAGTGAAACTGGCACGACCACAAAGTGAACCGTTTAATGAGTTGAGTGTAATAGACATTCACTTACTGAGAGTAACTCAGTGAATTCAGCGGTCCATGACCAGTTGCCCCTTTCATTAAATACAAAAGATAGCTCATCCTTAACATTCTTCAATTGAATCTAGACACCTAACTCCTACTTCAGACTCTCATTTAAACATATGAATTGCAGGTTATTGATATTGCTATGCATATTAGATCTTGAATTACATAAATAATTTATTAATATATAAGCGTTTACGACTATTTATGCTTTATTTTTTATACAATATATTTAGGAAATTAATTAATGCCTTATTCGTCATTAAATTGTTTTCAATTAAAGCTAATATTTGTACCATTATCACATTTCAGTTAGTACTTCATAGAACGTTAGGGTATAATTATTGTTATTTTGGTTTCTTATCCAAATGTACTAAGTACTTGCTAACCCTTAATTCCATTTGAACTTCTGAATGGGTAATTATTATTTGACTTTCACTACTCATGACTAATTTAATTATATGAGTTTTAAGTAGTAATAATACAAAAAAAGTTAATTGTTTTTTATACAGTATTTTTTACAAGTATTTTACGCAGTTAAAACTCTCTCTCCCTCTCTGTCTCTCTCTCTCTCTCTCTCTCTCTCTCTCTCTCTCTCTCTCTCTCTCTCTCTCTCTCTCTCTCTCTCTCTATATATATATATATATATATATATATATATATATATATATATATATATATATAACATTGTCATAATAACATGTGATATAAGTATTCAGGTATTTCACCACAAATGATGGAAGATAATCACCCTGAAGCCTTTAGTCTATCACGTCGTCAGAGCGCCAGTGAATACAAATTGTGGGCAGCTTATGAATTTTGATTTAAAGTTGAATGAAGAAATGGAATCATTGACAGTATTTTTCCCCAGTACATTTGAAATAGTTCTCATTTGTTTAACAATTCCTTCAATTAGAAATTCATCCAATTTAAAAATGCCCCGACTGGTGTTAAATAAGCTCTTAGAAAAGTTTTTAATGAAGGAGCTTTCAATAATGTTTCTTCTTCTTTCACATGACATAAATACCAACTCCTTTGCTTCTTCCCACTTGATTAAGTGATTTTTGCCTCTAATGTGTAGAAACATGGCATTTTTATCATCCTGTCTTTTAACAGAATACTGATGTTGCTTAATCCTTGTGTCATTCATTTTCCTGTCTGTCCATTGTAAGCTAATTCGCAATCTTTGCAAGGAATTCTGTGTACACAACAGCTTTTCCGGCTTATCTTAGAGCTATGGACAAGCCTATTTAAGAAATTATCACCACTACTAAATACAACAGAGATATCTAACTTCTTAATAAAGTATGGTTTTTCTTTTAAACATGGGCTATAGGGAAGTATTAGCAAAGTCCATCTTGAAAAACGTTCCTCATTTTCAGATGATGTCAAAGATTGGCTTGTTTCGTAATACTATCAGTTAAATTTTTAGATACATTAGATAGGTTGGGATTTCGTAAGTATATTTAATTTTGTTTTTCTAAAAATTGTTCACTGCAAATTTTAAATGCTCTCAAAAACATACTATTAAAAACAGAGTTTTTGATATTGGCGAGGGGGGGGGGGAGTGCAGGGAAGAAATGGTCGCAAGAGGATACATTTGTAGATTTTCTATAAATTGACTATGTAATTTTCTAAAATTACGATCTTTTATGAAGAAGTAACTGGGAATAAGCAAAGGAGTTGTTATTTACGTCATGTGAAAGAAGAAGAAACTTGTTTAAAGAAGAATAAGTTAAAAGAAGAAAATTGTTGAAAGCTCCCTCATAAAAAGCTTAGTCGACACTAGTCCAGGTCTTTATAATTTGAATGAATTTCTAATTGAAGGAATTGTTAAAAATAATAAGACTATTTCTAATATAATAGGGAAAAATATTGTCAATGATGCCAATCTTCATTCAACTTTAAATCAAAATACGTAACCTATCCACAACTTGTATTCACTATTCACTGCTCTCTGACGGAGTGAGAGATGATAGACTTCAGAGCTTTTTATCTTCCATTATTATGGTAAGTTACCTGAATATATATATATATATATATATAACAGATTCAATAATGTATCGACCGTTTGATAGAATAGGTGTGTTCTCTAATCGGGATTCGGTCAATTTTCAAACGTATTGTGATTACTTGTATTGCCCACTCAAACTGTTATAATATTTTTAGTTATTTCTAGTTATAATATTTCTGTTATAATAAACATCAGGCCAATGTTTTGAATGTCTGAAAATACTAAATTAGCGAATGGGTCAGTCGTAGAAGCATGAGTATTATTTAAGTTTATTAAGATAAAATGTCATCTTAACATTTTCATTACATAATTTCGTCATTTTAAGAGAAAGAGAGGTAGAAAAATTGCATCCATACAATTGTAGAACAATATAAGGAACATTGTAACTGTGAACTTTTGAGAAAATGTTGTATTATTTTACTGTTTAAACTTTAATAGTTTACCTGTCATTAATACAACGATAAAGTCTTAACTGTTATAGAAATTTTAAAATTCTATGAGTTCAGTGTGTAATGTTCATTTAATATACTAGTATTAGTAATAAGTGATTAAAGAAAGAGAGTGAAGTAGTTTATAGTTAATAAAAAGACTCAGTTATCATCAGAAAAAAATAGTGTTCTCATCACAGACACTTCTTAAGTGACGTCACTATTCATTACTTTGAATTATATAATGGTATTCTCCATCAGAAAACCAATTCAAATCAACCAATCATAACAACATTAAAATCTTTTGATGCAATTTAGAAATGAGTACAGAATTAGTGTAAACTAAAATTTAAAATATTCATTATTCTTATATCATCTGACTGGTGGAACTTAATAAATTATTAGGCAACCATTTGAAAAAAACATTAAGACTATCATATGCAGTCATAAATTAGAAACATAAGTAAATAATAAAATAAAGAATTCAAGATTAGATTTTTTTTTAAATTTTATTTAGAGAATTTACAAACTAGATTAAAACAGTATTTTTTTATTTTTTCAGTAGTGTCCGTGACCGTGATCATGTCCATAGACGTGGAGATGGCTGTTCTGGTAGGAGGAAGCACTTCCGTGTCCATGTCCGTGAGATTCATGGTGTCCGTAGTGGTCGGGGTGGTAAGCGTGTCCCTTGATGTTGACCTTAGCGTCAAAGCCTCCATGGTGGTCAGCATGATAGTGGACCTCCCTGACAGTGCCATCAGGCTGGTGCAGGCTGTAGTATCCCTTCACACCGTGTCCATCTCCACTCTCGTGTTGTTCCTTGATGTCATGAGTATGGGGATCATGAACTCCATACTTGAAGTCATAGTGACCGTGACCCTACACAGTGTAAATCGACTTTATGATAATATTTTATTACTATAATAATTTCTAATTTGAACATCTGATTTTAAATATTCATTTTTAATACAAAAGCCTAGGATGAGTTACTCACATGGTGGTCTCCTCCTCCAAATACACCAACGGCAACAAGGACAACACCAAGAAGGACCTGAACATAAAAACACGTGCGTGTATTAAACATACATGTATTTTAATAAGAAAGGTATAATTTACTTATGAATTTTAAAATTTGATACAAATAACTGACAGAGTGATATTTTCTTGGTAAATCTAGTAGAGATTACATAACATTTCTAGTGATCTGAATGACATGAAAACCAAGTCCTCATTGCTAAAATTATACCTCATCAATCAAACTAACTTTTTTGTCAAAGTTTGTAGCTCTGTTTTAACAATGACTTCAATTTAAGATAGTTTTTTTTTAAATTTAATAAAATAATTTTTAATAAAAATATTTTGCGTTATATTTTTGTAACTCTGATTTTTGTAAACTACAATTTTTAAACTAGACCTATATTTTGTATTAAAAAAAAATACAAATAATATTGTTTTAAGCAATAAAATTTAATATTAAAATTTTTCATCTTTCTCAGTATATAGTTTTGAGTAAAATTCTATTTAATAATATTTCTGGTTTTATTACGTCAATGAATCGAATCAACAATGCTAACGTTCTTGTCACAAATGAATTACAGACCTGAATGGAATGCATGTTTAGTTTATCGGTGTGATCGTTTGAATGACTGAATGGACTACAGTGCAGCCTTATATACTCTCTTCTGCTCGGATAGAGTTAAGAAATGCATGGTTTGTTGTGAAAATGAAAGTGCTACCAACCCCTAATTTGAATACATTTCATATGCTTCTGTGGTATTTCGTTACCAGTTTTGAACATCAAAATCTCCATGAAATAATTAATTCTATATAACATATTCCTACGTGTAATCAGAATATTATGCTTGCTAAAATATAAATACGCATAAGTTAGAATTTGTTAAAACTGTATGCCATATTCTAGAAAAAGTTTTTTTTTATACACAAATAAACTCTTTTTTTGCCATTAAACTTTTAATTAGTACCTCAACTATGTGAACCCTGGATACAACGTGGAAGTTCATATTTCTTTTCACAATTCATGCAACTTTGCATGCAAAGATTCAACAGTATTTGTTCAAAAATTTGTGAACAATAAGGAAACAGTAATTTCATTAAAACTATTATATTAAAAAATAATTATAATTAAAAGCAGTTTTTAAACTAATAATGATTGCTGTAGAAAGACTTATGACGAATGTTGTATTTCTTAAGTGGCTCTACAGTAATTAATTTTTTCATATGAAATTTTTTTATAATAAAAAATGATACTCTTTACTTTCCTAGACTACTCTAAATATCTATTTACTTTTGATCTCAGCAAGACTGAGTCAAGTTTGATCAAGACAATTTAATCAGAGTTGAATCGATAATATTTCTTAACAACACCAATTATTCATAGGTAATAAATATAGCCCGGTCCAATCAATATGATGATTTTTATTATTTATATGAAACAATAAAGCGCTACGTTTATCCTTTCTACTCTCCCTATATTGCTGTTGTTTTTAATAACAGTTAGTCTTTAAAGATTAACCAATTTGACCAATATAAATCTTATGACAATTTTCGCACGGAATTTCATAAACACCACTGGACTCAAGTTCCCTGGGGAGTTTTTTTAATAACATATTGCCTAAGTTATTACAATAAGTTAATAATTATCCAATACCTTTAATTGTGAGTTCGGTTGGTTCGACCTCATATGGCTTGTCCAAATGGTTAATTAGTATTTTGTGCCCATTAATTGAAAAAAAATTAAGCCGCCATATTAAGAACAATGTTTATATAATTAGTCAATGTATGAACAAATTAGTACAAATTAGTTAATTTGTAATAACTAAGTTATTACAAAATTGGAAAAAACTATATTAAAATCAAGTTTACTCATAATCTTATTAATTACTCGTAATGGGTCTAATGACTCATGTGCGGTAAAATACCGTACATATAACACATGATAAAGAATGTAGAATGTAAAATACATGATATACGGTAAAATACATGATATAGAATTTGACAATGAACGGGGCTCCGTTGAAATATTGGAGGGAGTTTTTTTTAGCACCCTTTAAAGCTAAGTCGATATAAGAGAGTATTTTAATGATAGGGCTATTGGCCTAATGTGAATAATCCCATCATTAAGGATTTCAGGGGAACACATCCTTAACGCCCTCAAAAACATATTTCTAAAAACAAAAATGTTAACATTTCTTGGATAGAAAGAATAAAAATAGACATACGCTAGTACATTCGTAGTTTTCTACATACACAAAAACGTAACTTTTTAGGTAACCTATGGATTAGGACATCTACGAAGGGCAAATTACAACTTACTTCTTCTTCCATTGTTAACTGGATAATCGGAACTAATGAATTTAATTATATTAGAAAAGCATCTTTATTTATAGATTTAGGACAGATGCATAAATTAATTGTCAACAAATCTAAACTGTTTAACATGACCAGGCAATATTGAACTTAACATTTTAGTTTCAAAAAATTCTGTTTATAAATTACTCAGGAAGGTGGATAAGCAATTACCCATTGCAAGACCAAATTTTTGTTTGTATAAGTTATTTTCAAACTGAAAATGACAATCTACCACACATAGTCTAATTAACTCTATTAGAGGAATGTAAGGCAGGAGAAGGTAATAATTATCTAATTCCTCGTAGAGTAAGCTCAAAAGATAGTTACACGTACATTAGTAATTAGGGACTTAACACAAAACTAATCATGTATAATTTTTATTCATATTATACTTTTTAATTTACTAATTATATCAACATTGTTTTTAATATGGTTGCTTAATTTTTTTTCAATTAATGGGCACAAAATAGTAATTAACCATTTGGACAAGCCATATGAGGTCGAATCAACCGAACTCACAATTAAAGGTGTTGAATAATTATTAGTAAATTAGTAAATTAAAAAGTTGCGAAATTAATTAAATTATAGATTCATTAGTTTTTATGTTAAGTTCACATTTGCCAATGTATCTATAACTGATCTCTTGAGATACCTGTAAACATCTCTCCCTGGTCCATTGCCTTTTCCTGCACTTTGCACTCTTTAAAATACCTGTCTTCCTTCCCACTTCTCTCGAACCCTAGCTATGATGTTTCTACATCTTGTGTTTTGGTTGGTGTTTTGTCTCAGATGAAGACCACTTGTTACGGTTGAAGGATCTTAGTCTTTTTTTCCCATTCCTTGTAGTGGTTCGATCATTGTTCGTTATTTCACATACATATATGCTCTAAGGAACACTTGTTACTGATCTAACGAGTGTTAGACCAGAAAATTAAATATTTTCATTAATTAGTAACAATTGTATCATTTTTTCATTTGTTTGCACTTAAAATATGTCTTATCTGGACGGATGGATGTTGAAGCTATACTTTCTACTTTACTATAAGTAAAGTATAGTGATCGTAAAAAAATTCGATCTCAATATTTTGATGGAATTATATATTTTGAGGTCCCAAAGTCGTTGTATGAAGTTTTTTCGATGATGCCTGTGTGTGTGTGTGTGTGTGTGTGTGTGTGTGTGTGTGTGTGTGTGTGTGTGTGTGTGTGTGTGTGTGTGTTTGTGGGTGGATGGGTGGGTGAGTGTGTTAGCATTGCTTGTTACCACGCTACGGTCCAGAATCTTTGATGGATCAAGTTGATATTTTACACAAAAATGGGCCCCATATTGTAGATGATCCCTATTGTTTGGGAAGAACTATGCATGACGAAAAAGTCATTTTTTTGCCAAAAACAGGTTTTTAGAAAACATTTTTTTCTCCTAAACTGCTATCTCTAGAGTTTTAAAATTTTGGCATTATTTTTGCGGTTACAAATGCAATAAACAAAAAATGTATTCAGAATATTCAAAACAACGGGAAATATTTTTTTTCAAAAAATGTTATAATTATGACTTATAATTCAATCCTAAAGCTTTTGATAGCAATACAAGCCATACCGTTTGACTTATGTAGAAGATGAGTTGAGATAATTGTTTTAAAACATATACATTCTTCAAAGGGGCGTTACAGTACGATTTCTGTGTTCAGAAAATGTTTTTTTGACCCTAAACTGCTCATTAAAAAATCATGAAAATTTACCAAAAATGGAACAAAAAAATTGCAATTTATAAAAAAAATTCATTACATTTTAATCAGGACAAATAGCAATAAAGCTATAAAAACTTTTGTTTATCCTCGACTAAGGGATCACCTGCTATACTTGTCAAATTTTTGATATTTTGTTACATTGTTTACATTGACTTAAAAATTTTTTGAGCAAATCCACTGAGATAAAATTCATGTTTAAAATGGAAAAATTTAAATAATATTATTACATATAAAAAATCACCTCTAATAAAGATAAATAAATTTTCTTTGTTTTCCATGATATGATGGATTTGTCTCATAAAATGCATTAATAAATCAATATATTGCACTCTTGAGCAAAACTTAATATCAGTTATAATAGGAAAGTTTGTTATGGTCTGATTATCCACTTTTAGTTGTCATGGTAACTGCAAAATTAAACAGTACTCCTATTTTTATTCCTAAAAAAATAATTATAACTTAAAACGAATTTAATATTCAATAACTTAATTATTTAGTAAACTGGCTAAATTCAATATACATTCATAGCAACCGTATAACAGAGTGCAGCAGGCAGGAATAAGATAACACTCCCTTAGAAAAATGTGTATTCATGATTTTAACAAAGAGGAAGGAAAATGATTTTATTAAATACTAAGGAGCCATAAAACTCCCTGTATAATAATTCTATAAAAGACCAAAAATGTAAAACATAATTCCGAATTGAAATCTTTCGTTTGAAGATTAATAAATGTAATTAACGTATATCCTTAATTATAAATTATCTTAAAACGACGTTTTTTCTTCGACGTTTATGGTGTTTTAGAGAAAATAAGAGTATTTTCCTGTTTTAAATTTAAAAATTTGGCTTAAATATTCAATGTAGAAGGAGGTGAAGTAAACGATGTAAGAAGTCCACTAGCTACTTGAACAAAAGCCATGTTCTCTTGCAGGAATTATTTCGTATCAAGAAATTCTTTACTTTGGCTTTTCAAAAATGTTATTACTGCTGTAGTTATACTAATGAGATTATTTGCATCAGTGGTGTGATATACAAAAAATAAGCTTATATATTGATAAGTCGATCAATCACTATTATCTGACTACCTCAGAAATGAAAGACTAATAAACATCTCTCATTTAGATGTTTACACTATGCTTAAATGAGACATTGTATATTATGTACCCAAGAAGATTGATATTAAACTTAATTTATAGTAAAGTTGAGTGTAGGCTACAGTTTTTTTTATTTATAATCCAAAATAAATATTATCTAATTTAGCAATTGCAACTTTAGTGGTGTTCTAGAAGTTTTAATAGTTTTTTAAGTTAATGAAAAACCAGGTAACAGAACTGGCACACACAATGAAATGAATATATGCACCGTGAAGTGTAACTTGTGGTTGCATTTACCTGGCGTAAGCTACAGGCGACAGAGTTTATGCAAAATGGATTCAAATCATATACGATGCTTACAAGTCAAAGTAGACGTATCTGTTAGACATCCAGGAAACATAGAGTATTTGATTTTAACTCAAATTATTTTTAAAACACTTATTTTGTATTTTATATTCTTTCATTGTTATGACTTTATATTTTTGTAAATTCTCTCTCTGTTAAATCAGAAATTGTACATTTTGAAATTTTATATGTTGATAACTAGCTTCTTTTTATAAATGTATTGTTGAATGACACATGATTTATTATCTTTCTTTTGTATTGTAAGCATATCATTAAGGTTTTAAATAAAATGCAAATACTGATTTTGGAAGTTTGTTGAAATCGGGAAACAAAACAAATCTTCATAAACAACTATTTATAATCTTGGAAAAATTTCTTCTACTTATACTAACACATCACAAAAGGCGCTTTGTCTTCATGACTGGCATATGTAATATTGTTAAGCTTGGACACCTCCTACAGGCTCTCTCAGAATGTATAGAACTTCTGCTCACCTCTGTGTAGCACAAATATGACACGTCCATACCTCGTAGAGGGCTGGTCTAGGTAACTTCGAAGAGATTTCTCTTTCAATTTTCGTCCATTTTGACATTCTTTTTGTGTTATTTTTGTTAATATTTTTAAACCGTTATAAAATATTGAATTATAGAAGAATTTTTTGATAAAAATAAATTCTTTTGCCGTAAAACTCTCATATACTTCTACATAGAGCGCAGTTTGTAAAAGAACAGTTTGTGCTCTAGCTAATCATGCATGCACAAAGAGTCATTCGTTTGAATTTCATGACACAAAAATTCTGGAATATGAAAAGCACACCAAAAAGAGGAATTCAAAAGAGATGATAAACATTATGAAGACACCAACTGCCTGTAATAAGCGATCAGATATATCAAGCCTTAGTTTAATTTAATCCAATCTCCTGCAATAGATCCATTGAACTGTTTCTCATGTTGACATTAGGGGAGTAGCTTGTTTCCTTTTGTAGGGTTATGTAACCTTCCTGCATATGTGTATTTGTTATGATGTAGCCAGATATAAGCATGGACCAGTAAATTAGTGTTTCTTCTAAATCAAGGTAATATGTTTTTAAAGTTTTTGTTTTTTCCTCTGAATTTCTTTTAATTTTTGACACTTTTTTTCATAGTTTTGTAATTTGCTGTGTTTGTTACTGTCTGTTGTGGTTTTCGCTGTTTTGAAAATGGGGTTTTTTGGTGTTCTGAATAATTAATAATACGCAATTAGGTTTAAACGACAAATGTCTGTTTTTTAAATAATAATAATAATCATAATAACACTAGGTATTTTATGATACTTTTATGGTTCTCTGGGTACTATAATTGTTTTTGTGTCGTTTGTTTTCTGTTGGATGGTGTCCGATGATGTATTTATCTTGCTTTACTTATGTCGTTTAATAAATTGTTTTTTCGCCTTGGAAATGCCAAACAACTTTTGGCGAAACCTCGGCTGATGATCAGGAGTTGTATGTTTTATAACCAAAATCCTCAATAACCCCTTATGTGAATTTGAAATATCAGTGGTCGAGAAACTATATCAATATCAAAATCCATATGATTGAAAAACTGATATTTGAAAACAACAGTTGCAAAGTAAATTTAATTCAGATCAAATATGTTTAGAAAAGTTAAAATTGAAGTAATTGTTGTATTAAAGAGACCAATGTTGTTTTAATTTTAAAAGTTTATATTTTTAGTTTGGAAATTTATTTAAATGTTCTATTGAACAGCAACTGGCTTGCCAACCCTCTGTAGCGAACACATATCTCACATTACAACCGTCTTGCAAAGTGTTCCACATGAAAGTAGTCTTTCCTTTGTAAATAAATGTGTTTATCATTTATTTACATTTTTTCGAAATATACGTTTTCTTTAATTTAGCTAACGCTGCAATACTATTGTTAGGATTTATTTGACAATTTTTATAGGACCTTTATTTCAAGCCAACTGTTACTAATAACGCAATAATAACAAACTGACACCATTTTTTTGTTTGATTGCTCTGTCAATAAGAAAGTTTTGTACTGTAAATATATAATACTATATATAATAATATATATTACATGATTTTTACATAAACACGAGAAATAACAATCAATGATCAAACCATAATATGAAAAGGAAAAAAGACTAAGATCTTTCAACCGTAAAAACCGGTCTTCGTCTGAGTCAAAAACCCAACTGGTCATCAGACAAAGATTGCTTGTTACGGTTGAAAAATCTTAGTCTTTTTTCCCATTCGATATTGTGGTTTAATCATTGATATAATATATATATATATATATATATATATATCATCATGATTTTTCTATGACCCAATATTTATATATGTAATTTTATTATGGGTTTTTGATTTGTACCTATGACATAATATATGTGGAAACGTCGGCAAAAGGACTAGTTTTAATCATTGACCTCAACTCAATACTATATATCATATATATATAATACAATATCAAACCACTTTTATATATATATAATCAACTGAGTGGGTTTTTGATTTTACTATATAATATATAACGTTGAGAACTTTATATACTCGTACTATATATGCATATGTTATGAATCTCTAGTAAAACATACATTACAGCGATGGTAAGATGTTGAGTAAGTTCTCATATATAAAGAGAGGTACAGTAAGAAAATTAATATTATAAACCAATAGCCAAAAAGATATTAAAAAAAAATAAATACCAGCTTATATGATTAAAACGAAATTTTAGGTATAAAAAAAAATAGAATTTGTACTATGGTTTATTTAAGAAACTATAACTTGTTCAGTGTGTTCAATAATGTCCATGACCATGTCCTCCGTAGACGTGGAGGTGGCTGTTCTGGTAGGAGGAAGCACTTCCGTGTCCATGTCCGTGAGATCCATGGTGACCGTAGTGGTCGGGGTGGTAAGCGTGTCCCTTGATGTTAACCTTGGCGTCAAAGCCTCCATGGTGGTCAGCATTGTAGTGGACCTCCCTGACAGTGCCATCAGGTTGGTGAAGGCTGTAGTATCCCTTCACACTGTGTCCATCTCCACTCTCGTGTTGTTCCTTGATGTCATGAGTGTGAGGATCATGAACTCCATACTTGAAGTCGTAGTGGCCATGACCCTATGGTATTATGGATGGTTAGTTATATCCTTAGTTAAAACTAGTATATCATATTAAATAGGAACGTATATTCTTTTTTTAAAATAAAAAAAAACAAGAATATATTAAATATTTTTTAATAAGAAACTACATAATAGTTTACATACTTTTCATTCGTGAATAATATATTTTATTCATTAGAAGTAAATATATCAGAGGTAATATTGCAATATATATATTTAAAAAATTATTACAGTTCTCTCAGTTTTAACACAAAATCCATATGAAGTTCAATATAGTTTATTGTAAGTTTAATTAAAGTAAGATATAATTATTTTAGAGTGCTATACTTACGTGATGGTCACCCGCCATAGTGGCGACGGCAAAGAAAAGAACGGCAATGGAAACCTGCAACAAACCATGTTCTCAGTATCAGCCGTTAATCGCAATTATAATTGTTTATACAACATCATTTTCTTGATAATGTGTTAGTAATGTAGCAACACCTTCAAGCACATTTCGATTATTTAACTCTTTCATAATAAATTAAGAGGAATTCTACTAATAATTATCATTATTAAACAATTATTACAGGTTGTTTAAATAATGCAACAAAGAAGCTCTTAAAAATGAAGTTAGTATACTCAGAAACTGCATACTGGTTTCTGATCTTTTAAAATGTAATATTTGTTTCTAACAGAATAAACTGTCATTGGATCATGTTTGAAAAAGAAACCTTTCAACATTTTTAAAACAATTGAAAAAGTAAACTAATCAATATTTTTTCTTTGCTTAAATATTTAGTGTTCATAATCTTGATATGTTTTATAGCACTTGACTAATATTGTTGAACTAAATTATTCATTTTGGTTAGATATACAACAAACATGTTGTTATACAAATCCATCACTATTATTTTAAATGTTCGACTTACTTGACATCTTAATGCCAAGTAGGTTTAAAAGATGACTTCACACCTACTTCAATGTGCATTGCTTGCAGAACCGGTCAGATGTTCACAACAATTCATAAGGAATAATGGATTTTTATGTTTAATAATAATAATATGTTTACTAACCTCTGTAGTACTAACAATAATCATATGTATACACTAATGTACTGTACATTTAACTTGGATGCTTGATATATGGATATAACGTTATAACTGTTATCAATTAGTAATTGTTAGTTATTAATTCAATAATATATAGTCACTATATTATACTGCAATGATTAGATAATCGATCATAAATGAAGAACTTAAACTTTGGAAAACAAAAATCATATCTTTCAGTTTAACTGATAGTCTTCTGGAAAACGAAATAATTATTAAAAAGAAATGAATAAAAATATTGTTATAAAAGATGATTTATTTTTAAAGTTATAATGAAATTCAATCAATTCTTAGCTAGATAAGAGTCTATGAATTTGTCTATAGTAACTCTATTGAAATATTTATTCCTCAAAAATACTGAAAAATCAAGGAAAGAAATCTCTTTTGTCGTTTTTTTTTATTTTTTTACTTAATACATGAATATCTTAGAATAGTTTTAATATTGTAATTTTAAATATTTTATATATATAGACCCATTAATGAAACATGAAACAATTTTAAAGGAAGTTGTTGAACTAGTGGACATTAACACTATATAAGGAAATACTTTTGTTAGGTTTTTTTATATAATGTTAACTCTATTCAAAAAAAGTATTGTGTTGAAAACATTGCCATATAATGAAATAAAAGTTTTGTATTGAATGTTTTTTACCATCAAGTACAAAATCATTAAAGTTCATAAAACGCAAGAAACAAAACCACTTTTAACATTATTATTGTAGTATTATTATAAATAGTTTTGAAAAGAGTTATTGCAAATTTTGGCAACCATTTTAGCTTATTAATTTAGAATTAAGGATTAAACAAAGTCTGAATACGATCAGATTTCCTTATTTCTTAACATTATACCTGCCTTATTATAATTTCTTATTATAATTATACCTAACTTTGTTTATCCTTGACTTCGAATTACAGAAAGCTTAAATTAAAATCGTGTATAAATAAATAACAGGATTTAAAATAAGTGTTCTTAAAAATAACATTAAGAACTAATAATGCAAATTTTACTAAAAGAATAAAACTAATAGAGTTAATTTGAATATTTCCATTCTTTTTAATTATTCAGTTCAAAACAAGACTCTTTTTAAATGTTGTCGGAAATAAGGGTATTTTCTTTTATAATAATATTGTATGGCATTGTATTAAATAGAGAAGAAAGCAATTACGTTAATAATCAGTTTCAATTTAACTGTAAAGAAGTCAAAAGTATTGATACAATTTAATTGTAAATAAGTATTGATATTTTATGTTTGCTATTACTACTTAAAGAGTCACTATTAAAATACGTTCAGAAAGTCAGTAGTTAAAAAAATCAAAAATATTTGACTTTATTATGTGAACTTATATACACATAATATAAGTTAGACACACAATATTACATATTGGAATTGACTTCTGTACTAAAGGATCATTAAAACTTCTAAATCGAAAAATTTATTAAAGGAATAGGCTGAGCGAAACATAAAAGAGACTACTTTTATTTTTAAATTATGTGTTTATGAAAAATTAGCAAAAGTTACCCAGTAACTTAAGCTCAATTATGTCTACAATATAATATGGTATATTTTTGCAATAATAATTTACTTACATCCATTAACCACCTAGGTATTTTATTCAATTACTTGAAGATTTTTCAGTACAAATTATTTATATGCAAATATTTAAAACCATGATTAACATCTATTGATGTTAAAGTAGATTTAGCACATAAGGAGCATGCACATGAACTATTAGTGCCACCATTAATTGCTATAATAAATTTATTTAAATATTTTTCATTACGTTTATATTTGAGAAGTTTTATTTTATTTTAAAGCTTATAATAGTGATATCTATGAACATTGGTGTTTATAAAGGTCTAGGTGCAGAGAATGTGTGGTATTAATCTGTACCTGGAAGGCGAGCATGTTGCTATGATCAATGGATCAGTGTGAGTGACTGTCCACATGCCCTGACCAGTTATATAGACGTAACAACCCCTCCACGAATCTGAAGAAACACCTTGGTTTTTCAACACTGGAAATAAATTGGTTAACAGCAATTATCCTTTATGAATATATCACTGACAAGTCGGTGAGAGCTAGAAAACGCTCACGCTTGATCACTCTTTCTGCTTGCTTTAGGGATGTGGTGAAACTATCTTCCGTTGGTCTTTTAATTTTCTGGCAACTTGTTAGTGAGCTACTAATTTCAAAACAATAATGTTTAAAAAGATCGACAAATTATGAAAAAGACTGCTTCATATCTCAATGGACATGTCTCTAATTTACAAATAAAAATTCAATCTAAAACAAAAATATTCGAAAAATGAGAAAATAAAGAAATTTATCCCGATTTTTACAAGTTTTACCAATATTTAATAAATGCTCTTGAGACATATTCATTACCACAAATTCAGGTTTCTGTATAATTTATTAAAATATTTTTTTTTCTATAATCTACATTATATTTTAAGGTTATTACTTTTAAATATTATAATGTTAGACAAATATAAATTTTAATCTTATTTTAAGAGAAAATAAAACCTTCTTTTTAGCAAAATATAATAACTTGGGTATGTAAAAACGGGTGTTCTTTCTTTATTTACGCACGAACATGCGTTTTTGTATTTTTAGTGTACATGTTAAGAAAAAAAAATAGTAAACAGAGAAACACTAACATAACACTGTTACATAAATATATTACAAATACTTCAAGAAAAGTACCACAATTTGCAAATATGAAAATATCATAGGCTTTTCAATGAAAATTTTTTGACATGATTATATAAAGAACAAGTAGCAGGCAAGTTCAGCTTGCTACGTTAGAAGAAATTGGACAATTAAAAAAACTATTAAAAATTCTCCGCTTCAATTAACATGAAACTTTAACATAAATTATAATATTTTTTATGAAATTCTTATATTAATTTATAAAGTCGTAAAGTGCTTTTAACTGAACTTTCTTGGTGGTTTTTGATAAATGAACATTTAACAATATAAAATATATCGACAATATTTGCCGATTGATAAAAGTATAAACTACATATAAATATATTTAACAATGTCTAACAACAAGACACTCAAATATTAGACCAAGTCTTTTTAACTAAATGGCTGGTCATCGTCAGAGTTGCATGATGCATTAAAGTTTGTTGATGGGAACATCTAAGAAGACGATTAGGAAGGAATAGAGTAATGGGGTTTTTTATATAGTCAACCCAATATTCACGAAAGCAATAGGCTTGTCCAAAGGTTTTACCTAAACAGACAGATTTTTTTCATTTTTTTTTTTAACACTTTTGTTTACACTGTCTTATACAGCCGTTAGTAAGGTTTCCGTACCTTTTAAAACACCTTTTTAAGCTCTCTATTTTTTCAATACTACACCATATACCCGCTTACTTCTACAAAATCGAATAAAATGCAAAAACTGATCATTCTCCTGAATACCTGAGTGACCATAGTTTACATTAAGCTGTTAATGTAAAGCAAACTAACACTGTTTTCTTATACTATCCTTAATTCTGGATCACTCTCACTTTTAGATAAATCTAGTTTGAATTTGGTTTATGATAACATTAATGCGACTCGTCCCTTTTAGTAAAAATAAGTGACAAATTTCTTCAGACTGTAATAATTGAAAAACTGATCATAACAATTGTATGATTGGATAATTTAATAATTGAAAAACTGATCATAACAATTATATGTATAATTGGATAATTTAATGTATCCATCTTCATCTTACACCTTATAACTGAAATATCTTAATTTTAAGTATAATTAATTGATACATAGTTGTAAATGAAAAAAAATCTGTTTTGTACAAAAATGAGGAGCAAGAGATGTTTTTCATAAGCAAAAAAAGTACAATACTGTTCATAGAGATATGGCATTTGTATGATATTTTCTTAAAGTTTCCTGTAACAATATTTAAATGTTCCTTATGCTAATGGAAATAACTCATCTTTATACTTTATTTATTTTCTTTAAAACTTTTGATATAAAAAAAATCAAGAGTGTTCCACACTCAACTTTACTATAAGTAAACATAATATCAAACTTCTTGACAATCAACCGTTTTTTTGTTTTATTTTTATTTAACTATCCCTATAAATTAGGATATACGCTCTTCTATTATCGACTTATAGATAATCAATTTAATTATTTCATTTGTTTTGTTGTAGCTATAAACAATTAGTGAATTGGAACAAACTTTAAACAATTGATCTAGAATTATCAGACAAGAATGTTGTTATTAAGATCTACTGAGACTGATGGGGTCTGAGACTCATTAAACACGTGAGCAGCGCTACTGTATGTGATCTTTCTAATTCCCTTTTTCCTTTACTATAAATAAAGTATAGTGATCGTGAAAAAATTTGATCTCAAGATTTTGACGGAATTACATGTTTTGAGCTCCCAGAAGTCGTTTTATGACGTTTTTACGATGATGTCTGTGTGTGTGTGAGTGGGTGGGTGAGTGTGTTAGCATTGCTTGTTACCACGCTACGGTCCAGAATCTTTGATGGATCAAGTTGATATTTTACACAAAAATGGGCCCCATAAAGACAAAGATCCCTATTGTTTGGGAAGAATTATGCATGATGGAAAAGTCACTTTTTTTGCCAAAAACCGTTTTTTTTAAAACATTTATTTCTCCTAAACTGATAACCCTAGAGTTTTGAAATTTTGACATTATCTTTGAGGTGACAAATGAAACAAACAAAAAATATATTCAGAATTTTAACACAACGGAAAATATTTTTTTTTCAATAAAATGTACAAATTTTGACTTATAATTCAATCTCAAACCTTGTGAGAGCGATACAAGCTATACTGTTTGACAGATGAAAATGAAACTATGCCTATAAATAGAACATTATGTGTAGAATGAGTTGAGATATTTTTTTCAAAATTATATTCGCTAATGGGGCGTTACAGTACGATTTGTGTTTTTAGAAAATGTTTTTTTGACGCTAAACGGCTCATTAAAAAATAATGAAAATTTGACCAAAAATGGAACAAAAATTAGCAATTTATAAAAAAAATCATGAACTTTCAATTATGGGAAAGAGCAATAACGCTATAAAAACTGTTTGTTTATCTTAGACTAAGAGATCACCTGCTATACTTGTCGAATTTTTTCTATTTTTTTTCATTGTTTACATTGACTTAGAAATTTTTTTGAGCGAATCCACTGAGATAAAATTGATTTTATAAAGGAACAATTTAAATAGTTTATTGACGTATATGAGATGTAAGAGGAATGATATTGTGCAGGAAAATGATAACACTCACTCAAAAAAAATTCGTATATATGTTATTTGACAAAGGGGAATGGAAATGATCTTATTAAATACTAAGAAGCCATAAAATTGCCAGTATAATAATTCTGTAAAAAACCAAAAATGTAAAAGATAATTCAAAATTGAAATCTTTCGTTTAGAGATTAATAAATTTAATTATCGTACATCTTTAATTATAAATCACCTTAAAACAACATTTTCTTCGCTGTTTATGATGTTTTTCAGAGAAAAAATGTTATTTTCCTGTTTTAAATTTGAAAATTTTTCTTTAATATTCAATGTAGAAGGATGTCAAGTAAACGATGTAAGAAATTACTGGCTATTTGAGCAAAAACCATGTTCTCCTGTAGGAGAATATTTCGTTTCAAGAAATGTTCTCCTTGGATTTTCAAAGATGTTATTACTGCTGTAGTTATACTAATGAAATTATTTGCATCAGCTGTGTGATGTACAAAAATAAGCTTATATATTGATATGTCCTTCAATCACTATCTTTACTACCTCAGGAATGAAAGACTAATAATCATATCCCATTTAGATGTTTACGTTATGCTTAAATGAAACGTTATGTCTTATATACTCAAGAAATTTGATATTAAGTTACTTATAGTAAAGTTGAGTGTAGGCCACTCCAGATTTTTTATTTTTAGTATAAGCTTTAGATTTTAATTTCTTTATTTGAAGTGAAAATTTGTTTTCCTTTTTTTACTCACTTTTGGTTATTGGTTTGATTTGCAAATATCTTTTCATATTTAAGGTGATTGCTTTGCATTCAGATTAAATGCGATCAAAGGTTTGGTAACTTCCACACAGATTCTGCATTATATTCATAATGATAATTACATTTTTCATAAATAGTAATTAAGAAAATTATTTCTGTATATCACACAACTGATGCATATAATATCATTGGTGGTATTACCATAGCAGTAATAAAATAACAGTTTTGTAAAGCCAAAGTGAATATTCCGTGTTACAAAATAATCTCTTACAGGAGAATATGGTCTTATTTCTATAACCAGTGGATCTCTTGCATAGCCATCTGAAATATTACATGGCCAGTGAATCTGTTACATTTGATGTCATTTATTTTACTTCATTCTACCTTAAGGATTTAAGTTAATATTTGCCCTTCAAATATTCATAATATTCTTATTTCGACTGAAAAATGTCAGTATCATCAAATCACCATAGAAGTAGCTTAAAATTAGTATCCGGTTTGTTATATAGAACGAAAGAGCCCATTCCTCACACTTCAATATTACCCAAAAATATATGATTCATAAACACGAGAAAATCTACTTGTGTTAATCTAATATTATGTTTTCTTCAAGGGTGCAACCTATAAAGTGATTTGAGCAATTTGTTAGACAAATCCATCATACATGAAAAGAATCAGAGATTATATGTTTGATTGGCAATGAATTGTTATGTGAAAGAATATCATTCTCAGATTAAGTCATTAAGTTATGTCAAATTTTTTCATTAACCCTCTAAAAAACAAATTTTATTTCAGTGGATTAACTCAAAAAAAGTTTAAGTCAATATAAAAATACGTATACAAACCTCGAGAAGAATAGCAGGTAATCCATTAGTTCCATATGAACATTCAGTTTTTGTAGTTTTTTTGCTCTTTGTGGTAATTGAAATTCCATTGATTTGTTTATGAATTGATAATTTTCTGTTTAATTTTTTGGGCAAAATTTCAATTTCCTTTAACGTGCTATTGAGTGTCAAAAAAATGATCTGAAAATATAAAATGTACTATATGGCCTCTTGGTTAATGTAATTTTTAAAATAACTACCTTAACTCATCCATCACATAATGCTGTATTCTTAAATATAATTTCATTTTGATCCGTTAAACGAAATGTCTTTCATTCCTTTCACTACCTTTCAGATTGAATCATAGACCAAACTTTTTTCATTTTATTGAAAAAAAAGTATGTTTACAGTTGCTTATAAAACTGAGAATTTTTTTTTTAATTGTCGCATTTGTCATTTCCATGACTTTGTCAAAATTTCAAAACTCTAGATTTAGTAGTTTAGGAGAAAAAATATGTAGTCTAAAAACTACATACGTTTGGCATAAAGTAACTTTCCCATCATGGATAATTACTTCCAAGAAATAGGGTTCATCTACACTATGATGCCCATTTCTTTTTAAAATATTAATTTGATCTATTAAAGACTGTGGACTGTAGGGTGTAAGCATTTTTTCACATAAACAAGTGAAATAACAATCAATGATCAAACCACAATATGAAATGGGAAAACAAGACTATGATCTTTCAACCGTAACAAGCGGTCATCGTCAGAGTCAAAAACCCAACATTTGTGGTTTGAATATATATAAATGCCATAAAATGATATTAGGGACACAAAAGCAAGTAAATCCATCAAAATCTCGACATTAAATTTCTTACGATTACTTAGAGTAAAGTAAAATTGTTAATTTTAAAACCAAAAAAGTAAAAATAACTGAATATTTAGATTATAAAACGCTGTAAGAAATTAATCAAATCATTACATAGAATAAAAGTGATAAGCTATGAATCTGTTACGTCCTCGACGTAATCAATGAAGTTTGCCTCGTTAATTGCATCGCGAATTAGTTTTGATTATGATTTAAGAGAGTTAACAAAAACGCTAAAAAAAAGTTTTAGCGTTTTATAATTTATAACTTCACTAGTCAGATGAAATGAATTGAGAAATGTGTCAAGTATTGTTTAAAAATAATGTGTACACAAAAAACAGACCTTTCGTTCTGATAATAATGCATTGAAAATTATATTTGAATGACTATGATAAATTATTACGAGTATTATCAGCAATTGTGTCTTGTAAATTTATAGTTTTAGTGAAGTAGTGGTTCATTAATTTGGTTTATTTAAATGAAGTAAATGGTTCTATAATTTTCGTGATTAGTAGTAAGTTCTTTGATATTTTATTTTAAATTTTTGAAAAACGTACTTCTAGTAAATAATATCTATTTACTTATGATTTTTTTCAATAAAATAAGTTAAATAACTTTGAAAGTAAATACAATTGTAAATAGATGGCCAACTTAATGTGATATTACTACTTTCAGTAATTTAATATCAATTTTATTTTTAATATGAACTGCTCATAAATGAAGTATTAAATAAAAATTTCAAAGTCTCGAATAACAAAAAGTGATAAAATAAATTAGCTCTTCTTTTGATATAAACTACGATAATATTCCATTTCCTAAAAAGTAAATTTATACTAACAAATATATTTTTTTGTATAATCTATTGTATACGAGTATAATAAAATAAAAAAATATAATAAAATTATTATGTTGTATTATGGTTTGTTTGCTCACCATGTGTTTTTTTTTAATTTTAAGTTTAACTCAAATATTAAATTAATTATTAAGGGAAAATGTGATGACAAATTGCCAATCTCTGGGGATGCATAAGATATTCTACATCAATTACAAATTTCAGCGTATTTTTTGTTATAACTGTCATTAATTCCAATTCTCAGTGTGTTTTACATTTTTAGCAGCATCTTGATTATAGCTGTATTAGTGTCGAATAGTTTACCGTCACTAGGGAGCAACGGGTTATTGATATTTTCATTAGTTATTTTCCTGTTTTATTCTCATTGATTTTTTGCAATTTGAAATTCTTAAAGTTAATATAAACAGTCATCTACTCCATAACGAACAATTATATAAGTTTACAACATTTCCATTAATATATTTATTTAACCATAAATACATTCAATTAAATCCAGAGAAAACCCTTCATATTACCTTTAGACTAAAAAGACAAGATTGCCCTCTTGTTTATATTAACAACTCCCCTCTCTCAATTGTTAATGTAGTGCGATATCTGGGGATGTACATCGACAAACGACTGACATGGAATTCACATACAAGACTGAAACGCCAGGACCTAATGAGACGATACAGAATGCTATCCAGACTTCACGATAAAAGTTCATATTTGACTACTCTATACAACAAAATACTGATATATATATATATATATATATATATATATATATATAAATGAAAAAAGACAACAAATAGAAGAAGCGAGAAAACTTACTGGATCGATATTTTGAACTGAAGTTCGTCGTCAGGGAGAAGAAGGGAAGAAGAAGAGGTACGTGCGTCCACTTGTACCGGCAGAGAGCGATGCACTCGCGTATATATATATATATATTGATATTGGCCACAATATTTAAACCAATTTGGACTGATGGACTCAAAATCTGGGCATTAACCGAGCGTGTAAATATTCAAAGCATCCAAACAGTCAAATCCATTATACTTCGCAAAATTCTACAAACTTGCTTTTATGTTTCTAACCATACCATTCATAACGATTTGAACATTAATTTTACCATTAAAAATAGGATCACGATACCGGAAATTTTATGGATATTTACCCACTAATCTAAATCATTCTATCCAGAAATTATCATCCTATCATAATCCTACCAACCTTATTAGAAGGCTGAAAATATATTGGACTCAAGATCTGCTTAGCAATGATAACTAAGAAGACTAATTTTTTAAAGGTTTATTATATTTTAATGAATTAAATTTTTTATATCTTATGTCATAACAAAAAAAATTAACTTCAAACAATTAAAAATATATAAATAATCATATTTTTACTTTAAAATAATAGTGTTCTTTTTATTATATAGTGTTTTATTTTTTATACTACCTTATAATATGCTTAATTATTTTAAAATCTTAGGAAACTATCAAGTAGAATATATTTTTTGCTCATTAGAAGACTTATATTGCTGCTTAACTGGAACATAATTAGCCATGATTTGAATTAATTAAAGTATAATGAGTGTAATTAAGAAGAAATTGTTGAAAATTCTTAATTACATTTTTGATTTGTTAATGTTGTGCTGATGATGGACAGTTGCTTGTAAAATATTTAACTATAACTTGTTTCAAGTATTATCAGATAACAAAATGCTAAACGTTCTCGACATGGATAAAATTTCTTCCATTACTTCGGGAACACAGACCTCATTGTGAGTTTGTTACTCAATGAATGCTTAGTATAAATAAGGATTATTTTGTGGTAACTATTCTGGTTTATATATGTGCTCTATTAATAAGTTAGTTTCTGATGTAAATAAAGAAGGATTCATATTGGGCAATCTTTCGCATTTATAGAAAATAATTTACACTGTTCCAACATGGTAATTTATTCCTTTAACTGAAGAACAACCACAGACGAAAATACCATATTTTTGCAAAATCAATTACAAAATATCAATAGAGTTATATGTAGAATAAAAACAAAATTTCATGATGCGTTAATTCTAAAATCTTTGTTTTACATTTAAGGATTTTGAACTGTTATGTTTGATTCGAGAATGGTGACTACTAGTTGAGTAAACACAAGGAAGATCAAAAATAATTTCAAGAGATCAAAATTGATTTTATTCAAGAATTTTCAATAAAAAAAATCTAGTAGTGTCCATGACCATGGCCGTAGACATGGAGGTCCTGGTTCTGATAGGAGGAAGCGCTGCCATGACCGTGACCATGACCAGAGTGTCCATAATGGTCGGGGTGGTAAGCGTGTCCCTTGATGTGTACATCAGCATGGAATCCTCCATGGTGATCAGCATTGTAGTGGACCTCCCTGACAGTGCCATCAGGTTGGTGAAGGCTGTAGTATCCCTTCACACTGTGTCCATCTCCACTCTCGTGTTGTTCCTTGATGTCATGGGTGTGGGGATCATGAACTCCATATTTGAAGTCGTAGTGGCCATGGCCCTAGGAAGACAAATAACAATAATTATTTTTATTCACAAAAAGTTATATATTACATTACTCAAAAGAAAGAAACTATTAAGGCAGTAACCAAGGAATATATATATGTAAAATTAATAAATACCAATGTATTTATTTATTAATAAATAATATATTTGTTAGATACTAATTTGAAATCTATTTCTTTAAGGGTGTACATTATTTTTTTTGTGAGAGACCACTTATCATAGGAGGTGATCTCTTTGGTAGATCCAGAGGCTAGAAGTATTCACCTTGACTGTATACATACGCCACCAAAAAAGAAATAATTCCTCAACAGCTGAGTGCATCATTCGTTACTTCATTGCGCGTTAATTAGATGCTTTATGTTTTTTAATCAATTTACAAGTTTTCATTGAGCATATCAACCGCAAAAATTACAACTGTACCCGTTATAAACTGCTTAAAGATTCCCTATAATCTCCCTAACTATTCACAATGTTTGAAACAAAAAACACAAATTTAATTTTTATAGTTAATATTGATATCATTATTTCAATGATAATCCATTATATGATAATTATAATCCATTAAAGAAATTTAATTCAGTAAAATTAATGGGAACACATATTTTCAAAAAGGAATTCCATGATATCAGTAGTCGCCTAAGCACTTAAAAAAAATATACATATACATATATATATATATATATATATATATATATATATATATATATATATATATATATTAATATAGATTATCATAGAGCAAAGGACACTCTAAAATCTCATATTGCATTAAATTGTTACAG
This sequence comes from Hermatobates lingyangjiaoensis, assembly GCA_026182355.1. NCBI lineage: Eukaryota > Metazoa > Arthropoda > Insecta > Hemiptera > Hermatobatidae > Hermatobates > Hermatobates lingyangjiaoensis. The sequence goes on along the minus strand of JAPFBL010001930.1, from coordinate 1,699,533 downwards.
TCTTATGATATTTTGAAACAGTTTTCTTGAATTTTACCTTCAGAAATTATATGAATGTAATATCCTCAATATAATATTTTAATCATTATTATTGATTAAAAACTTTTACAAGAATATTCTGTATTGTTAATTTTAAAAAAATTTTCGACGTTTATCGAATAAGAAAATATCAGTATTACATAAAAAACAATATTAAAGATGTATAATTTACAAATTTTAAAGTTGATGTATATAAAGTAGACAATGTATATATATGTTTTTTGGTACTTACATGATCATAGCCAGGCATGGCCAAGACTGCAGTGGCCACAAGAAGGACGCCAAAAGAAATCTGAAACATGACATTTCTGTTAAAATCTAAATTATATAAAAATGGTTTATAATATTTTGAAAGATATTTATTGTAAACGCTTCTCTGGTGACAACAAATTGATTAATTGATAACAAATTCGTAGAAACGACATTATTTTGAACATATTATCTGTTGATGCTATTGTTTGTTCTATATAGTCATAAGATTTTACTATGAGGAATACATCCAGCTCAATAAATACACTATCAGCACGAAACAAAGTAGCAATCTTGTTATCTTCACCAAAAGTGTAATCTTTTTTATTTTTTACAAACTTTTTTGTAACTTGATCTGTACTCATAATTTTTCCCACTTTAGTTATCTGATATAAATACAATTAAAAAAATAAAATAATCTTAACTAAATGAAAGGTTGTTAAACAAACTTTGCTTTGAAAACGCCTATCTTTATTTGAGTTGAATCAACAAATATTGTTTGGTCATCTGTCTGTTGACTTGTCTTATCAAATGTCATTGAAGTGATTTTGTCTTATATATGCTAATGTTAAGGCTACAGTTTTCCCATAGCATGTAGTAGTAGTCTTATTTATGGAGTAAATGAGTTAATTGAAACGAATATACCATGCATACCAGATAAAATGTGAATCGAATATATTAGAGCTCAAAATATGGTACTGTCTTAATACAATAAGACAATATGTTGATACCATGTTCTTATAACAGCTTTTAGTAAATAAAGATTGTAGGTGTTCATCCTTTGTAAATAAAGACAAGGAGCCAAGAATTAATCAATTTTAACAGATTAAAATTTTCAGTTTTAATGATGAGTGTAAAAACATGACACCTTTTGTACACCAACTAGCAGTCTAGTGCATCATTCTTATAAAAACTCTTCTCTTATTTAGCATAATCATTTAATTTTTAGAAGGTTATTTTATCTTTTAGTCTATTAATTGTGAACATATCACATTTTTTAAATGAACATTTTAAATAATAATTAATACTCCATATAACATTTATAATTAAAAATTTTGACAATAATTAATGCAAATTTTACCCACCAATATTATAAATCACAGAAGAGACCACTTGTTTTGTTTTCTATAATTTAATGTAATTTATAAATAAAACATGAATAACTAAAAATGAACGAGTTATAACTATTTTCCTTATTAAGCATAATGCATATTTATTAAACTAAACAAATATATATTTAGAGTTTGAATTAGTAATTGTTTATTACATAATTCCAAATTGGTGCTTCAAAATATTAGCAAAGTATATTACGTTATATTGTAGTTTTAAAATTTCATAATATGCATGTTAATAATATTTGTCTCTTCTCTGCCATATGTTCTTGTAGTAATCATTCAATACAAACATTGTATAAATGATAAGTAAATATTGAATTTAAAAAAAACCTTTTGATTATAATTATAAGTTGAACATGTGCGGCGAGATATTAATCATCTATAAAAAGAATAGAGTTTCCACTTGCAAGAGCAAAAACACTTTCTATTTCACAATCCAGAGTTGGCCAAACACAAAAATCTCTTTTTAGCACTCCGTCCGGCAACTGTTTATCATTTTGCAAAGAAATATGGACTGACATGTTTAATGGTTTAATGCCAAGACGTTACATGTGGAGTAGATTTATTCTGTTTGTATTAAGATTAAACTCATTATAGTTATATTTTTTCGAAATGAGACAGTGAACTCTCAAAGTCTATATGTATGATTTAATACTTTTGCCTATTAAAAGAGTTTAAAGATGAATTATTTCAAAATGAATACATATTGAAAACATTATAATTCAGATGTTGACAAGGAGAATCGATGCCATAATATGATATGAAAAGGAGAAAAGTATGAAACAAGCATTTAATATAATGCTCAAATTCAAGATTTGATCCTGAATTTTGAACTAAATATTATTAGAGCAATTTACTCTAAATTCACCTTCAACTTAAAAGTAGTACATTTTCACTTCCTGGAATAAATTAGACATCAATTTCTAATCTGTTAAAATGTATTCTAAACTGTTATCTGATGGGCCAAAATTAACTAAAAATATTATTGTTACCATGGAATTGAATACAAAAAAAAATACTGTAAGAAAAGACTGAAAATTTTGGGTATTTTCAAAAAAGTATTTTGTCAGAGCAGAATAATATAAAAAAAATTATTGATATGGAAAATAGTGGTTAGCGGATATCTACATGAGGTATGAATGACTTTTAGACAAACACGTGAAAGAGTTGGTGCAAGTTGTGACTGCAAACCTAAAGGGAAAATTAAGACAAAATAACTTCAAAGTTGTAATAATATGTACTATGTAATCTATATTTGATTATACTTTAATATAAATATATACCATGAAGAAGTGAAACATGGACTAAATGTGACCTCGATAGTTCAAGTTCATTGCAGGCTGACAAACGGTTAGTATTACTCAAGATAACTGAACGAATGAATTAGTTATTTATTAGGGCTTTGCCTATGAAAAACTTACCAAGGTAGCTGTAAACAAAATAAACACGTTCTCTTTTTCCCTAACAAGCTCACATCTCTTTTAGAAAAATGTTTGAAGTATTATAAGATCAAAAGATTTGATAGTTGTTATTAGACTTATTAATTAGTTATTAGATATATTAGCAAAAATTTCTACTAAATTTTCAAAAATATTATATATCCTCCTATCAAAAGTTTCCGGTAGTATAAATGCTTTGAAATGGCATATATCTACAACACGTATTTGATGAAATAATTATATATACATTCTATTTGCATGCATTTGTGTATTAAAATGTTAGACCAAAACATAAGTACTATCTGGAACGTTACCTATTAGTCCACTATAAATATATTGTTTCTGATATTCATTATATTAAAAATATATTTAAAACTAGTCAAACAAACATCTTTTTTTTGTTGAAAAGTTTAGCAATTTTAAATTTTGATTTTATATTGATCCAATATAGATGTTTTAAGAAAACTAAAACTTAAGTTGGTGTTTAAATACAGTATATTCGTTAAATTAACAGTTCTACCAGGTCTATAAAAAGACAATGGAAATATTCTAAACACATACATATAAAGACAAAATCATAAAAATTTATCAATATAAAGATTTATTGGTCAATAATGAGGAATTGGATTGAATAATAAACATTACAAAATGTTAAACCTTCATTTCTATCTCACACAACCACAACACGACGAACGCAACATTAGTTCTTTTATTACCCAATAGTTACACTCACGGTAATGTCGGTTGAAATCAAAATCATGTTTCAAAAGTTTGTATTAATAAATGATTGTATTAATCATTTACCAATGGGAAAGTTTTAACATTAGTGTGAAATTAATCTAGAGGATTTTAAAAAATTGACTATAAATCTGTAAGTTTTAATAATATATATCAATCATTTTCCGTATTTTATTTTTCTATGAAATATATATTTTGATGGTACACTTTAAACATGATATCTTCAATGGGGCGTAAAAAAACTGAATGAGGATTTCACTTGTTATGTTACGATTCATGAATATATTTCACAAACATAAGTAAACAATCAAAACGATTGCTCTGTCATTTTTAATGAAAAAAAAAAATATTTTTCTGAAACATTAAATCAATTTTTTGAAAATAGACAAAAAGTATAGTTAAGCAAATATTCAAAAAAAAAAAAAGTTTAATAAAGAACTCAACAATTAAAGAGCTCAATACAATTTTATATAAAGAAAGAAAAAATAATCAGGTCTTATAACTTAACTCGTTATCGGACAACTTATATGCTTTATTATTAGTTACATGGAATTGAAATATTTAATTGTCATTGTTTGATAATTGGTTGGCACCAATTAAAAAATAATATGACATTTTAAGTAATGTATCTCCTTCATCACTTTCCTGGTTTTGGATCTTGTCCATCTTCCAGATTAGAACATTGTTTGAAGATGCACATTTTTCTTCGATTGTATATTCAATATTACACCTAATTATAAATTTCAGGACTTGGTCAGTTCTGATAAATTTTAATTTTGTTTCTATTTCACGGATGATACTTCTATCAATATATATGATATATATAATTAAATTTATATATATTATAATAAATTTATTATAATATAAATATTGTTATTATAATATTATAAATTATAAATATAAATTATAATATATAAAAATTATATAAAGTAAATAATATATATAACATATATAACTAAATTATATTAATTTTATTTAGCTATTCTAAGGAAGTTATGTGTAGAGAATTTCTTTCAGTAATATTTAGTAAAGTGTTCATTTTTTCAAGTATACTTCAAAGTATTATTAGTGCTTACCTGGAGTGAGTTCATGGTGACTGTCACAGGTGTGAGTGAATGGTTGCCTGTAGTCGATATGCGTTTATATACCTGCTTCTGAGCCGGGAGTGGCGTTAGGAAACGCAATGGTTTTCCAATAGTGGAAATGGATTGGTTAACTACTAGCCGTTTTCTTGTCTTTCTTTTTAATAAAATATCATTGTTATAATTAGGCTGTGAGTGGATGTTGCATGAGTGCGGACAGGTAATCGATATTAGCGCTGCCTCTCTGGGGAAGGAAACCCAAAACATGTCGTCATTCTTTTTCTGCCTTTTCAAACATGTCCATAAGTATGCATAGTTATCTCAGTTTAGGCTTCATTTCGCAAAGAAAGCCATCAACCTCATGCAAACTAGTGTTTCAGTTTCTATTTTATTTCATTTCATGATTGGTATTTTTCAGAAAAACTTCCTCATTAGGCCCACTGAAGATAAGAGCTACAACATAGCTCTTACACATATATCTTTAAAAAATATAGTGACAGTGAAAATATAATTCAACAAATAATGCTCAAATTTATAAACTCTCTTCTTTTATGCCTCACATATTATTATTTATTTTCTTCCCAAGAGACTTTTTTTTTCTTATAAGTAGAAAACTGCAATAATTAGTAGTTATAATTATAGAGAAAATTAATAAATAAGCATTGAGAAATAATATTGAGACTTGTAACATAAAACCGACTGGAGATTAAGAAATAGTTAATAGACTACAGTTACTGGTATAATTAAATATATATTTAATTGTTTATAAGCTTTTTAAAATCAGAAAAAATACGTATTAAATTAAGGTCAGACACATTAATACCTCAGGAAAATAATGTAAGAAGTGAGTCACTTTTTTTAGTTTACTATTTATTTTTCTAAATTTCTTGTAAAAAATATTTTTAATAAATATTACCAGGATGTTTTTTTTTCATTTTTATCCTTTTTAGATTGATCAAAGCTCTCAGACTTTGACTAAAGCATTTCTACCCATAAAATGTTGGTTATAGTGTGTAGTATGTAGATTGATTACATTTTCTTTTGATAACAACCCACCAATCTGGAAAACAACATAAAATATATGTTTGATAGGTGTCTGATTTTATATTTCTAAAACTTTTTTCTTCTTACATAAAATCTTAACTCATTTAAAAATCTTTACATTTTTTTACTAAACTTTTAAAAAACAATTTAATTCACTCGAGTTGCTACAAATTTTTTAAGTTAACATCAACAAATCTTACATTTTTAATAAGTTATCCTTCATTATAAGTTGAGTTTTCATTTTTTAGAACTATATTCCCAGTTTCAGTAATCAGAAGTTGTTCAAATTTTTTAATTGAACGATAATTTTGGTTACCTTTCTTCTACAAAATTACTTTATACTATAATCAAACCACAGAAAAAATTATGCCGTTTTAAAATCATTTAATGTACCATAACGCTATAACTCATCATTGAATTTCATTCATATTCAGTTTACCAACTCAAAACCTAATACTTTTTAGCTTAATAGTATAATGAACCTTTAATGGTGTGAGCTGCAAAGTGTCCATAATCTTTCAGGATCAATCTTAAGTAAACATTTTCACAAAACAAATCATAAAAACTTCTGGAGTACCAGGTTAGCACTCTAGTAATTGATATTCTCTGTATAGGAAGTCTGGGGTTTAATACCTACTCTGGTCTTCTATTTTTTCACTTGGAAGGTGAATACATCTGAAAATAAATTCATAGAGGCTGTTAAGATGTCAGTCCCAAGCCTGTACGATTTCAGGTACTCGTTAGAGATGCCTACTCAAAATACAATTGAGTTAGGCAGCATTAGGATTCCTAATGTAGAATCAATTTTCAGTATGTGGTAACACAAAGAACAAAGTTTGATCTCTGTGAATTCTCAATGCATTATCAATCCTCATTGTGTAGTATCAGAAAGGGCCAAGTTCGGTATATGAGTGTTCCCTTTAGGGATAGCCACAACTAATCTTGAAACTTCTGAGCTTTCCTACGAATTAATTAGACTACTAATTTGAAAATAATCTTTAGAATTATAAGTGTAGGAGGAAAAAATGACCAAAAATATATTAGGAAAAAAAGTAACTGGTCCCAAAAGTACTATGATTTTTGGAGTGTACATCTCTACACTACAAGTTCTATCTATGTGAATATATTATATTGATTTATCAGACAGTGAGGTCTTATAGCATTCCCACAAATTTTTGCATACACACCCATTCACACTCAAACACACACCGTGATACACATTCAGATACACACCCATTCACACTCAAACACACACCGTGATACACATTCAGATACACACCCATTCACACTCAAACACACACCGTGATACACACTCAGTACACACCCATTCACACTTAAACACACTCAGATACATACCGTGATACACACTCAGATACACACCCATTCACACTCAAACACACACCATGATACACACTCAGATACACACCCATTCACACTTAAACACACTCAGATACACACCCATTCACACTCAAACACACACCGTGATACACACTCAGATACACACCCATTCACACTTAAACACACTCAGTAACACACCGTGATACACACTCAGATACACACCCATTCAAACTCAAACACACACCGTGATACACACTCAGATACACACCCATTCACACTCAAACACACACCGTGATACACACTCAGATACACACCCATTCACACTCAAACACACTCAGATACATACCGTGATACACACTCAGATACACACAGTGATACACTCAGATACATACCGTGAACAATCATCAAAATAGCGTCAACATGGACTTTAGGGTCTTAATATTATGTAAATCTGTAAAAAATGTCGAGATCAATTTTCTTCATGATTGCTATATTTTACTTATAGCAACTTATTGTTGCAGAGAAAGTAGTAATGAATATCGTAAGTAAAAAATATTGACCATAGTGATAGTCAAACAAAATTTACAATTTGTACAAAATAAATTATTTAAAAATTTTAACACAAAGAACACTATGCATTTCATTAAATTTTTAAATGTATATTTAAAATCTATTAAAACACATTAAATGAACTGCATATATAATCATATCTAAACATATTTATGCTCACTTATATAGCTATAACTCGTTTTTAATTCCTCTCCGTTAATGATTCTCTTTGCAAACAAACGGACTCTCAAATTACGATCATAAATCATTTGAATTTAAGCAATATGTTGATCATTCCTTAAGCTCATCGCAGTGTGTTTTTTTTGTTTACCAAAATAATCTAGCATTTCCTTTTATTCTTTTAATTAAAAAATATTAAAGAAATTTTTTTAACATTTTTTCTTAAAAAAATATTCTGTGCACTTACAAATACGAATTTAAAAACTGAATTAGTTACTGAAATATTTTAAATATAGGGAATATCATTAAATATTAAAAATATTTAAATAGCCAGCTCGTAAGATGACATGCGTGGTACTATCATCACAAGAGATGTATATTTTGTTGTAAATATTGTTGGTGAATTAACCATCAAAACTATTGATCAAGATTTTAAAGTTTATTTTTTATGTATATAATACATTTTAATCAACGCAATTAATCATAACAACTCACACAACAATAAATGATTTCCAAATTTCAATTATGAAAAGTTCCTGACTGGACATAAACACAATGCCACGCCTGAACTGTATTGCACAATGTATTATCGACAGTATCTTAATCATTTAATAAGCATGAACATTGCGTGATAGTATTCACTTTGCCCAAAAGATAAGCTTGTTTGAATTCTATTGTATCATGATAAAAATCATACAGGATCTATTGGTGAGCTGTTGAATTTAATGACCCACACTTTAGTTCTTACACTTTAATCACCTCCATCCTCTTTTTAAAACACAGAACTCTTGTGTCCGGACTAATTGCCTAAAATAAACAACTCTCTGACGCTTTAATGCTTTTATTACCATACAAAAGAGGATAATAAAAATTTAAAAAATTAAACTAAATAAAAATACAATAGGTCTACACACAGACAGTCTGAAACTAACGGTTTAACTGCCATCATGAATAAGAAAAGGGGAAAGACTCAGTTAGTTCTAAGTAAAAGTTAAGTAAACCACTACTGCTATTTATACTATTAGGTTTAATCAGAAATAATTTAATAACATTTCTTAACAACACTAATCTTTTATATATAATATATATATATTCGTATATTTGTGGAACAGTCCTTCATTTATATATGTGAGATTAAATTTTCTGCCCACTTTTGTCTTTATCAGTTTTCTGGATTTCTTTTCCAAATCTCGTAGTCTTACTACACCTAGTTCCTAGATAAATCAAAGTAAGACTACGAGATTTGGAAAAGAAATCCAGAAAACTGATAAAGACAAAAGTGGGCAGAAAATTTAATCTCACACACACACACACACATATATATATATATATATATATATATGTATATTAAGTTATTAAAGTATTAGTTTAAGGTTTAAGGTATCGTATTAGTTTAAAGTATAGGTTATATCAGGAATCTAGGCCTAAGTGTTTTCAGAGATAAATTAAACTATATTTCTATAATATAAAAAATGTTGTCTATAACACAATTGAAAAGGAGATAAATAAAAAAAATTATAACAATTTTTTATAAAAAAATTTTTAACTGTATAACAGGTAAGAATGTTTACGCATAAATGAATTAAATATAAATTCATTTTTGGTATCAAGATTTTAATATGTACTATATAAAATGAATATACGTACGAGGAAATAAACAGGTACGGAAAAACAAGGTGTATGAAAAAAATATTCAACTTAGATTGGTTAAGGCATTAAGAGAAGAAAAGGATAATAGTTGAAGGGAGACAAAAGTGCTATTGTTAAAGTTATATATTTATATATATTGTTAAATAGCATAGCAGATTCTGCTTTCACGATTTTTTTCGTAATTGCTTCTTTTTCCTTACCACTTTTATACTTTACTATAAGTAAAGTATAGTGATCGTGAAAAAATTCGATCTCGAGATTTTGACGGAATTACATGTTTTGAGGTCCCAGAAGTCGTTTTATGACTTTTTACGATGATGTCTGTGTGTGTGTGGGTGGGTGGGTGGGTGGATGGTGGGTGGGTGCGTGGGTGGGTGGGTGCATGTGTTAGCATTGCTTGTTACCACGCTACGGTCCAGAATCTTTGATGGATTAAGTTGATATTTTACAAAAAAATGGGCCTCATAAAGACGAAGATCCCTATTGTTTGGGAAGAATTACGCATGATGGAAAAGTCACTTTTTTTGCCAAAAACCATTTTTTTTAAAGCATTTATTTCTCCTAAACTGATAACCCTAGAGTTTTGAAATTTTGACATTATCTTTGAGGTTTCAAATGCAACAAACGAAAAATATATTCAGAATTTTAAAACAACAGGAAATATTTTTTTTCAATAAAATGTACAAATTTTGACTTATAATTCAATCTCAAACCTTGTGAGAGCGATACAAGCCATACTGTTTGATGGCTCAAAATGAAACTATGCCTAAAAATAGAATATTATGTGGAGAATGAGATGAGATATTTTTTTTTTAAAATTACATTCGCTAAAGGGGCGTTACAGTACGATTTGTGTTTTCAGAAAATGTTTTTTTGACGCTAAACGGCTCATTAAAAAATAATGAAAATTTGACCAAAAATGGAACAAATAATTAGCAATTTATAAAAAAAAAATCATGAAGTTTGAATTACGGAAAAGAGCAATAACGATATAAAAACTCTTTGTTTACCCTAGACTAAGAGATCACCTGCTATACTTGTCGAATTTTTTGTATTTTTTATCATTGTTTACATTGACTTAGAAATTTTTTGAGCGAATCCACTGAGATAAAATTGATTTTATAAAGGAACAGTTTAAATTGTTTATTGAATTATATGAGATGTAAGAGGAATAATATTGTGCAGGAAAATGATAACACTCACTCAGAAAAAATTCGTATATATGTTATTTGACAAAGGGGAAAGAAAATGATCTTATTAAATACTAAGAAGCTTATTATTATTATTATCATCTTAAAGATAAAAATTTCCAGTATGATAATTCTATAAAAGACCAAAAATGTAAATGATAATTCATAATCTGAATCTTTCGTTTAGAGATTAATAAATGTAATTATCGTACATCTTTAATTAACAAATACCTTAAAACAACATTTTCTTCGCAGTTTAAGATGTTTTTCAGAGAAGAAAAGGGTATTTTCCTGTTTTAAATTTAAAAATTTTACTTTAATATTCAATGTAGAAGGATGTCAAGTAAACGATGTAAGAAATCTACTGGCTGTTTGAACGAAAGCCATTCTCTTATAAATAAATCGTTTCAAGAAATGTTCACTTTGGTTTTTCAAAAATGTTATTACTGCTGTAGTTATACTAATGCAATTATTTGCAAATAATAAATTATCTGTGATGTACAAAAATAAGCTTATAAAATGATATGTCCTTCAATCACTATCTGTACTACCTCAGGAATGAAAGGCTAATAATTATATCCCATTTAGATGTTTACGTTATGCTTAAATGAGACGTTATGTTTTATATACTCAAGAAATTTGACATTAAGTTACTTATAGTAAAGTAGAGTGTAGGCCACTCCAGATTTTTTCTGCTGCAAAGGCAATAAAAAATGTTCTCACTCTGGAAAGAGTGAGATGGAGAATCGTTATGAAGATGTAATTATGAAACTCTGGAGATATGGAGAATATTATACTTGAAGTTCCTAGAATATAGATGACGCACCCTGCGTCCAAATTGATCATATGTACATTTCTAAGAAATTAGTTTTCAGCTAATATGTAGGAAGTGTAGTAGAATTTCATTGCTATATTGCAAATTTAGATCTTCTAAAGCATTTTCTACATGATGGCTTCTATTCCAAAGAGAGATTGGCAACTAATGTTCTATAATAGGCAAACCAATCAATAACCAAATTTTTTTCTCTACCAGTGATCTTGAAAGAAGTTTAGAATACTATCTTATGTCATAAACTTTACGTTTTTAAATATCGGATTAATTTAAACCATTTAAAGGTGTTATTAAAAGAAAATTCAAGACACTTTTTTACCAACATACAAGCTATAACTATTCCAACATGCATTAATATAACTCAGTTTAAATGACTTAAGCTTTTTGTTCAGATGTTTGTAAATGTGCTCATAAATATAAATCACAAGGTAGTAAATCCAGTTATTTGTGGTATATGGAGATAATCAGGAGTGGGCGGATTTAACCAAAACATCTATTAAGATAAACTTAACCGTTCAGAATAAAATATTCATTATTTATTTTAGTCAGAATTTATGAAATTCACTGGGAACTGGAGCAATATTTCAATTTAAACCAATTAGAATAAATTTAAAATGTTTAATTATACTGGTAAAACTACTTCTTATAGAAATGTTTAAAATGTATTTGTATAATACTGAATAACAAAGTAATACTTTGAACAAACGCTATTCACAAATAATAAGCAGTTCATAATTAAACTATGTTGATAACTTTATTTCATAAAATAAATAATCATTTTTAAAATATAGTTAAACTGGATTTAAAATATAAATCCTTCATTTTATATGGAAAATATAAATATGTTGAAATTAAATTGATTAACCTAAAATATGGCCTCCCATTAAACAACATATCAATTATCAAACCACAATAAGAAATGGGAAAACAAGACTAAGATCTTTCAACCGTAACAAGCGGTCTTCGTCAGAGTCAAAAACCCAACTGGGTTTTTGACTCTGACGAAGACCGCTTGTTACGGTTGAAAGATCTTAGTCCTGTTTTCCCATTTCTTATTGTGGTTTGATCATTGATTGTTATTTCACGTGTTTATGTGAAATCTTTTTATTAAACAACATATGTATATATGGCTTTCTATTCAACAACATAATATATATATATCAATCATCAAACCACAATATAAAACAAAAAAAATTCTAGGATATTTCAACCGTAACAAACTGTCTTCGTCAGAGTCAAAACCCAACTGATTTGAGTTTTGACTCTGACGAAGACCACTTGTTACGGTTGAAAGATCTTAGTCTTTTTTTTTTTCATTTCATATTGTGGTTTGATCATTGATTGTTCTTTCACTTTATATGAAATCTTGTTATATATATGTAGTCACTTCAAATTCACCCACTTTTACATCAACTTTATATTTATAAAATATAAATTTTATATTTATAGTGATTTATACTCACTATAAATCTTACATACATACCCACATTATTTAAGGCTGGATATGTGTTATATCCCCTTCTCTTTTCTCTCCTGAACAGGAGATTATTCATTAATTACAGTTAGTAAACTTGTTTTTTTACTGTTTTTGTTGCTTTTCATCGCATTTGAAATCATATATATATATATATATATATTTGAACTACTACTACATCAGTTGTCTCTTTTTCAACAATTAAATCATTAAGGATGCTATAAAAAAGCATTACGGCAACCAATAATATTGGACTTTGAATGAAAAATACACATTATTAAGAAATGAAAACATTTGATTCATGTAAAATTGATGAGCAAGATGTTTGTTAGTTATGAACCACTTTAAGAATGATGCATTTGACACAAAAAAAAATGGCTACCAATCTAGGATGTGAATGATTAAAAATAGAAAACACTCAGAACTAGGATATCTAAAGACACGTTGTGTGACGTCAGTAGTCTTTTTATGGACCTTTTTGAATGAACTGCGTTTGTCTGATTCATGCACTGCATATTAGAGAGACACAAATTTATATAAAAGAAAGAGAATTTAAATTTAATACACAACAGAACTCCAACAAATTCAAGTTAACATTGATAATAAATTAAATACCTGATATTAAATTAAACAAAGCGTTATTGCAAGTGATTTTAAGTAAAAATTAATTATTATTCTCTTAAGAAGTAGCAGAATAAAAAACTAAAACTCTAAACTCAGTTTCTTTTAAAATTCCTTATTAACAACAACTTAAATCTCATAATTCATACTCATAGTGATTACAACTTAAAAGTATTAAATCATTTTGTTATCATTTTGCGAAAAAATTAAACTGAACAAAAACTTTCTTTTTGTTGACATTTTTTACAGGGACATTTTTATATTCTCTGTGGAAACCATTTTCCAATCCTACTCAAAAATACTAAGGTACCTGTCATCTTTCAATAATTTTTATGTAGCTCAATGAGATCAAACATAAAATAATATTATTAAAAACAAATCTTTATTAAAGATTAAAATGTTACTAGCACCAGCTTCTATATATAACATATTGTAGTGCAAGCTGATATATTTAATTTTGTTTCAGTATTCTGTCAGATACTATAGATGAGGGACTTCTTTTTTTTTATAAATGTTTCATACTAAAGCTTTCAGCACAGCAAAAAGTTCCTCTGTAATCAATTGGGATGTTTAGAAGTAAACAACTGGTCGACTTTTATCGTGTTCACCCAAAACATTTTAAAAATATGAAAACATTTCCTAATCAATTATTGGTGCTACTTTTTGCAAGATATATCTGTCAACATTCTTTCCCTATGATGTAAATTAAAAGTCTGAGAGCTAAATCCCTAGTCGGTGTTCAGGAACAGCACAATCAAGTGCACTTTTAACAATCTACTTTTAAAAAATAGGCAAATAACTACAATCAGATATGTTATTCTTATTGAGTTTTGGACTATAAGTGTGTGTGGAGTGTATGAATGTGTATACACACACTATGTGTTTGTTCTGTGTGTGTGTGTGTGTAGTTTTTTTGTTTCTTGTTTTTTTTATTGTTATAGAACAATATGCTCCACCAGAAGGCATTACATGCATTAACATCTTTAATGGTGCACAATAATTCTTATTAAATTATGATAATGTAGCTTAACAATTATAATAATTAACAAAGATGGCAATAACGAAAATATAATATCATGTTAAATCTAAATTAATGTAATACCAAGCAATAATAATGATCACGATGATATAAAGCAATACTACTAACAAAACAATAACAACACAATGATTATAAATGGACCTAATGGTAACAGACTCCATAATAATCACGACTACTCACAAACAAAATACAGGCTATTATAACTGTTCAATTAAGTAAACTGAAAAATTTTTCCTCCACTTCTTTGAAGGCACCAACTACGCCCTCGTCCAACAAAGCTGCAAACTGTGGGGGCCACGCACCTCCGGCAGTCACCACTCGTCTCTCAGCCTGCTCCTTTCCGAGTTCAATCAACGCAGTCCAACAGTATGTGTTCAATTGTTTGAGGTGACCTGCCGTCGTAGTTATACCCTGGAGAGTTAACAAGCTTTAGGCGGTGAAGATAGTGGCCAAATCTTCCATGTCCTGTTAGAAACTGGGTCAGTTTCCCATCCACTTTGAGGTTTTTATGCTTTCTTTTTCTAACAGATGGTAGGAATCTTTTAGTAAGATTCCCATTGGTCGCCTTATCCCACAACTGCTGCCAGCACTCCATGCTACGTTCATGGGCCCACTGCTTGAGGGCAGTGTTTGGCATGTGAGAGTAGATTGGCTCTGTATTTATCTGTTGGGCCGCCCTTTTGGCCAGCTGGTCAGCCAACTCGTTCCCTTCTATACCTATGTGACTCTTGATCCAGGCAAAATAAATGTTGCCCTTGCATTCAAACTGTCCAGTTTTTGTCGTATTAAGTAGATCAGTGGAGACTGATTTTTGTTGCCCTGCAGACATTCTAGAGTTATCCTGCTGTCTGTATTTATGCGGACCGAGCAGCCGACTTCTACTGTCTCCGTTGCCCAGATGACCGCTTGCAATATTGCGAGTTGCTCTGCTTGGTTGTTGGAGCACACTGAGGCCAGTTTAAATCCTCGTTCAGAGACCCTCTCTCCTTCCAGCACTACAATCGCACAGCCTACCATGTCTTCCATTTTGCTCCCATCTGTGTACACTTCATATTTTACTTCAGCTTTGGAGTCTAAGAGAATAGGTGAAAATAACTTTGGATGTTGCCTATATCTGGGCTCACCGGTCTTTTTAGAAGAGTGCCCTCCATCCCGTCTACCTTTCCTCCGTCTTTAACTGTACTAATGTCTGCAGGTTCCTAAGCCATGATTCTGATTGGCTTGACACCTGCAATTACACAAGCTGCATTCTAAGAGATAGTTCTGTACCCTTTAATTAGCCGAATAGCCATCATCCGTTGTACCCTTTCAAGTTTCCTCCTATTCTTTTTAACCTCCAGTCCTCCATGCCAAATGGGCACCGCATATAACAATAGCGGTATGAAGGCACCATTATAAATAGTTTCAAGCGCTTTGTGGCTTAAGCCGCAGTGCACCCTGGCAATTCTAGAAAGATTATTCACTAGCCGCATGCTTTTCTCTGCGAGAATCTTGATGTGTGTGTGTGTGTGTATGTGTGTGCATATGAGTAAGATATCCCAAAACCTAAAAGTTTGGTGAGGTTAATTTGGTTTTCAGTTAGAAATTTTACAATGATAAACTCGCTGGAGGCGAAAGCTCACGTCACTCATTTTTTGGAAGGTGCATTTTTGAAAAATATCGTTTCCTTTTTATGATTAGATAAAAAAAATACAAGAGTTCGGCTAAAAATAATTTAGCAAATCACAAAACCAAGTTTATATCTTACTACCAGCATTTCTGATAAATAATAAGAAAAACCTTGTGTCCATGTACACACTATTTGTAATACTTGATTATTTTTAGAGAAAATATAATTTTTAAATAATAACTGTTAGTATTGACAGTTATTACTCGAATTAATCATATCTTATTAGTTAATAATAATAATAATAATAAAGATTTAAAGTGATTAATCTCTAAAAAGTGCATATTTATAATGAAATAAATTATAGTTCTTTTGGACAATGACACCAAATTTTATGATTTGTGTGTTGTAGTGGAAGCTGCACTGCACTAGCATAATGCTGCTGAGATCGTTTAGAATGCATGGGATATTCATTAGTTTTTACAACTGTTGTAGAACTTCCAAATTATTGTTTTTCAAAACAATAAATATTTATGAATAATAACGAATACTTAACTAAAGAGAGTCTTTGAAAAGTAGTTTAGTAATTACAAACTTTTCAACAAAGTTTGAAATAAAGGTTATAGATCATGAGTTTCAATTTCTTTTTTCATGATTTTCTATAATCTAAGAGTAACTTCAACTATAACTGTAACATAAAACATAGAAGAAAATATATTGTCCCTTACTCTAAACATAGGAGGAAAGAGAATGAAAAGAGATGGGAAAAGAATAGAATAGAGATTGATAGCTACGTTGAAGGAAGCAAGAGGAATAATATTTTCATATGAATATTATTAGTTTTACATGCTATTTTTTATTTTTATAGTTTATTACTTTTAAATATTTATATGATAAAAAGATGCTTGCAAATAGTGCTTTACAAAACATTATTTAACACACCTTTGCAGCTCCTTAGGAGAGTACACATAGATTACATTCGCAATTGATAAACAGGTGTATGTTTGATAAACTTTTCAAATTATATTTGAGCTAATTTTGGAAATTCTTTCAATTAAAACTTGACTAATAAAATTTATGAGAACTTTCAATTTCAAATTTGATATAGTGTTAACGAATATACAATATACACCTGCTTTTGCATTTTTTAATTTGTCTAAAGTATGTATAATTAAAAAGTCTTTGCTTTCCATATATGTTAAACTGTAAGATTAAAAGGGAATTTTCTATAATTTCTATAAAGGGTTTAATTATTATGAATAACTACCCTTGCTTTTGTTTGATTTAAAAAAAATTATAATTTGGACTGCAGTAGGTGAAAAAGTTTTAAGAAAACAGGTTACTCTCAGGAAGAGACAAAGCCAGATAAGAAAGATAATAAAGACTTGAGGATTGAGCTAATGTTAGATGTGTCTGGGGAGGAAGTGTTGAAGGCGTGGCAGTGCAATGCTGGCACGTGTCTGCTTGCACAAGCGTGCCAATCAGACCAGCCAGCCTTCCCTAATCACCCTCCTCTTATCATGCTCTACCACTCTTTGCCTGTCAACCGTTTAATCTCACCTTTGTTTAAGCAACCTTGAGTTTGTGCAGCTTAATCTTTTCATAATAACTGCTTAAAATTACAAATACACGGTGGTTTGCAAAAGTCTGGTATGGAACGGAATAAAGAAAATAAATCCCCTATCCTCTCGATCTACAGTCTGCTTAAAATAGCCCAAGAGCAACTTCAACGATAACAAATTTTATTTGAGGAAAATACATAGTTCGTTATTCTAAACATAGGAGAAAACAGAATGAAAAGAGATGGGAAAAAAATACGGTAGAGAGTAATAGCTATGTTGAGGGTAGCAAAACATAGGAGAAAACAGAATGAAAAGAGATGGGAATAGAATAAGGTACAGAGTAATAGCTATGTTGAGGGAAGCAAGACGAAGAGAGAGGTGAAGATAAAGGAATAGAGGAAACGGTAGGGAGGAAGTCATACCATAATTAAACAAGCGAGAAAAATGGAATGATATATGGGATGAAACAGGGAAGGATATAGCGGAATATTGAGATACAGAAAGAGTGAAAGACACTCAACATTTTTTTGCAAAGAAAACCAATAATATGAGAAAGGAGAAAAGGGAAAGAGAGAAAGAAAGAATGGAAGGATGAAAACAAAGAAGGAAGAATGTTTAATGGAAGAATAATAGTAAACGTCCTAACTAATGTCAACTACGAATAGAGAAAGAGAGAGTTATAGAAAGTGCGAGAATGATATACAGTAAAAGGGAGAATAACCTCACCGGCTTGTATATGGAAAGAGAACGATAGATAGAGACAATAAGGGAAACAGAGACAGAGTGGTTAGGAAAGGTATACAGAAAAAGAATAAGTTGAGGAGAAAACTATCTGAATAATGCTGAAAAGAGAAAATCCTTATAAAGAAGTGGTGAAAGAGGAAAAGACAAAATTAGAGAAGGAGAAGAGAGATGGTGAGGGAGTTTGAACACAAACCAAAAAAGAGAGAGTGATAGAAAATTAGAGCAAAAACGCTGACTTGAAGCTGCAAGGAAGGATGACACATCATTTAATACGATATAGAGAGGGAGTAATAGACAGAAGTAATGAGCGCAATAGAGACGGAGAAAGAGAAGGTAAGGAGAGGAAGGATATAGAGATCTAGTAGGGAAGTAAATTAAAAAACAGAGCTTAAAAGGAAAAATCTAAATTAAAATAAACAAAACAGAGCTACAAGAATAATATGAAAGAACTGTAGTTGGAAAGAGACAGAAATGCTGAGGAAGGGAGTAAGTGAGATGAACGCGTGAGAGTGTTTGACATATCTACAAAGATAAGGACATCGACAATAGAAAGGAAACAAAATATGTTTGGTGAAGAAGCTAGGAAGAATAGAAAGAAAAAAATTCTAACTCTATCACTTTAAAAAGGGTATCATGGTTGCTTTACGTTTGCGGGCAGCGTTTCTACATTAATATACTGAGTGTAACAGTACTGTACAAAAAAGTAGCAGATTTATAAAGTAAATCAAAATATCATTTCATCAGGATTGTTACAGGACGACGACTTGTCTAATGTGGAGCATTCATTCAACGCTTGAACAAAAATGATCAAATATTAAAATTGATTTCTTGGTTCTCTCTCCATTTCGGAGCTATCTCCAGTGGTGCCCAGAGCCAACAGAGCTAAAATTTTTACATAACTTCAAATAAATAAATCAAGAAACCAAACTACAGAAATAAACAAAGCAAGACATTACATTGAAATAGTCCTATATTATTATTATTGTAATTTAAAACTTTTAAACACTAAAAGAGGTTAAAAATATATATTCATGGGGTCAAAGTTAAATATATTAAACTATTTTAAATCTATTACATGTTCGGTAAATATTGTTTTATAATTTATGGGTACAAATTACATTACGCCTTGCCATTAAAATTTTGTGCACCTTGGGAGTGAAAAACAATTACTTCTATTTTTTTATTTTAAAAATATATATTGCAAAAAAATTTTTTTTGAACCCAATCAGTTTTATATCTTATATATTAAATAAAATTGAGTTAATTTAAATATTATTATTATTATATTTTATTTTAATGTTTACATAAAATAAAATTATGCTGTAAACAATTATTTTATTCTTATACTATTTAGCTTAAGTTACGTATAAAAATAGTTTTTCATTAAATCAGTAGTATGAATATTGAAGAGAATTGAATAAAATTGATGTGAACAAAGCATGGAGACGGAAATACTGTAACGTGAAGATGTCTTAACAGGATTGTAAGAGACTCGTCGACGGAGTTAATGAGGAGTGTTAAGAACATGTGATATAACACCTGTAACAAGGATGAAATATTAAGAGATGAAATGTTCAACGGTGCAATGAACATTTTGTATTTCTTCCCTGATTCCCTCATATTGCAGCGTGTGTACGTTATTCTGAGCTCTGTTTTACAGTTATAAAAAATTGTAGATGTAAGATCTGTTTTAAATGATCAAATTATTTAATTTATCGGAAATAATACATTAAAAATATTGAGTTGGATTCAAATAGACTATTTTATGGAGAACAATATAAATCAAAACTAAGTATATCAAGTGGTAACGTACAGATTGGGTAACCATGAGGGGAGTGTGTATAAAAAGTAAATATGGTGGATGGTAGAAACTCTTTACCATGCTGGCTATGACTAAACTCCGTCTTAGAAGGAATGCGTCCTGAACTAACTTCACCAAATTAAGGTCGAGCAGCATACATGAAGCTGGTGTGGAGAGGAGTCTAGTAATTAGTATGCAAAGTCTGTATGCCATACACTCTCTAGGCTAGAAATGGTCATCCTGAAGACGAGTAGCTATGCGATGGTAGCCGCAGGCACACTTGCAAAAAGTTAAAACTTAGTGTAGAAATTGATGATAGCTCTTTATTCTAGTACGACATACTCGTATATATAATTCAGAGATTATCTACTGTTTAAAAGATTAGTGTGATAAAAAAATCAGAATACGGTCAGTTTCTTCAACTTGAAATCAAACACAGAACATAAAATGTTTTGATTTTTATTCCTTCAAATGCAAAATTTGATATATATAAAATTTATAAACCATTGCTATTTTTTTTTGTATTTTTGGTTACTTTGACTACAATTTTATGTATTTAAAAGTAATTATGGTTTAGAATTTGTTCTTTATCTAAAAATATTTTATACGAAAAATTAATTTCTTACAACTTGAATGCTCGTTCAAAGCATACATAGATGATATACAGTTAAACTAAAAACAGATTTACTTGGCGCCCCTGGATCTCACGTATAAAGAAATGTTTTTTTTAATGATCTGCCCATTCGAATATGCCATGACATTGAATTATGAACGAATCTGCATTTAAGTTTGCGGTCTGTTTTCTATTAATCCTGAGAAAATGATCGAAATGATTGTTTCATTACAACAAGAAAAGCCCTTCCTCTATTTTCGATTTCAATTTCCTATATATATTCTAGCCTACTATAGCATTTGCATGTTCATATTTATCTGCTGTGAGTATTCTTAATATAAATCCTTCAAAACGGTTTCATTTGAGGCAATAACACTGTCATATTGAAGCAGTAACATTATTAAATATGTGTCACATTAAATTTAAAAAAAAAATAAAAAAATCAATTAACATTTAAATTTTTCCTGTTTTAATATCATTTATTTGGTAATGTTTATGTTTAACTAAATATTATCTGTTTAGAACAATTAACCTTTCAATGGTGATGACGAACAAAAGTATGGTACTAGGCTTATTCTGTGGAATCCTTTTTCTAGTTAGATTTTTGTGATGAGTTTTTGTGATTTATGTGAGTTCAGTCCTTTCATGAGTTTATTAGATTTTTTGAATCTAATAATCCTTTTTTCATAACTTCACTCTTCATGACAGATAATAGAAAAATACCTGGTTAATAAGCAACATAAACATTAATTTTTACAGAATGACAGTTCTCTGTTCCTTGTGATTTATGGAAAATATGTGCCGCAATATCTAGAAGTATAATAAGTAAAAATACCAAAACTTAATTATAAAACGCATTTTTTTATGTTAAACAAAAACAAATTAGAAATATATATATATATTATACGGAAAATTGTGGTATTATTATTATTATAATATATTATAATGTATATTATATTATTATGTATAAACGACACAACAAATATTTATCAGACATTAGTACGTTTAATTTTTTTAGTAATACTCTGCTATTATTTAGTTATCATGAGTAAATAAAGACCAAACCAAATCACAAAATCAGTAAATTATCAGATACCCTGACGTTTGTTTTGTCTAAAACTTTTAGGCACTAAAAGAAGTTAAATATATATATTCATGTGGTCAAAGGTTAACATTTTAAACTATTGCAAATCTATTACATATTGGGTAAATATTGTTTTAAACTTCACGGGCTGAAATTATATTGTGCCTTACCATTTTAGATGACTACTCCGTTTTATACTATTTAACAACCATAACTTATCTTATGTATGAAATATAGAGTAATGAAACTACTGCGAACGGGTCAGAATTTCTATGTCAAGTTATCAATTAAACAGAGATTTTGAAGTCAGATGTGTCGTGTAAATTAGGTTTTACAAATTGCACTATCTTTGTGTGCGTACTTTTTTTCTCTAGCAATTGCATGCTAAAAGTTACTAAATGCGGTATCTATTTCTACAATTATCCTTCATTTTTTTTATTTCATGCTTAATCCATGCTATACAAAATAACACATAACACTGATTAACTAATTAATTATGAGAATGACATTAAACGAATATACCACATTAGAAATAATATTATTTGGGATAAAAAACTAGATGTTTAAAAACTATTTTAGTTAAATCCATGCAGATTTTTAGTACTACTGAGGTCCTATTATGATTTGTTTTAGTTAGAGATCAAACCGTCATACCTTGTTTGATACGAGGTATGTGTGTTTATCATTTTACAGATATAAAACTATTTTAGTTGTTGGCCAATGTTATATGATAATATTTAGTACTACAAGAACAACATTAAATCAATCAAATCAGTGATAATTAAAAATTTACAGATACTAGTTATAATTTCTGTTGATTACTTTTCTATTAGTTTAGACTTGTCTATTTACTGACAAGGTAAATAGAGAGTTGATAATTATATTTTGGATTAATTGTGATCGTTTTTTTTCGAAATTAAGACAGTTTAGATTGATGTGTTTCTATTTCTAGGTTGTGCAGCCATAGCACAGCTAGAGAAGGTTCTATCCCAAATCTATGGAGGTAAGCTATGTTCCAACTATGTCCAGATAGTCTCTGCGACAGTTTATATTTCAGGGGTAGATTGGCTTTTTGTAAGAGTAAGGAAGAACATTCTTGCATGTATCCCATGAAATAATGTTGACCATTGATGGTTCCAAATCTCCCAAGAGTTCCAACAGAAGACGTTCTTCTTAAGAAGACTTTAGGTGGTTTATGCTCTCTTCGATGACATCCACGTTAGCTCTTCTTTCCTTGGAGTGTGCTCGCCCATTTCCAGTATCCTAAAGTGTGATCTTACCCAGAGAATTGTACAACACCCACCTTTTGAAATGTACACGAACTTATGTTTTTCCAATCTTTTCTAAGTCCTTCCAGAGAGTCCGGAGGTTTGATCGATAATTCAAAGAAATCTGGTTGTCTATTCTTATTAGTGTTTGATGAGGTGACGATACAGAAGGAGAAGTACGGTCAATTCACGGATAGCTTTTAACAATGCTCTAAGCTCTAGTTGATTGTTTGAACACGAACAGTATCTTGAAGTTACTGTTAAAGAATTCTTCTTCGTTACCAAGCACTGCTGTTTCTCCACCTCATTAATTATCTTACATCTATTAGTGACGATGAAAGGACGATCGGAATCTTGTATTTTTCGTAATCTTTTCAGTCTATATTTTTATCATCATCTTCATTGGTGATATTAACTTTTGGTTAACTTCTAGGATGGATCCATTTAGCTGAAGAGAATCACTTTTCCTTTCGATCTTGGTTCATGTGTCCGAAGTATAAATGAATGCAGATATTCAATTTTCAAACCAATTATTGTTAATATTTATAGTCCTCAACCTAATAAATATTTTCTGCTTCAGATTAAACGGAGGAATGTAAATTTGTATATTGATAGTAAAGTAATTCTTGGAAAATGTTGCAAGTATAGTTATTAATATAAATGTGTGAAATTATAACTGAATTTATTTATATCTGATTCTTTATGAATGTATCTTGATATGTATAGAATATAGTGAGGGAATATAGTGAGCTTTAATGTGACATTAAAATACATTTTCTAAGACTTGTATATTATAGCATAGTTAAATTATAGTATGATTGATTAACTATCTTCTAAATGGATAATGACTATTCCCTTAACAATGTCAACACTGAGCCTTACTGTATTAACTGAGAAACTAAGTAGCTCCTTACTATGTTCATAATGTTATTGGTACGCCATGATATATAACGCCAATCGTGATACATCTAGACACCGATACATTCATAACATTTTAGACTGCTACGTATGTAAAGCTACGTTAATCTCAATTAGTATTCGTAATATAATATACTCAACAGTTTCATGTTCTTTATACTTCTATTTCACTTAGCTTTAATGCAATTCTAATATCGAATATTTTTAGTTTTAAAAATGCTTCAAATATTTATTTAGTTATTTTTAACTGAAATTATAAACTAAATTCATATTTTTGATAAAATTAAATTAGTATTGGTGGTTTTAATGAAGGATAATAATATGTTCACCTTTCCTTGGTGTTGATTAAATAAAAGTCGAGATGCCTAAGAATTATATTGAAGTTAATGTAGATTTGGTACAAAGTAGAACGGAGATGGCAAGTAGAGGGGAACTGGATGTTCTGAAATAGCAGTGGTGCCGTGCCAATGGCTCTGAGCCAACCGACTCCATCAGCTGTTTGACTCGTACCACGAGCACTTGTCTTTCTGCTTAAGTCATAAACCTATTGAATTACACAGCAATACCATACTTAGAGAAGTCCTCTTCATTCACTTAGATATGCTTAACAGAGCCATTATCATAAAGGGTCAATCAAATAAAACAATGTGTTCTAATATTCAAGCCATTATGTGTTAATAACACGGTAGTTAACTCTCAAATAGTTAATAATTTCTTCCTGTTAATTGTATTCATGTGTAAGAGTTTGAACACTAAACAGCTAATCTTGATTCTTGTTGCTTGCCATTGCAGCTTTAAAGATAAGGTCACTTTCTTATCTCATCTTCTACACACTTTAACTGTATATTGTTTGTACTTTTCTGATCCAGCATACCTGAAAAAGTATGTTAAAGGATATTATCATCTAATAATTCGCAGTTTTTAATATTCTCATGTCAGGTCTCAATTATTTTCTCATGCAAAGCTAAAACTTGCAATAAGACTTATCCTTATGATCCAGAGCAATAACATTGTCAAAAACATTCCTTTAACAACTCTGACTAAGAACGTTGTTGATAATTCTAATCCCAGTTTAAGCTTGAACATCGGTGTGTCTGTTTTAGCTACACAACTACAATGTTATTGGTGTAAGTACACTTTTTACGACACTGTCCTCATTATAAAACGTTTTTACATTTTTTCTGTACTTCTTTCATGGGATAACCACACCATTGTGAACTCTTTGACCTATCATGGAACGATTTTGTCAGAACAAAGCTTCCTCTTGATTATTTCACCTATAATATACAGGTTATTTTTGTTCTTGATGAATAATTTGTTTTGCAATCGCTCTGGAATGTATTATGAGATAAGGAGCCCCAAAAGTGGAGCCATGCATTCGACTCGGTCACGCAAATGGCCGGGTGTGACCATGGGAATATTAGAACATAAATCAACACTTCATTAAAGACTACAGACTCTTGGTTGCAAGAATCACTAGTTAACTTATTCACTACTGATACGAGTTCTTTATTTTTAGCTGACTGGTGAGTCAATTGTCATCAATAGATCTCAGCGTAAACAGTTCCATTTGTGATTCAGTTTCTAATGAAATAAGTGCTGATATGAAAGCTTCTTTTTTTATAAATATTTCCAAGTATTTTATCTCAAATTGTCAATTAAAATCTAGAAAAAACAAAGCCTACTATCATTCCATATAATTACTTCTCAATAAAGTTCTAAACTAGTTTAAACTTGGGGAACTATTCTCTATGTAATTAAATAACAAACTCTATTGGGAAAAAAGATTTTCAAACTCATATGAAGTACTTATTTAAGATGTAAAGAGAAAAAAATCTATTATTACAGATCATACATTTTTTGTTTATTTCATAACGAAAGTTTAACCTTCATATTCATTTGCAGAAAAAATATAAATAACGCAAAATATTTACTATATTTTTGTTTATTATGTTATATACTTCTGACAGTCACTATAGTACAAGCATATTTATTTACAAATAATAATAATAAATTTAAAATTGTATTAAATATGTGGATATCAGATGAATCATATTCATGTTATTACTTTTATGGTAATAGTTATATTTTTATAACAACAAAAACAATAATTAGTTGTTATTACTTCTTTTGTCATTGAGGTATACTGCTCACACAGACAAATACACACACACACGCACAAACACACACGCACTCACACACACACACACACACACACACACACACACACACACCACACACACACACACACACACACTAATCAGATTGCAAAAAACAGACTTAGGGGTCCTCTATATTTTCACTACTCTATGTTTCATAAAAAGGATAAACGAAAGTAACAGATGGATATTCTTTTTTTTTTTAATTTCAAGAGTGTATGGATATATACAGTAGATAAATAAAATAATAGAATAAATTTTGAAAAAATGACATGTTGGAACATAAGTCGAATATCAATTGAAACATCTGTAAATAAGTGATTCATCACAGACGTTTATTTGGGACATTTTAAAATTATACGTGCCCATATAAACAGAATTGCGCTAATAAATAAATAAGTGATAGAATTATTTTGATCTAAAGCTCGTCGAGCTAGTTGTTCTTGCTACTGAGAGGTTCTCTGTGATTTCTCAAGGAGATTGTTTTGCGAACTCAAAAAATTCAGTACAATTACTAAACCTTAAGTCAGCATTTGAAAAAAACTCAAATTTACAATAGAAACAACAATAGAAAAGCGAATGAACTTCCTTGATGTAAATAGCAACCTGCAAAGTAACATACTACTGACTTCCATTTACAGAAAACCGACCTACCTACAGAATCATACCTAAATGGGAAGAGTGAATGCCCTCAACGGTATGAAGACGTCACTTTCAGATCCCTCATCCACAGAACGTACAAGACCACCTCATCCTGGGACCTTTTCAACAGTAATATTTCTTCAATCAAGCAAGCGCTCATCAACAATGGTTATTCAAACAAATATTTCGACAACATTCTAAGACGCTACCTGGAGAATAGATTCACCCTCAATAAGAGCTTTAAGTGGCAGGTGATCAATCTCACTTAAGCCAAACCAAAACGGCTTTTGAATCCAAGCCACCTTTTTGAAATTAATATTTAATATAAAATATGTACGGAACTGTGTTTCTAGCACTTTTAAGTGATATACAATAATTTTTGCAACAAAAGTTTTGCAATGATTTTTCCAGATTATAAAATTGTCGACACTGGAAAACATTTCGAACGAATTTTTTTCTACCCTACTTTTACAAATAGTAATCTTTTTAATAAAACTTTCAATTTTATCATTCGAAGTAAATATATCGCAGTTTTTTCCTTGAAGAGACCAGTTAAGATCGTTTAGTTTCGCTAAGATATCTGACAAATGACACAGCTTGGATAGCCATAAGTCATTTTGAAAAAAAGCAGCAAGTTCACATTTTTGTTCGGTTAAAAAAATTCCGTATCCTTACAGAGATTTGAAAATAAACGGCTGTTAAGAGCATGGCTCCTAATAAAATTTATAATCTTAACAGCATACTGAAGCACATCGTTCAATTCTGGTGCTATTTTTTTTGCTGCAAGAGCCTCTTGGTGAATAAGGCAGTGGGTAAAAGTTATGTGATCATAATGAGCAGCTTGAAAATATGATTTATATAATATTTTTCCCCGTCATCGCTCTTGCCCCATCTGTGCACAGCATTTTTTCCATTCTAAACCTTCATTTTTTCCCATGTCTTTCCCTGTAGTAAGGTCTTTCACAGGACGACATAATAACAATTCTTCCTCCACGCTCTGTTAATAAAAATACCTAACATATACTAAAACCTGAGCCAATTTAGTAATATCCGTTGTTTGCCCAACTGAATCGAAAATTTTGGGCTTTCTTTAATTCTTGTAATAAGTTGCACTATTTGGTCCTTGTTAATATCAGAAATTTTATTCGAGACAGTACCGTTCGTCAAAGGAATTTTTCGAATATCATCGCCATATTTACTTCCATGTAGTATTTCTACCATTTAAATAGCAGCAGGTAATACAAGATCTTCTCCAATGGTGAACGGGTTTTATTTTTAGCAATACAGTGTAAAACTTCATATGACGCTAGTAAATATTTTTTATTAACGGTTATAAATCTTTCAAAGGTTTTTTTTTCTTTATTTAAAGATTTATGCAGTCTTTCAAAATATTCCTTTGGTTTATTGACATACGAAACATGTTTCGATTCAAGATGTCTTTTTAATTTTGATGGTTTAATACTTTCTGAAGCTAATAATTCATTGCAGATCAAACAAAGATGTTGTGCATTACTCTCACAATTTTGAAATGTAAAGCCAAATTGAAGAAAAGACTCATCATATTTTCTTTCTCGCACATTAGATACTTGTGTTTCAATATTTTGTCCTGCCTGAGGAGAGTTTTTAGCGTTTTCATATGCTTCATTACCATTCTTATTTAAGTTCAGCCATTTTTATCTATGGCTAAAAATTATTATGATTCTAAAATCTAATAAATATATAAACATAATATTTCCATAGTTTAACACCAACACATATAATAATGGATTAATTACCGAATAAATAAAAAAAACACTAAAATCTCGTTACGGTGGAACACTGACAATTCACAACACTAGAAGAGCGTCAATACTACACTAGTTCACATTACAGTCAGTGTTATTGAAGTGTTATGCACTCGCTGAACGTATGCGCGCGTATTCCAATATTTGCTTGCCTGCAATAGTGTGAGTATGACTCACGGAGGTAACACATAAATGGTCCAATATTGCTGAAAAAAAAAATATTTTCTTTTGCATTAAAACAGATGATTTCAATGGTTACTATGTTCGTCTTCATACTGAACTGAATGCAAAAAAAAATCGCATTTCTCATGAAAATTAATATAGTTACCATCGAAATCATAGGTTACAATGCAAATTCAAATATTTTTTGTTAGCCGTCTTGTTCAATTTTCTTTATATGAAGTGTATTTGTATTTGTGACTGCACAAATACAAATCTAGATGCTATAAAATAATGTATTTTAATATTTCACATTAAAATCTCTGGCGACCCCATTTGGGGTTTAAGAAGGCCTGCTGTAGATCTTACGGCAGTGGCAACAAAACTCACTAGATGAACAAATGCATAAATCTAAGCTTACACGAGAAAGGCTAGTAAATAATTTATAAACAAAGAGAAGACTTTGAATTTTAAATAATTGACAGTTATTATACAGGAGTAAAAGCCAGGTCTAAATATTAAATTGGCAATTACTTTTGTATAATCCGTGGTTTCTGTAATATTGTATTTCGTATGATGTACGTAATTCTGTTTAACCAACCATTTTCATATCCTGTCAACGTTCTGGTCAGGTGGAGTCTAATCAAGAAAGCCATGATTTAATTAGGAACGTTTTCGTATTTACAATCTGTGTTCAATTAATATCTTTATTATTTTCTTTTTTGTTTAACATTGTTCCTGTATATATTAATTGATAATTATATTCTTCTATATTATATGCATGCCGGTCTTTTAATAATATAAATTAGGTTCAATACCTAGTGGTATTTAATTAATTGTTTTAAAATGTACAGATAAAAAAAATTCAGTTTTTTTATTTTATATAGGATTTGAATTCCGATAAGTGGATAGTAATTTATTTCTGCATATTTCGTTAATATGTTGTTACAATACTGTAACCTTTATATATGACTATGTTTATATGATCACACAGAGAAAACAGAAGAAAATAAAAAAACTCACAACGATATTTGATGAATTGTTTTCGATATTCATCTATATATATATATATATATATATATATATATCAATGATCAAACCACAATATGAAAATGGGAAAACAAGACTACGATCTTTCAACCGTAACAAGCGGTCTTCGTCAGTTGGGTTTTTGACTCTGACGAAGACTACCTGTTACGGTTGATAGATCTTAGTCTTTTTTTCCCATTTTCATATTGTGGTTTGATCATTGATTGTTATTTCACGTGTTTATAAGAAATCTTTTTATCGATATATATATATATATATATATATATATATATATATCAATTATCAAACCACAATAAGAAATGGGAAAACAAGACTAAGATCTTTCAACCGTAACAAGCGGTCTTCGTCAGAGTCAAAAACCCAACTTGGGTTTTTGACTCTGACGAAGACCGCTTGTTACGGTTGAAAGATCTTAGTCTTGTTTTCCCATTTCTTATTGTGGTTTGATCATTGATTGTTGTTTCACGTGTTTATGTGAAATCTTTATATATATATATATATATGAAACGTACGACAGCATGTGCTTTCACGACAATACAGGTTTTTATCATAACTATTTTTTATTGTTTTGATTGTTTTATAGTTTTAATTATTAGAAGTTGCTCAGGAAAAAAAATCCCAAATTAATTGTCCAAGAAACATTTAAGTTAGACTAATAAATAACACAGTCAACTAAACGCATCACTATATTGCTGAGTTATGAAAAACTATAATTCCAATCGGCATATAATATGTAACTCACAAGCTTTCGACCTCATATAACATCTTCAGATACAAGAAAAATAATATTTCACTAATAAGAATGAGAATATTTACACAAAAGAACTAGAACAAAACAATATCACAAATAATAAACGTGATAGTGAACTAATACTAGCAGCTGTTTAGAGGAACAAGTTAATAAAGAAATAAATAAATGCTAATATAGATAAGAAATGTTTCGGGAGATTGATACCTGAAAGGTTTCAACCAATTTTGAAGAAAAATAGTACCAGACAGGAAAGTTTTTCTTTTCTCTCAGCATAAGTCTTTAGGTGTTCACTTTAAAGTCCTTCTGCATAGAGTTGGTCTAGGCAGAAAAACCCTAAAATTATTTGATATTTGTTTATGACCCAACACTTTAAGAAAGTTATGCATTTTGTTTTGACTATATATCACTCATCAGGAAATGCAAGTTTTCAAAAATAATCTATCTCTACATTCAAAGTATGTTAAAAAAGAATATGCAATATAAATTTTAGTTCAATAAAGATTAATTTAAATTGTATTTTTGAATATAAAATGAAATAGTTTCGTGAGACACAAGTAACTCATAATATTCAAAAATTAATTGGAAGCAATCCAACAGTGATTTCTTATTTTTTTGCCACCTTAAAACAAACAGGCTCTTTATAATTGCAATCGTATATTTATATTAACTCCTTTCATATTTATTTATTATTATTTTTCTTGATTTGTAATACTAAAATATTTTGTAAAATTTAATTATATAAAGATAATAAATATCGGTTTTCTTTAATCAATTCACAACTTCGTACTTTTAACTTTTTGCATCTACAATTATTTCAATAATTTACTTTGTTAGCATTTGCTACTTTCAAGAAAATTTCTGACTTAAACATATAATATACCGTCTTACCTCGTACACTGCTGCTGTAGCTCTCGGATCGGTTTCGGGTGTCACCCATCTTCAACAAGAACTCCAGTTGAAGAACTCAGTTCTTGTTGAAGATGGATAATGTTTTTATCCTTCTTGTTCAAGTTAATGTTCTTGTTAAACCTCTGTGGTAATGACGAAATGCATGAATTTAAAATTCCTGACGTCTATTTAATTTGAGAGTACAATATTACTGTTAAGAAATCATGAATAATATTGTTATTGACTACATAATTTATGAAATTTAATGATATAATATTACACCAAACATAGAAATTTGTTATTTTAAAGTTTCGGAAATATCTATGCCTGCTAAAATTCATACCCATCCAATTGTTAAGTGAGAATTCACAATACACCTATTAAGTCAATCTGAAATAAAAATGCACTGTCTATAGGATTATATCAAATAGTTTTTTGAGAATCTAGGTTACTAGTACAAATATTAAGAGCATTAATAAGTAACATACCGTCCGTTGGTATAATAACCGTTCAAATGTTTTAACATTTGAACATTATAGTTTAGTAAAATTTCTTTAATTGGAATGTACTACTTCAATAATTATTGTTACTTTGTCTATGAATAACTGGAAATATAGTTTTCATTAAACAAAATATGTTAAATAATTGAAATCCTAAATGTTATTTCTGAATTTAAACTAGTGGAACATATTTTAATTAGTAGATTATATTTTGCTAAAAATGAAATATTCTGATAAACAATAGCTTTTAACATGTTAGTGTGATGTTTGTTAAATTTATTGATGCATGGCAGCATTTTTTATGCAGTCATCGCACAATACAAATGTATACTTCGTACAGAGATATTTCAAATAAAATAACTGTAATAAGTAAGAATGTTACGTGATAAGAACAATATATCTGATTTTAGTTATTTGCCTATATGTTAAAAATAGTGTTGTGGTTGATTGTGCTATTTCTAAAACTGACTAAAGACTCAGCTCGTAAAAAAAATACCTGTCTCTACGCATGTTAATTTACATCATAGAATGCTTACAAATGTCAGTTGAAACAAATAAGAGTAATAGCTTAATTGCAAATTCTATCAGTTAATTCAATGGTTCTGAGTTCAGAGATAGATAACGATTGACTTTCCCTCCATTGAAATTTCAGAAAGAATAAAATAACTTCTCAGAGAAAAATGTTGTAGTCAATAAAAGTTGACGAGATTTTCTCTGTAGTCATATCTTTGTAAAATATTTTGATATCAATACATTATCAATTTCTTCATTTATAAAATTTTATATTGATACAGAGACTTGTTTTGAAGTTTCTCTTTTTAATATTGGTCGAGATATTTTAATCATACCTATTTATTTCATTATTTTATGTTTTCGGACAGGACGAAAGCCCCTTTCAGTGATCGAACAAATTGCAAAACAACAGCCTTGATTTATATATAAACTAGACCACTCGCGACACTTTGTCATTCAGAAATTATAACGTTTTGAAATTATTTACTGAACATGATTGACAGAGATAAATTTAATTGTTGTTTCTTGTTATTAAGACACAGAAACAGATTCTTATATGGCCCAAGCTTTTGATATAGTATTCCTAATATGATTCAAGATACTCGTATATACACAGTAAGTACTATATTAAGCAAAATAAAAATAATTTAAAACTAAAAAAAAATCATTTATTTTATCATAAAGCAAATAAAACATCAATTCAGGTTATATACACAATGAAATATATTTAAAACAAATAAAACATGTAAATTGAAATATTCAATTTATTTACCTAACATAAAATAATTATCCATTATTTTATGGATACAGTATTTTATCCATTGTTATTCTAATGGTTCTGAGTTCAGAGATATATAACGATTGACTTCAATAAAACACCCTCTTCAATTATAGAAAATATTGAAACTTTTTTTTATTGAAGACTAGAATGTCATCATATAAAATATCCACCTTCTCTTTTTATCAATCAACACAACACTCAATGAAGGCCAATATAATCATTCCTGATAAATTATTTTCGATCCCCACTATTGTTTTGTGTTGCATTGTGTTTTGTTTTGTAAATTGGCTGACTTCCCCCTAAATAATATATCTCATAACTCAGGCTTAATGAACCGGAGAGTAAAACAAATGTAGCACTCCTTCAGTATTTGCACAATCTCTAAAGTAAACAATTATCTCCTATAGAAATTAAATATTAAACTTCTTTCTTTCATTATTACAAACTATACTTATACTGTTTTATTTACGCTATTATTTTTTTTACAAATTTCAGCAATCAAAAATCATCTTTAAAAGTAGCAACAGATCCCAACTATTGTTGTTAATTGAAAACCCCTTTGGATTGTATGAACAATCTCTTCCGCTTAGTTTATTGTCCAGTTGATTAATATAAATGATTGAATTGTTAGTCATGTTGCATGTTACCTGTCATTAATAAATCACACTACTCAGTAACTATCGCCGAAGTATTTACCAATTATTCCAAAGCACTGACACATGTTGCCAAATCTTCGTTGCCTAAGACTGATGGGATGCCACTGGGATGCAACAAATTCATATTAAAAGAATATGCAAATGAGTGAGGGTTTTTTATAATATCATGATGAAATAATAATGCAAGTGGCTAATTAGTTTATTCTAGACCCAACTTTGATTGCATTCAAAAAACTCTCCTCTACTATTAGCCTCAACTACCTACTGAAAAAATATTCATATTTCAAAATCAGTAATGTAAACTGTTTCAGTTATTTCTAAGAGGTTACGGTAGATTGCATTTTGCATTTTTATATATACTATTATTCAAAAACTGTTTTCCAATCATTAAATGGTGCTTGTAATCTGTTTATGATATTATTTTCTTGATATCTTTTGGTTCAAGTCGTATTCTTTGTAAGTTATTGT
The DNA here is from genome assembly GCA_026182355.1 of Hermatobates lingyangjiaoensis. Classification (NCBI taxonomy): domain Eukaryota; kingdom Metazoa; phylum Arthropoda; class Insecta; order Hemiptera; family Hermatobatidae; genus Hermatobates; species Hermatobates lingyangjiaoensis. Next base: position 1,665,007 of record JAPFBL010001930.1, on the reverse strand, counting down.
TTGAAAACTTTTTTTTAAAGACATCTCTTTTAAAGTTTTAACACCTTTCATGGTGTAAAAATATTTTGAATTTGGTGTAGCTCATTTTGAATTTGGAACCCATTTCTAATCTATGAGCAAACCATATTACTAAAAGTGCCAACGTCTTTTAGTGTTAGCCACAAGTGCCAACCACATTCTTCATTCATTTCTCAACATGTGAACTTCCATATTTGTCTCATATAGTTTGTCACTTGTCAACCTATCATATGTTTAGTGTGTTATCATCATTTGTTGATTATCATGATAATCATAAATAATAATATACTATAATAATATACAATAACGACTAAATAAAAATGATTTAAAAGATGTTAGATGTATTCCTTAATAGAAATTATATACTTGATTCAATTCTAGATTATATAATTTTAATTTTCGCCATTATGCTTGAGACAAATTACCAATATACAGCTGTTATAATAAAATAAAAAAAAAATATTAGTGGCAAGAACAAATAAGTTCTAAAGGGTGAGAGGCATTGTTTTAATTATTGTTGGTTGCTGCCTTGGAAAAATAAAACTGCTTAGTGGTTGAAAGTTAGTGTTCCTGTTTAAGGCTTTCTCATTGATTTATTACCTTTGTGAAAATGGACTTGGTTTCCATTCAAACAGTCTGAGTTTCTCAGTTGCTGTCATGCACTGTGGATGCAAAATTATTCATATTAAGGTAATTTTTCAAGAAGAACCTTACGCACACAACTAGGTTGCAATTAAATATATGACTCAAATCTATTTATACATCAATTTATACTTCTGAAAAAAAAAATAAAAACAATTTCATTAAAACATCGGTCATAAATTAGAAACCTTCAAAAATGGTGTAGCTAAACAAGATGTATTCGAAGTAACACTGCAACAACAAAAGACCTAATAGATCATAAATCATTGAAAATTACGCAACTGTTGTTTTAAAGTAATCCTGGCACCGCTTCTAACACCCAGTTGAATAAGGATTTTCATAAGCAGGTTTGAAAGTACTGTTTTTAAAATGTATGATCAATGTATTTCACGCATCATTAATTATTTAAGTCAAAATAACTTTCAATAACTAAATGAACTCAGAATAAGTATGACCTTTTGAAAGTGTAGCTGTCATTGAAGTGAAAAGAATGTCGGAGCTCACTCTCGATTTAGACAGACACCTCTATTAGGCTTTCAAGTTGGACAAGGTCCCAGCTTCTGGTCTTGACCCTTGCCCCAAGGCTCTCTTATCTGGGCCGCTCAACTACCCTATTTCTTGAAAAAAAAATAAGATATTTATATCTACCTTGTAAGTAAAACAGTTGTAATTCATGGATCATAAAACAGTTAACGTTATGCATCATAAATGTATATTTTTTATTCTATATACATTTGTAAAATAATATAAATATAAAAATGTTTATAAAGTATAATAAATGTAGCTACTACTCTAGGCACTATATAATCACATAATTGAAACAATTTAGTATCATTCATACGGCCTTGACACTTTTTTATTTTTAGTATTTCTGTTTTCTCTTCAGCTGGTTGCGGGAGAGTTTATATTCTCCCTCTTTTCAGAGCTTCGTTTCTTTTAACCCACAGTAAAAAAACTACTTCTTCTGAAAAGTAAGCACATATCCATTTTTTAACTATATAAACATAATCTTATACTAATCTTCATTTGAGTATTTAGTATTTAATTAGTAACACTAATAGAAAACTTAAATAAGAATTCAGTCCTAGCTTGTCTTCTAAAATGCTTCCATTTAGAAGTTAAGTAAGTAAGTTAAGAAGTCTCTAATTTTTGGTTTGAACCGTTATCAGGTTTTAACCGTCACTGCACCAGTGCGCTTGGTTTCTCTCTCTTATCTCTCCTGATGATTGGTTCGAGCCAAAACTTAGAGACTGAGTATTTTTAATGTATCTATGTTTCTTTATCTATCCTGAATTTTATTTGTCTGTTGAATCGATTTTTTATCGTCAAAATATATATATATTTATATAGCCTCTGATAAATACGTTTACCTTATATTGTAGAGACATATAAAATAATTTATATACAAATGTTTGATTGAATTGCTGCTCTTGCGATAGCCAGCGCACTGACCTTCCGTGCCCATTCATACCAGCTCTCGCCGACTTAGTGATAAAGACTGATTCTGTATGTGGGTTCTTAGGCGTGCTTCGTCGCCCATTCTCTTTTCTCCTGAAAACGGATCATCTGAAAATTTAAATTTGTAAGTGTGTCTCTTTCTCTAAAGTGTCGCTTTTCTTCGTTTTTGAGCTGATATGCGTCCAGTTTGGATCGTTTTTTTCGAATTTTGAGAGACATACATATATGTAGAGAGACAGAGAGAGAGAGAGAGAAAACACTACAAAAAAATCATAAAAATCACTACATTTTTCAACTTGCGTCGTCATGGGGTAGAGAAATGGAAGCATTTAAGAGGACAAGCAAGGACTTAAGTCTTATTTATTACACTCAAGTTGAAAAATGTAGTGATTTTTATTACTTCTTGTATGTGTTTTCTCTCTCTCTCTCTCTCTCTCTCTATATATATATATATATATATATTATATATATATATATTTCACATAAACACTTGAAATAACAATCAATTATCAACCCACAATATGAAATGGGAAAACAAGACTAAGATCTTTCAACCGTAACAAGCGGTATTCGTCAGAGTCAAAAACCCAACAGTTGGGTTTTCGATTCTGACAAAGACTGCTTGTTACGGTTGAAAGATCTTAGTCTTGTTTTCCCATTTTATATTGTGGTTTGATGTTATATATATATTGTTGAATAGAACGCCATATTTTATGTTTATCGGTTTTATTTTATTCTTTCCATATTTTCTACACATGTTTTCTTTCTTCGAATCTCTTACTTGATGCAGAAATCCTCCCAGCCTTATTGTTCGTAGAAACCTATTTCGTTCCACCCCGAATCATCTTCAAGCTTGTTTTTCACTTGTATTTCTTCCTATGTTTTAAAATATTTCAACTTGTTTTAAAAAAAATAAACTTTTCCGTTTCTAACTTTGCAAAGAAATAAACAAAATAAAGTAAAATGAAATATTTCAGTCCATATATATAGACAAGGTGACACTTTTGCTTTTGACTAGATGAACAATCTCAGGATTCCTTTACTTTTGTACTTTCGACAGATTAAGACTGGCTGTCTTTCATTTAATAATACTGCCTTGCATATTAGTGGTCAAATTCTGCAAGCTTTTTTATTATAACATTTGTATATTTACTAACATATATCAGGATACTTGTAAGTTCTGAAACTGTTTGTATGGTCCCTCTGTGCTCCCGCAGCTAAATACATGACATGAATGACAATGAGGTCACAGTCATTCCATTATGTGAATTTTTTTGGTTTGCACAGTCCCCATTTAAGCATTTGTATTCATATATAACGTTTTAAAATGTAAGTAAGCACTCTCTTTGTCTTTCGTTATTATTTCTTGTTCTCATTTGTCCGGTGGTCTGAACCTTGTAAGAAAAAACTAATTTCAATTTTCACCGTTCTTTTAATATTTGATTTTATTCTTAATTATTACTTTATGTACTTTCTTCTCTAGTCTGTTTACATGCTAGTTTAGAGTACTAGTTTTTATAAATATTAGATGGGTCATTTATTCGTTGTATATCTTCTCAATTTTTGTCCTATTTTCAATAGCTTCCTTTAATATCCTCTCGAATTCTTTATTTGAATAACCATTTTTAACTAGAGATTGTTTAAGTCTTTTTTTTGATAACCTCATGAAACAAGGACTAATTGAAGCATGTTTTATATGTTCTATTTGTTAATGCTTTTATAGTTGCATCTTTGTATCTTTGGGGAAACTCAATCAAAAGATTTGGGAAATTTTCAATCGTTATAGATTTCTTGTAAACTGAAGTCATAACTATTCAAATTTCAATGTAAATTTCTCTATAAATCTTAGTGATGTTTGTATGTACAAAGTTATAATAATAAGCCACACTTAGAACCAATAAAATAACTTTATTTTAGCTAAATACTACCCAGTTATAGTTAACTAAATTCAGTAGACTTTCATTTTTTTCATTTATAGTAATACTTCTTATATTAAGTTTATTTTAAACAGTTGGCTTAAAAAGAAACACAACTACAGCTGTCTGAAATAAGTTTAATGTATTAATGATATTCTTGAATGATAATGTAACATAGTTCCTTCTTAGCAAATGATTAGCAACCTTACAAAATTTCTTATTATTCAATTTATTCATTTAGTCTCAGATGTATTATTCATTTAACATTTACTATGAGAAGTTTATCATTTAAATCTATTTAATTTTTTTTATTTTTAATAAAGGAGGTGGGACATTAGGTGAAGGTAGATCAGCGGAGAATACTAAAGGCCTTTGTTCCTAAATGTACTGTATCAGGTACTTGGGGCAAAATACCGAATACTCACATAGATTTTTGTGTTTAGAATTGAAATTCTCAATCATATTGCCAGAGTAGGCTCAAAAGAGGAATCGACTCAGAGTCACTATTCTACCCTCTTATTAAATTAAAAAAACCCTATACTTATTTCATAAAGACCAGTGACTACCAGCAGATATTAAACTATCCTTTCTGTATTCTCGTTTTAACCTTGACAAAACGGTTTCCTGGTTGAATATCTTTGTTTCTAATAACATTTATAAATTTGATTTCAATTATAAAAGATCAGATTTTACATTGACATGAGAGGTTAATTCGTAATAGAAATAAAGTTTTCAACAATTACATTTCATAAAGAAAAAAATATTATCAAAGAAATTTTTCTAGTTAATGTTCAAATCTCTAATTTCTTACAACTTTTTAATTTTTTTTTTCAAGATTTCACCTGAATGAGTTTTCTTATATAGGTACTACTTTAATTTCAAAACTAGTTGAAATATTAAGAAAATGCATACAAGAGTTTATAAGAAAATTTACTTCGATACCTACCTACCTTTTAGATCTTTTAGTTAATATTGAGTATATGAAGAATATTCTTTGTGTAAAAATATCTTTTTGGAATCTAAATGTAATAAACATGTTTTTAAATAAGTATCTTTTATAAGGCCTTAATTTGGCAAAAGGGTAAAAAAGTTAATGAAATTGTCCCTACATATAAAAATTTAATAATATAAAGAACGCGTTTCGAACACTACACATGTTCGAAACGCGTTGTTAATATTATTAAATTGCTATACGTGGAGATTATTTCATTAACTTTTTTACCTTACAATGAGTAAATACCACATAATAACTGAGTGCAATGCCTTAGAAGTTGATAAAACTACTAAAATGTAGACAATAAATTTGAAAAAAACTATTTAGTTATTAATAGCACATTTTTGTGTTTAATACCATTGCGATAAATTCAATTTTAATAAATTATATTAATATTACTAATAGTAACTCATTTATTGCTTTTATTTATTATAATGTTAGTAATTTAAATATTCTTATTATTACGTGTTGTATGATATGACGGAAAAAAATGAATAAAACACGATGACATTTTGTGAAATCCGAAGTTAAAAGGTTTTTAACCGTTGATTAGTCACAAAGAATATTTATTTCGGTTAGGATTTAGATTTCCAGTTGATCGGGATTTAATTTATGAAAGGGAAACAGAAATAGACGGGTGGGCGTTAAAATTTTGTTGCACAGGATTTGGGTCAGGAGGGGGTAATGGAAAGCGTAAACACATGGAGGGAGGTGGTGGGGGATTTGATTGGTGGTGGAAGGGGTAACTGACGCTGAAGAAGGGGGTAGAGGGAAGCTGCAGTAACTTGTGTTAGTGTTGGGCATCCATTCACTCAAGAGTCGACTTTCAGGTCAGAGATAAGTGTTCAGTCAAAAACTAACAGAGTGATCCAAAACTAACAATTGCCTTCGTGTCTTCAAAACGCTTTTCCCAATATATAGCCTCAAAAAATCTAATCAAATTGATTAATAAAAACTTTTTTTAAAAAAGTAAATACCTCTTCTAATGACATCATTCCTTTCAATGTTTTTCACCAAAACACAACCCCATCAAAACATGGGTTTTGACTTATCCCAAAACATGTTTGTTGTTTCTCTTTACAGAAATGAACTTTCTCTATATTACTTGATGAACTTACAGTCTGAAGCAATACGTATTTAAAATAATAAAACATGACATAAGGGATTACATCTCACCGAAGAGACTTATCACTATATACATCAGCTAAATAAAGCTCAATAAACTACTCCATCTACTAAGTTGTTGTCCTTTTTATATTTTTTATTGTCTTTCAAAAACTACTGTCTCTCGATTAATCAATAAAAACTATTTGTAAATGATTATAAAGACTTTAATTAAACAATGTTGTATTTTTCACCGAAAGTATTATTTACTCAAGATTTATATTCCATACTTAAGTTGTAATTGTGATGAACCTTTGACTGATTTCACTTGAAGTTCAATCAAGTTTAATCCAAATGGTTCATTGATTATGATTAAAGCTTTGATATAATATTATATCCTCAAATAATAAACAAATTATTTATTCTACTAAATTCTGATAATTAACTATAAGATATCCAAATACGAAATTATATTTAAAAATGGAATATAAATTTATTTGATTTGCTGCCTAGTTCGTGATAAAAATAAATCACTGCATAAAGGTTGGCTCCCATCCTTTCCTGGGTAGGGTTCAAATTATATTGTAGAAATTTTGTTAAAAATAGATCGCATCTAAGACTGACTCACTTAAAATATTACGATTCGTTGAATGCTGTTTTAGAATTAAAAGCTGTGTGATATTATTAACAAATCATTCTACTTTCTTCAACTATGTGATAGTTAATCAGAAGAGATTTTTGTTGTTTCATGTCTATAAAGTAGATCTATTTTCTAAATGTTCTGCATGTAAGCATAACTCAAAGGCTGGAAACCATGAGCACAATCTAAAAAAATATCTACTTCACTGACAGAATTTGAAAAAAATCATCACTATCAAAGTTAAAAACGGAAGTTAATTGTATAAAGGTACAAATCAAACGGAACTTTGATAATAACGTTACAAGCATTGATAATAACTAACCAATTGTTTGCAATCTCTAAAACAAAGGCTTTCATATGAATTACTATCGAATTTTATTCGTTCTTACATATTTTAATGTTGAATTCTAAGTTTGACTATTTTAATTCAATGATTAAAAATGTTATTCCATCATAATAATATTAAGAATTTAATCCAAATAACATAAAATTAAGCATACTTTAACTTTATGAAAGTTATTTTCCTAATAAGGAAATAATGATTACTTAAACAATAATTTTAAGCATCATTATTATTATGATTTTTGATATTATGTGATAAATATTATTATTCAACAATAATTAAGTTACATAAGCCTTTTAGTCTCTCCACCATTGGATTTTATTATTTCTGAGACCCTGTGAAATTTAACACTGTTTGGTTGAAAAAAAAAAATATCACAGAGAAGAAATTTTTCATCTTTTGAGTAATTCGGATTTTAAGGTGGCTTGTCCCAAGTAAACATGGTTGGAATTTGAAAGAAGTTGGCAGTATCGATGGTAATTTTTATCGATGAGTAAATGTTTAGTTAAGCCGTGCATGTTAATCATATATACACTTTATATGAATATAAAAAAAATTCATGAAAAATATGCTGTACTAAAAATTTGTTTTTACCCAAATTAGATATGCTATCTTCTGTGAGCATCAATTATGAATATCAGGTATAAGTTGATCAAACAGCTCTACTACTTTGCTGGTTTGAACTCGTTATTCAAGGAGTTGGCTCGCTTTCATGAAGGAGTGAATCCCGTTTGTTTTTATACGGCCTCACCCCAGTGCTTTAGCTTAGTCTCTCCTCTAATGGAATCATGTCTACAGTGCTCTAGCCCGCCATGGAGGGTACGCCAAGCAACAAGTAGTAGGACTCTTTTTTGACTTAGTGTATACCTCAGCCTTTCGTCCACTTCGAAACTTGGAAATTAATTTAACCATCTACTACCTCTAAAAGGTTGACACCACATGGTGGGCTTATGCCCCTCTCGCTACACCGATTGTTTTAGTTTCTGTATTCAGGCAGTACACCAAACCTTCCCATCAATATCAATTTCTTCTTAGTATAGAAATACTGAGTCAACCATTTATTATTGCTTTACATACAGCCAAAATACCTGTTCTCAGCAAGGCGAGGACGTAACTGACAAAACCTGTAAATCAGGGGTGTCTACTCAAGCGAGGCCTTGAGCTTTGGCCCCAACACAACAGTATTACCTTCTTCTCTCCCTCATTATTAACAATAGTCAATTATTTTTATAAGAAAATTAAAGGATACATTTTTGAGCTTAAACCATCGACAATTCAAAAATGTAACAATAAATAAAATTCTAAAACTTTGCAAATGTTTAGATTGAAAATAAATAATCAATTCCTTACTATAAATAGAATAGTAGACATGTCAAGCCCTCCCTTGACTGCCAGTCAGAACATTCTATTTCAAAATTAAATAAACAGTCTAAATATTCATAAAAAATAACACAGTCAAATATATTATACATGATTTATTCAATAACATATAGATTATACATGATATATTATTATATCTCTTAAATTCTTTTACGATTTATGTTTTCATAGTATACGTTCTTGTATTACAAATAAAAAGTCCAAAGAGTTCAATATAATAAATTCTAAATCATCCAACAGAATTCTGCTTAAATCTTTTCTAAATATTTATATTATTTTTTGTATTATGTTTCAAATAGGATTTTTTTTTAAAGAATAAAGCATATAAAAACCTAAAAACTTAAAACGAAATAATAAATTAAATATACTTTACTTTTTATCAGAAACTTAACAAAACAAATTAGTAAACAATTCCTTTTAATGTTTTCATAGGAATAGTTAAAACGTTAATTAATTTTTATATAAATTATTAATTACAAAAAAATAACTTAGAAATTATTGTAATAATTATTCTATGTGAACATTAACATGAGTTTTAGTAGAATTAGTTATAAAGCCAATTTGGCAAAGTTAAACATGGCAATATTTTTTTAAAAAAATAATTTATAAATATATGTATATGATCAAGCCACAATGTGAAATGAGAAAACAAGACCAAGATCTTTCAACCATAACAAGCGGTCCTCGTCAGAGTCAAAAACCCAACTGACCAGGACCGCTTTTTACGGTTGAAAGATCTTGGTCTTGTTTTCCTATTTCATATTGTGGTTTGATCATTTGATTGTTATTTCACATGTTTATGTTAAATCTTTATATATACATATAAGCGTTCAAACCACAACAAGAAATAAGAAAAAAAGACTAAGATGTTTCAACCGTAACAAGCGGTCTTCGTCAGAACTGGCAAAAGAACTGATGCACCAGTATGGATTTGACTCTGACAAAGACCGCTTGTTAAAGTTGAAGGATCTTAGTCTATTTTTCTCATTTCCTATTGTAGTTTGAACGTTGATTGTTACTTCACGTTTTTATTCTGAAATTTCGTTTTATATATATCAGTATGCATTGACAACATATTTTCTTGCAGGCATATTGTATTGAAATGTAACTAGTTTAAATTCTAGAAAACTAGATTTAACCAACAAGAAAATCGTGAACGTGTAAACTACCGTACATGCATATGTATAAAACAACAATACTTCGGATCGCAAAAGCTCTTTAAACCAGTATTTAATCTGAAATAAAATACTTCTTTTATATTTCATTTAGATAATAATACCAATTAATCTTAACCATTAAATTATTAATTATAAGTACTAGTAGTGGTAAAATTATGATCTTTCGGAATCCCGCGAATTATTAAAAGTTAACATAAATGATAACTAGAACGAAAGAAATGGAAAAACGTTGTGAAAACCTGTGAATAGAATATGAGAAGGAAGATGTTATTCACTTTTTGAACGTTTACTAAATGTATAGTATTGACAGATTATAACTGGTGCAATGACATTAGTTTACAAACGTAGTTTATTGGCAATATGGAAAGTTGTTTTATGTTTAATTCAGTTGAATTACTCTTTCATGTTAAGAACTGGGTAAAGAGATGTAAATGAAAGGACGTAGAAAGTAATTCAGATTGTTTGACCGTAAATGGTTAAAGCGAGCATGTAACCGCGAAGGCCGGAAGGCCGTGGCCAACTATTGCCTGACCGCAACCTTCAAAACCGTTCATTCAACTGGTTTGTACAAGCGTTATGCAAACTGCCACCGCTAACATGTTTTGTTACTCATGCAAATAATTAAAATATATTTGATCTCCTTTCTGTATTTAAATATCATAAGCCAACTAAATAAATATAAAAAATATCATCACAACAATTAGGACAGTTTCCTTCATTGCATAATCAAGTGTATACATCCTAAAATGTCACAATGAATTATATATATATATATATCTATATATATATATATATACTGTTCAATGTGCATAAAGAAACATAAAGAAATTAAAAACACAAACTTACAGTCTCTAATTTTTGGTTGAACCGTCTTCAGGAAAGATAAAAGAGGGATACCAAGCGCAATGGTAAAGAGACGGGTGGAGACCGCCTCTAACCGTCTCTGTACCAGTGCGCTTGGTTTTCTCTCTTTGAACCTTTATCTCTCCTGAAGACGATTCAACCAAAAATTAGAGACTGTAAGTTTGTGTTTTTAATTTCTCTATGTTTCTTTATGTACATTGAACTGCATTTCTATTTGTCCATTTCGGATCGTATTTTCATCGAAAAAGTGTATATATATGTATATATATATATATATATATATACTAATAAACTGAACATTGATTAAGGACATCAGGAAATATTCTGTGAGTTTTTTTTTTTTGATTTTTCGAACTAGTATTCATATCCGTAATTTCTCCTAAAGACGCTTGTCAAAATTATTGAAAATAGTGAGTTTTTGCACTTTTTTTTTTAGTGTCAAACTTTACTTCGTTGTCCATTCAATTACTAATTACTTATTCAATTTATATATATAAATATAGTTTCCAATGCGTAAACATCAGTGAAAATAACAGAAGTAGAATTAAAATATTTTGACCAAGTAACGGCTCTCGTTAAAATCACAGACTCTCTAAGGTCATTCAACTTGTGATTTTGACGTTGATCTTGTCTTGGTTTAAGATCTTAGATTCATTTCTAAATGTTTTTACTAATATATATATATATCTGATTGGTTGATGCAGAACCAAATAAGCTTGACTCATTTTTTTTTTTGCGTGATGTTTTCAAAGGTGAAGGCTTCTAGCTCTGATCGAAGTCACGTACTCGTACAGTGGTTCTTCTCTTCCATGTAGTCATCTCCGCCGACACAACAAGTAGTATAAGGGCTCGCACTCCCTCAGAAAATGAACAGTTGCCGTGCGATGTCGACTTCTCCACTTCGAGTTTAATATATATATTGTATCAATAATCAAACCACAATATGAAATGTTGGAAAAAAAGACTAAAATCTTTCAACTATAACAATATGTCTTCATTAGAGTCAAAAACCCAACTGGGTTGTCAAAGAAAATATTTTATTCGACAAACAAAATCTCCAGTTAGGTTTTTGACTCTGACGAATACCGCTTGTTATGGTTAAAGGATCATAATTTTTTTTTCCCCATTTTATATTATGGTTTGATCATTGATCGTTACTTCACGTGTTAATGTAAAATCTTGTTAGATATATATATATATATATAGATATATATATATATATTATACATATATATATATTTAAAAAAATATTCCAGAAGCACACGTTATTTTCCAAAAAGAAATCATCACAATATTAAACTTCTTTCTTTTTAAGACATTTAGATTGATTTTAATGATAAATATTCTTTATAAGTTATTATAAATCAGTAAGAAACATTGATTTTTTATATGTATATATTATGTATACATCGGAGCAATATCAATAGAATTATTTAGTTGATAAATGAGCAAATGTAACTATTGATAAGTAACAAAAACAAATAACTGTAATATTTATCTAAGCAAATGGTAATAAATCCCAAGGCCTTAGAATGTTTAAAAATATGGACATAACGGCGGCTAAAGTCATTTGAAAATTATTTAATGCTTTACCAAATCTCGATAAATAAGGAAAACAATAACACTATAGATATAGTCTCCGACTTCAGCAATGTAAGAATGTAATATTGTTATTAAAATTTTTCATACCTGGTAAATCAGTGTTGAAGCTGCCCGACTGGTTTTGTTGTTGTCCATATTATAGTAGGACCTTGAAAATTGTGAAACGGCGTTGAGCATCTTCAGTCACACTTGAAAATGCACGACGTGTGAAACTGGCGTTGAGCATCTTCAGTCACACTTGAAAATGCACGACGTGTGAAACTGGCGTTGTGCATCTCCAGTCACACTTGAAAATGCACGACGTGTGAAACTGGCGTTGTGCATCTTCAGTCACACTTGAAAATGCACGACGTGTGAAACTGGCGTTGTGCATCTTCAGTCACACTTGAAAATGCACGACGTGTGAAACTGGCGTTGTGCATCTTCAGTCACACTTGAAAATGCACGACGTGTGAAACTGGCGTTGTGCATCTTCAGTCACACTTGAAAATGCACGACGTGTGAAACTGGCGTTGTGCATCTTCAGTCACACTTGAAAATGCACGACGTGTGAAACTGGAGTTGTGCATCTTCAGTCACACTTGAAAATGCACGACGTGTGAAACTGGAGTTGTGCATCTTCAGTCACACTTGAAAATGCACGACGTGTGAAACTGGCGTTGTGCATCTTCAGTCACACTTGAAAATGCACGACGTGTGAAACTGGCGTTGTGCATCTTCAGTCACACTTGAAAATGCACGACGTGTGAAACTGGCGTTGTGCATCTTCAGTCACACTTGAAAATGCACGACGTGTGAAACTGGTGTTGTGCATCTTCAGTCACACTTGAAAATGCACGACGTGTGAAACTGGTCGGGTGGCTACAACTCCGATTCACGGAGTATTGCGGTTTTTATTATAACATTGTGTCTCAAAACAAATGTGGTGTTAACCACGCATAACAGTTTGCATGTAAGAATACTTACAAATAAGCGTAAGTTGAGACAAATAACACACACGCATATACACTCAAACAGAGATGGCCAAAAACTCATATATGATCATTTTTAAACCTACCTTAAGAGCCTTAAAACTTTGTCAATCTCGATTCCCAACTCGAAACGGAGAACACCCGTATGAATGGGATTGAAATACTCGGATTATCTATGGTATGAATAAATCTCTTTTCCGTAGATTATCAATATATATTAGCAGTAAAAGAGCAGCATTTACTGCATTTTTTTATTTTAATATATTAATATACAATATAATTGAAAAAAAAAATAATATTTTTATTATTATTAACTTTCAATGTTATTTTTGACTTTTTTTATTAATCTCGCAGAAATTAAATTATGTTTTATCAAAAATATAAATAAACTAACACACATTACGTTCCACAACACTATCATAATCTCTTTTGATTAATCAGATCTGATTATTTTAGTATTGCAGAACTACTAAGATGAGTTTTCTTGAATTCTTCATTATCGTTTAGAAAAAAGTTGTTTGTTTCAATTTTCAATTACTTTAAAGTTTCTATCATACTTTTTTTGATTGTAGATAAAACCTAAGAATCAAACAAATATAATGGTAAAAGATTATCTAAAAATGACTTTATAGTAGTGTGGGGATGGACGAACAAGAAGTCAGACGAGGTCGCAAACCTTGCTCCCTCCGTTTCGGAAACTTTGTTTTCTCAGCCAAACTTGTAACGATGTCATCGAAATTCCAGTTGCGCTAATGAATGTAATAACCAGTTCCAGCAAATGTATCGTGCAGGTATTTTGTTGGAATAAGTAGAATTACTGATTAACAAGCAAATATCGAAGTCTATAAAAAATTGAGTCATCATCTTTAGTAACAAAAGAGGATCAGAATGATTTTACTATAAATTCAAGATAACAGAAAAATGGAAAACGCCTTTATCCAGTCCTCAGCAGTTTATCAGACTATTCATCTACAGAATTTCTGATCACCTGTGCAATGAACTAAAACAGTGTTGCTTATATGTGATTAATTTTACTTGGAATAAACTATCCCACACAATAGACGAAGGCCAAAGTTATATCAATACTAAAAATTTGAAATCATTCATTATAACTGTAAGTTACAGCTAATTATCTCTCACAAGTGTTACAAACAAATTAGTTAAAAAAATAATCATAACAAAAAAAACAGCACCATCAATGTGAAGGATTTATATATGATACCAAATCAGAAATTATCATTAATACTGAAGCACAACTGATCGCACTGAAACTCAGTCACCAAGTACGTTATGTCTGCAGCAACAGTTCTGATTGACTTCAAAGCGACCTATGACCGTGAAGGAATCAAAACTAAATTACAAGTTAAAGAACTTCGCTCTGCCAGGACATATCCTTAACTAGTTCAACGCCTTTCTCACTCAAAGAAAAATTAAATTTCTTATACAGGCTATAACTCCAGACATGAATATAATTAGAAGGCTTATCTTATATAGTTATCAGGTCCTGTAATCTATTTAATATAATGAGGAATGACATTCAATATTTATATCGGCTTACAAATAGTAGTTGTAAAGGACTTGATCATATCTCTATGAAGTACAAACTCACTTTCATACCTGGGCTGAAACTAATGCAAAAGTAGTAAATACTTGAGAGTGAAAACAATAGATCAAATCATCACCGAATCCAATAAAAAACAAAACATTTAACAGCTTATTCTTATAAGGGTGCACGGCAAGAAGAAGAAGAAAATTCAAACAACCTTGGAATAATTTTACAAGACTAGATGTTCTCAAAGGCACAAATCACAGAACCAGTGATAAAAGATTTGTAATGTTTTAAAAATAGAAGAACTTGAAAGAAAACACAGCATACAACTTGGAGAATAAACAAACCCTCCTTAAACTAGAGAATACTCCCAGAACCAATGCTTAATGCACCTACGTAAACATATTGAAATCACATTTCCTATCCAGGAAGATCTGTAACTGGACTTTTCTACAGTAGTAGACTATTGAAAGGACATAGGTCATTACGGTGTTGGTATATTTCAGCAATTTTGACGTAAAAATTGCTGCTGTAGGAAAAGTAACAAACATGTGTCCAACACCATGAAGGAATTTGGTAAAGCATCAATTTTTGCTGGTTCTAGCTGCAATGTAAGCTCCTACTTATAACCACCAACAGACTGTACTTTTACTACATATTGTAGATAAAACCTAAGCATCAAACAAATATAATGGTAAAAGATTATCTAAAAATGACTTTATAGTAGTGTGGGGATGGACGAACAAGAAGTCAAACGAGGTCGCAAACCTTGCTCCCTCCGTTTTGGAAACTGTTGAACCATTTCCTCTGCCATTTACACTGAACAGTTGAACAGGCATATACACTAGATAACATATGCTAAAGCGAAGATAGAAATTAATATTAGAACTATAATATACCGAAATGCATGAAGATAAGAAATATCTAGTAACCAGCCAAGTCATCTATCTGTGGCAGCTTTCAGAACGACGATTGGTCTTGACTATCTAGTATTTCGATTATCATCTACTGAATGTACTCTCTGGAGTCACCTCTTAATCTAAGCAACTGTGCAGCATTAAAATAAACAAGGCACTTTTTTTGTTGACCACGGAAGAAGGACAGAGATTACCCAAAGATTTTTATTATCAATGCAGCGTTAAATGATAGAAATGCCAAGAACGATTGTTAGCCAAGAAAGTACGTAAATAGTTTTAATATGAGTGGAATTATAAATATAAGCTTTTAGGCTGAAAATTTGAAAGATTCGTGGCAAAATTATTGACTGACAGTTAATTAAAAACGATGACGTCATAAAGAAATAGTAAAATAGTATGAAGCGCTTGAGTAAAGAAAAGAAGTTGCTCTTTACTTCACTTGTCTCTTGGCTCCTATTCCTCTTCTCTCGTCTGGCACCCTTATCGTGTTGTATTCTCCCACTTCTCTCAAACGGCTGCTTAAACGATTTTAAATGAAATTCACAAGAAATAAATACCTTCAAAACACATCTAAAAGATTGTAATAAATGGCTACGAAGGAAAATGAATATATCATTTAGTCTGATGAATAAAACTGAAAATAAATTGAAAACAGTGCCATAAATGAAATTTACAAAATTTTTCACATTTTTAGTTAAGCTCAATTTATATGAAATTTGTATCATATATTGTATACAAGATATTTTAAAATTTGTATATTAAAATTATGCTTTATTCGTTATATTAATGAATGATATTTATACATACAATTTTTTTTTTGCTTTCACCAAATCGAGGTAAAATTTTGCCTCCTTGGTTTTTGCGTCCCTTGGAAACTAGCATTCATGATAGTATATTTCTTATAAAAAAATTTCATTAATGTGCTGTCGATTACTACACAGTATTTACTCTGTCTTGGGAATTATAAGAAAGATTGCTCGTTTTTTCAATGACCGTACACAAACGTGACAGAGAACCTTTGGCTTGGAATTTGTCCTATTAACGATGTGACCTCTATACTCTCGACGGCTTTGGCATAAAGAATAATGCACAGTAGTGACTAGTTCTATCATGAAAATGAACTAGTTATAATTTTTTAGTTACCTAATATTCATCTAAGTCGTATCTGTCTTACAATTTTTCAATTTCTTCTAATTACAAGAGTGACAATTGCAATTATTAAAAGCATTGTTACAACTACAGTCAATAAAAAATAATTCAATATTACTTTATATAATAAATTGGAAATTTGTTTTCTTTTCTCAGAGAAAATTTACATATTTATTTTTAAGAAATTCTTGCATTCTATTCAACATATGAAGTTTTTCGTGGAGGTAGGTCAGTTGGTGGCTAAATTTATCCCATTGGAATTCAGAACGGTAGAAAAATATTTATAACCTTTTTTTTTTTCATCATCTGGATTTCACCACAAACAAAAACAGTTTCGTTATTAACAAAGCATTTTATTTCTTAAATTAGAGCTTAAAAGTTGAAGCTTCAATGGTTAATTTGGTAAAATTGTCAACAAAACTACTTCAATTAAATTAATGCAATTATACAAATACTTTTACCTGGTAATTAATTCACAGCACTTTCAGGAACAGTTTTGTTTTTAGTATCATATTCTAAAAAAAAATTGATATGTGGTTTGATCTTTATTACAAATGGACTTAAATCTCAATTATTAAATGAAATGAAATAACAATATTTGTTACTTCATATTAATAGTGCTGAATAAACCCAATGTTTTTTTAATTATAAATATGGCAGTCAACAGAGAGTAAGTAAAAATTATTAATCACTATAAGTACCAAGTGGTAGAAGAGAAGGAACAATTCATACATAATATTTTTTATCGTGAAGGAATTTCATGATGTTCTGACTGAAGAAATTTCATGATGTTTCTGAATGAAGGAATTTCATGATGTTTCTGACTGAAGGAATTTCATGATGTTCTGACTGAAGGAATTTCATGATGTTTCTGATTGAAAGAATTGCACCTTCTCAATTGTACCCAAAAACTCAATCTGTACACACAAAACTGACCAAGTCAAGTTTTATACATAGACATATGCTACTCTTTGGTACGAGTTATTATTTATTCTTAATTTAAAAGATACAAGATTTTCGGTTCTTTTTTGTTTTCTCATATTTATTTCATTATGCAAACATAAGAAAAAAGCATGCATAAGTTCACTCTTAGATAATAAAGTAATAAATACCTAGAACCACCGAATTAATAATTACTTTAGTAATGCTAATTAAAAAGCGATTTACAGTTAAGTTATTTAGAAGGTAATGACTTTAATATATGTGGAAATTTATAATAGTAATTTTAATGCAGCTAATTAGTTGGATTAAATGTTTAATGCAATAAAGGTTTAATATTGATAAAGTCCATCACTCAAAATTAGTTATAAACAGATAGAACTCTCGCTTTCTGGAATACTCCTTAGATTCAAATAAAAGAGCTATTAGTAAATTCAGCTTCGGTAACTATATTTGGAACTTAATTCTACTGTTACTCTATTAGTTAATAATTAATTCTAATAATAGAATCCTAATGCAATTATTCTTGGAATTGAAAACAAAATGAATTTAAATGAACAATGAACAAACCAATAAACATTATTCGAAAAACTTACTACTATATTGTAATTTGAAGAATGAGTAATTTTCTGGTATTGAATTGTGAAATTAGTCAGTTAATAACTGTTCAAGATTGTTCATTTAATTTCCTATTACTGCATATAAATCAAGATTTGTGAAATACAAATGATTTACTTCATGTTTATTGAAGTTTCAGTTTCGTTGTATCAAAATTAATATGTCCCTGTGCTCTTTTCTGAGTACAATATTAAAAGAAGGTATTATTTAGTATATATATATACATATATAAATATATAACAGATTCAATAATATATTGACCGTTTGATAGAATTGGTATGTTCTCTAATCGGGATTCGGTCAATTATATATATAACAGATTCAAAAATATATAGACCGTTTGGTAGAATAGTCCATACATTCTTCTTATATCCTCATAAAAACCCATATTTCTTCTTATATAAACCCAAAATTGACCGAATTCCGATTAGAGAACATACCTATATATATATATATATATGATCAAACCACAATAAGAAATGGGAAAAAAAGACTAAGATCTTTCAACCGTAACAAGCGGTCTTCGTCAGAGTCAAAAACTCAACTGTTTTTGACCAAAAAACAGTTGAGTTTTTGACTCTGACGAAGACCGCTTGTTACGGTTGAAATATCTTAGTCTTGTTTTCCAATTTCTTATTGTGGTTTGATCATTGATTGTTGTTTCACGTGTTTATGTGAAATCTTTATATATATATATATATATATGTGTGTGTGTGTGTGTGTATGTTTATAAATCCCCATTCTGTGAACTATTTTGCTACGATAAATATTTTATATTTTATATTGACAACAATAACTAAGAACTCAGAGACGTTGGATTAAAACCCATTGTGAGCTGACTTTCGCGATTCTAGAAATTATAACCTTGAGAGGTTGGTTCAAGTTTCCATTTCTATATTTGAGAACTGCCCCACAGCCAAAACTGCCCTTCAAGCCCCATCTCATCCCCTATTTATAGCCACGACACCCTCATCCCGACCAATTACATCTTTGTATACAACATTCACGCTTTTTCATTCTTGATCTACGATGATTTAAAGTCAACCTTAGCAATTAAAAATATCTCAAATATATTCAATAACATATAAAAACTGTCAATTTTATCAAAAATTATTATTTTTTGCATTGCATCGAAAATAAACCATCATACGTAACATTATGACAGTAATTTTTATTTAATTAGCATTATAAAATATATTTTCAGTAAATGTTAAATATAGGTCAGTTTATAAAGCAGAATGTGTTGCAAATAATGAAAATTGAAATTAATCAATCGTATGAATATTTTTTATTGTTATAAAAATTGATTGATATAGTGGATTGAGCTTTTTGGTGGACATAACCTATTTTATATAATATGATAACGAATTTCATAAAAGGAGTTCTTCTTTTGAAATAAAACATAACAGAAAAAAAAAGCAATTACTATTGTCGATACCTTGAACGGTTGTTTGGTGACGGAAGAATGATATGCGTGCCCTTATCAGTGAGTGAGTCACCTGGAATACATCACTCTTTATTCTTGCTTTTTCGTTTCTCCTCTTCTGTGGTCAAACAGCCCTCAAAATATCTGCGACGGTAGATGTATTTTTCTGTATTAACTTAACAGTTTTAGTAATAAGTTTTAAATCAAATTTTTGTATTTATATATGTATTATGAAACCACAACAAGCGGTCTTCATCAGTATCAAAAACCCAACTGTTGGGTTTTTGACTCTGAAGAAGACCGTTTATTGTGATTTGAAAGATCTTAGTCTTTTTTTTTCCATTTCCTATCGTGGTTTTATCATTGATTATTATTTCACATGTTTATGTGAAATGTTGTTATATATATATGTAGATAAACTACAGTCAGAACTTCAGAAATGAGGCTAACTTTTCTTAACGACTTTTAAGTGTAAACTAAAAAAAACTTTGTTATTGACTTATGCATTGAAAACGATCCAATATCTGACCAAAAAAAGTACAAAAAAAACATGAAAACAAACAATTGAAAGACACACGCTTACAGTTTCAAATTTTTGGTTCAACTGTCATTAGAAGAGAAGAAAGAAGTAGAGCAAGGATACCATTTTTGCTATGAACAGTAACCCATTCCATCGTTCCCTCTTTCTTTATTCCTGATGAAAGTTGAACCAAAAATTAAAAAGTATAGGTATATGTCATTCAATTTTTTTATTTCTTAAGTTTATTTCTGAACTTCATATGAATTAGTATTGTACTCGAACCAAACTCTCAATGTTATGGTTTTTTGAATCACAAAAGTCAATAGATGTTTTGTTCCCACATTTACTGGGTAACTATCAGCTACCATAATTGTTCATCTGCTGCAATTAAACTACTTCGTGACATTAGTGACTGCAATTTTCATAGAAGGTGTACTTATACATACTTACATATTATAAAAAATATTATTCAAGAAAAAAAAACAAAAAAAATACTATTCCTAATAAAATTAACTTTTTTTTCATAAGATCTAAAATAAAACATCATAAAAAATATTACGGCAGTAATTAATATTATATAATATCTGTGCAGTAAATATGATTTTATATTTCAAAGTAAACATGTAAAGTAGAAAAAAAAATGTATTTGGTCCTGTATATAAACACAGTAAGAAATTTAGAAATGGAACTCAATCAAAACAACTGGTTCTCGTCTTAGTTAAGATTTTTATTTCAAGTTGTCTCTGACGTAGAATGATCATAGTTGTATTTCTGAATTTCTTAAACTGGTTTAAACGTTGATACATATACATATATACTTTGGAAGAACAAAAAAAGGATTCAAAATAGACAAAAATATTTTCATATAAGTAATTAAACAAAAATAAGAAACAAACACTTACAGTATCATATTTTTGGGTTTTAATGCAAATTAGAATCTGTAGGCATTAGTCTTTCTTTATTTCTGTACTTTTACTCCTATTAAACTATATAAAAAGATTTCACATAAACACGTGAAATAACAATCAATGATCAAACCACAATAAGAAATGGGAAAACAAGACAAAGATCTTTCAACAGTAACAAGCGGTCTTCGTCAGAGTCAAAAACCCAACGGTTGAAAGATCTTAGTCTTGTTTTCCCATTTCTTATTGTGGTTTGATCATCTATTAAACTATATATATACAAAACTAAATTTTATCGGGACTTGGTCAGTTTGTCAGGTTCAAATTAAATTCTCAATGACAACGTTTAGGTTTTTATTTAAAACCTTTTTCATAGGCAGGAATATAAATTTTGGAACAAAAAAATAAGTATTACATTACAAATTATTTTACAAAGAAAAATAGTGTGTGAATTTCAACAACTGTCTAGTTTGAATTACCATCATGTGACAGTCTTAAATTGATATGAAAAATTAAATTAATAAAAACTGCTTATTGAGGAAATCTAATAAAGTGCTTTTTTTCAAATTTATTCAAAACGATTATAGAATATGTGTATAGAATTTATAGTTTATATATGAATGTGTTAAGTTGTTAATATTTGTTAAATACTGTTTTTTTTATGTTCTACTATGCTATATAAAATACTTAAAATGAGCTAAATGTTTGTAGCGAGTGTTGGTGGTTAGAGAATGCTCAATTTAAATGAACCATCAGTAGATTGATTTCTGGTGTTCATCACCGGAGGCAGAACAAGTGTAAGAAACAACAGCTAAAGGCAGTGTTAGACCAGATGTCACTATAATTAGGGCCATGATTACTTCTCATCCTTCTCTTTTGCTAATATTTACAAGATTCTATTCTGATGTGCCAATTGCTTCTTTTCAAACGGTCAAGGCTGCAGCAATCTTCAAAAACCTTGTCAAGAAAATAAAACAAACAAATCAAGTGCCAAAATAAACTTTTTATTTACATTCTAGCCTATAATTAACTTATAATTTAATAAGTTTTATTTATATTCTTTTCTGAATATCACAAAACTAAATTAGTTATACATTACGTCACTAAAAAGTAAAAATTTTTGTTATCATATGATAATATATTAAAATACCACACTTAACAGTTAATATAGCTGAATAAGTTCATTATTTTTTGTTGTATTTTGAGATTGTTAATTTAGAATATTATTTCAATTATTTTATAATTTGTAGTTTTAATATTCATTTTTTAAAAGTATTGCTAGTTTTGCAAATGGAACCTGGTTTTGCAGTACTTTTAATCAGAAAATTTTGTATTTAAGTCCTTTAACTTCTTAAGCAGTTGGCTTACGATAAATAAACTTGGTTTATTTATCAAGAGTTCATATTATTTTATATTAATAACATATTTAAGTTTTATTCTTCTGCTTCAGCTAGGTTGATATCAGTCATAAATGCTTTCAGATTAATATGTTTGTCTTGATTTGAATACTATCTCCAAGATGTCAAAGTGCCGTAGACCTTTGTTTCAAAAAGAGACACTCTTTTCCGCATGATGACTCACGGACTCTGGCAAAAGTAGTTTTCCATTTTTAGGTCTTGACTAATAACATCAATGGTCCAAAGCTGTACCCTTGGCCCAATTTATAAACATGTGTACTAAGAATCTTTATTTGTTCTTATTTATTTACCAATTATTTATTATTTTGATTCTTATTAGTGGTAATTATATAATATGTTGTAATTATATTAGTTGCATATATAAATCCAATTATAAGGACTATTCAAATATTATTCAGAGATATTGAATTTATTGACAAAATTGATTGCTTACTCTTACGTTTAGAGCTTGAAAGTCTAAGGTGAAAATGTTCATCCAAAGAATCATTTGCTCCCAAAAAAAGAGATTCGCAGAAATGTACTACTACTGTTGAAATTTAGATGAAGATAATAATATGGAAAATTGTTAGCCAGTATTGTTGTTGCTATTTGAAAAATATCGAGAAATAATGAAATACAACCCCTTCAAAAGTACCGAACAAAGACTCGTATTTGACTTTGAAAACTGTATCCAAAAATAGTAATCTTTAGTAATAGTCAGTTTTTAGTTTCGATGGATTAAAGGAGTAGAAGTGATGTGAAAATTATTTTCACACTATAATGGTACAGGCAAGTTTTATTGTTGGTTTAGACTTACAAATTACCTCATTGATACTTTGGAAATTGTTATATATATATATATATATACAATAAGAGAAAATGTGTCCTGTTTTATTTTAAAACTTTTTAAAGAAAACTGACAAAAAAGCCGCCGTTTTTAAATATTATGAATGAAATGTTGGCTATAGAGGAAAAAAATGTAACGGCGTAGTAATTTTCTTTGACTTAGTACAGATATGTAGCAAACAAAGCGGCGGGTCAATTATCATGTTTTTATTATTACTAATGTATTTAGACAAGCGTATTTAGGAGGTAGAAAAAATATGGTTTTGTAAAGGGCGACAGGTTAGAAACTGCAAGGGAAAATATTTGGTCACTTGGAGGCGTGTGTTTGTAAGGAAGATAACCCTTCATGTATAATACATAGAGCAAACATATGTAGTCATATTACTAAGTAGACTCAAATCAAAACTCACATATGAAGTCTAAAACATTGCAACATGACTGGCCACCTTTCACAGCCATAATGAACTACTCAAAACAAATTTCATCGTATTCTGTAAACAGTTTTAAAATAATGTACAAGTAATAAAACCAGGTTAGGAACTAGTAAATATTTAGAGCTTCGTAAAAGATTAACTTTCAAATAATGAAGTAACTCCCCAGGAGCCATATTTATAATTAGTAAGGATACAGCAATCAATTTATTAAAACATTATTCTTGTCAGTAACAAAGATATTGTTACTGACATCTTTAAAATGACAATTTACAATTAAAATTACTAATTAAAGGAAATTTAGCTACGATTACATAAGTTTCAACTGTCATACGTTGTAAATTATATAAGAATTTTCATCTCTTTCAATATTATAAACGTATCAATATTACAACTATAATACACCGTTTTACCTCGTATACTGCTGCTGTAGCTCTCTGACCGGTTTTGGGTGTCACCCATCTCCAAATTTAGAACATTACTTGATAAAACTACATTATCACATGCTGTTTTAAATATTGTTTTAGTTGTTTTCTTATAATGAACTTTGGTCTTCACTTACAATTTAATCTTGTGTGTAGTAAAATTATAAACAAATTACCCAGAAGAGAACTGCCGAAAATTTACTTTTATATTTTGAAACCCATCGTCAGTGGTGAAGAGGCCTGTTCAATAGTCATGCAGTTTCTCGCTAGCATGTCACTTCTTTACGTCATAACGATAAAGTGTATTAGAGAAATCGAGAGATTCAGTAGAAAAGTTGTGAGATTAAAAGTAGGCATACAATTTAACAAGACATATTATATATATATATATATATGATCAAACCACAATAAGAAAATGGAAAACAAGACTAAATCTTTCAACCGTAACAAGCGGTCTTTCGTCAGAGATCAAAAACCCAACTGAACACTAGTATTGCAGTTATTAAAACTCTGGTGAGGAAGTTGAGAAGTAGTGGGAGGGAAATGGTATTTTAAAAGGGTGAAAGCACAGGAAAGGACTATGAAAGATCTTAGTCTTGTTTTCCCATTTCGTGTGTGTGTGTGTGTGTGTGTGTGTGTAATTGCGATTTGGTCAATTTTCCAGGTTTAAAATTAAACTCTCACTGCCAACGTTTCGGTTTTATTTTAAACCTTTTTCATAGGTATAACTCAAAATTTTTTGAATAAAAAAATGACATTTACATTATTTAAACAAACTTACTACCTTATTAGTCAAAACCTTTGACTAGTCTGTCTAGCCCTTGCAAAGAGACAAATCATTGCAGGTAAATGGCTGAAAACGATTGTATTTAATTTATGAAGTTTATCAATCCAGATCGAGGTCATTGACAAGTACAGTAAATGTTATAACTACGATGAATTAATGATTTTGTCGTCTGTAATAGAGCTAAAAAAATCTCTGTTTCTTATTTTTGTTAGATTTAGTACGGCACACTCGTTGTAGTAAATACTATCAATTCCCTTCAAGACTAAGGAACATAAAGACACATCATAAAAAAATTATTAATTTCGTTATAATTTATGAAATATAATTTTAATTAATAGCTTTGAGAAAAAAAGATTATATAAAATACAAATTTAATATATAATTTCTGAATTATGATTCTAAAACTTAAGTTTATAAGAGCTCCTTTTTAGGATTAGCTGGCGACAGGCAACCATTTTGACTATCCAATTAATTCTGTTACTCTCGTTTAAAGCTTTTGTTAAGTCTGCAAATGTTTTGTATTCAATTTACATAGTTTGTTAATGATTTGGCCTTTAAAAATATAATCTGGACCCTTCCCTGGTTTTGAGCTTTCATTTGATAAGCAACTTGCCAAGACAGTCGACGGGGGTGAAGACGAATGTGTCACACTCACAGACAATGGTCTATTCATATATCGATAGACTGATATGTGAACCACGTTACGTAGTTGATGCTACATAAGAAGTCTTATATTACACATTTATATCATCTATATTCCTATAAAATTATTTTATTTCTTTTATATATCTAAGATCCACTTATTAATGCATCATAATAATAAATCTTACTAGCAATAATACTACGTGTTATGGAAGTTTTTCATATTTAATAATAATTTATATATGATGTTATATTATTATAGTATTATAATTTAGTAACATTCTTTTATAAGAAAATTTCAATTATGCTACTTGTGATTATACATATTTCAAATATTTTTTTGTCTTTTATATGAACACAGAAAAAAGAATCAGAAAGAATTTTATCCGTTAGTTAGATGAAATAATAAATAAATTTGGCTGATTTCCAAAGAGCATGTATAAATAGTTGATGCAATAATAGGTCACTAGTCTCCTACGACTGTCGTTTGTCTAACTAAATATCTTATTTATATTGCAAATATATATTTTATTTTTTTATAAAAGAATGCAGAGCAAGACCAAAAGGAGTTATAAACAAATACCAATACAAAAACCACACAGTTTGACTTACTCTTCAGTATATTGGTCAACCTATTCTGATGGTAGTTGCCTTTTTAATTTAATAGTTCTATCCTACGTTGATCAGCAAAGACAGAATTTCAAAAGTTCGTTGTTATTCCTACTTTCTTTTCATGTTCGTATGTTAAACAGTAGAACTAAATATTATAGAACAGAATACAGCAAAAATATTAGAGTTTTTCCAAAATAGAGTTAAAATTTATTGTAATTGATGTCTTGATATACATTTTTGAAGAGCACAAAAGAAAGGACACAGCTTTCCAGTACTACGTTAATCTACCACTGCAGTTAGTATTACGAGATTTAGTCAAAATTATATACTCAGATAATTCGTAGTAAAAGCACATGGTACTAAAATGAAACAATTTACTGCAATAAAAAATGGTATAAGAAAAAAGTAGCAACACTATTTAATGCAACTTTATATGTTCATGAATATTGACTAGTGTTGTGTTCTCTCAACGCCCACATTTATACACTTTCGTCTGTGAGTTGTTCTGGGGTGGAAATCAATATCACACAGTCAGTCGTTATGAGCAATCCTCATTATTCAGATGCTTCTACATTGGTTTAAAGTTTTACTTTGCTCAAGTTTTTTTCCCTTAAGATCTTCAAGAAATATATCCATATGTTCTCAGAATAAACAACATTATCTCTTCTCGATGGAACAGCTTGTACTAGGTTTGAACCTCCCACATAAAGAATAGGGTACAACATTTAAACTTTGAATTTTATTCCGAATTTTATTGAAATTTTGAACAAGATCTTAATGTTAAATAAAAAAGCAATCACTTTAGCTACTACATCACAGCTGACCAAACAACTTCGCAGAGAAGTCGGTGACCACTTCCTAAGGCCTACAAAATTTATAATCACACAAGTATCATCGTTCGGAAAACTTTTTGAAATTTTTAATTATATTATCGTCATGAAGATATTCTCAAATAGAGGTTTATTGACATACAATCGTAAAACAACATAAATGTTAAGTACAGGAATTGATTAAAGGGCACCGACTGCTTATTCGGAGTTCAATATTTCGAGCTACTTAAAAAGGTTGTCAAACAATTCTCTTAATAACTGTGACGATAATATACGTACACAAAATAAAATGTTCATATAGTGTAATATTTCTAAAATGTTGATATCCGATATGATTCCAATAATCTTCATTAGTAAAAGAAGAGAAAAAATGTTTCACCACTACTCCAAAGTATCAGAAATCATTTGACAGTAATAATAATGCAATGTTGAAACAGCAAGAGCTCTAATTTTATTGCATGTTGTATTTCACAGATCAGCTTTCATTTGATAGTTACAAGTTCCTTGTAATATTCAGTTGATGGATACATCTATAAACCATGATAAATTATCACACGGTAGAAAACTCTTACTTTCTTACCATTTGACTCTTAAATTCACGATCACAATCGAGACAGTCTAACGTTTGTATATTTTTTTTGTTATCTTTTCTCTTTTAAACCTCAGATCATTTCTTCGATACTTATAAATTATAGATCAATTATATCATTCAGTTTTAAAAAAATAAGCAAACACTATGTGTTTAAAACTCATTGCTTTTATATTAAAATGTGGTTTACTTAGACTTAATCTATAACTTTCAAGTGTAATTACCATACAGGAACTGACCGCAAAACCAGTAGACTTCTTCGATGTTTTGTTTAAAGAATACGGAAAATAAGGTTTTAAAAGTTATTTAACAAAACATCATTGTTAAAAGATATTAAGAGAGAGGTTGTTACAAGGTTATTATAAAATTAAGCACTTTATATCAAACAACTTTCTTACAACTCCAATGACTAATATTAGGTAATGTTTATAATAATTTTAGTTAACGAAGGTTCATTGACTTCTAAATCTAAAAATGCATAGCGGCACTAAAAATATAAAATGTCTTTACTAGTATAAAATAATTACAAAAAAAAACTGTTTACGTATAAATGCTTAATTAATTAAGTTTTTGTAATTTTGAGAGGACTGATGCATAAAGCAATAGCAAGCGCCTTGAACTTACTAATGATTTATGTTTGATGACTAACGCTACACATTTTACCTTAAATTTTCTTACCACTAAACTGATTTGCATTGTGTTTGTTTCAAAAAAGTTTTTATAATTTCTTTAAAGAGTGATTCTCATATTCTTTAATTAAGTTATTGATTGATATGAGTCATAAATTTGGATTAGTTAAATTCCCGTGCAATATAAAGCAGATATAAAAAAAATTGATATTTTTTTTTGCCTTTATTTAGGTTTCTAGAATTACTATGTCAATTAATAATCTTAAAAATTATTTATTAATACTAAAGAAAATATTTTTTTTGTTTCAGAAAAGGGTAAAGTAGAAAGGTCAGCATGCTTCTTCACAATCATTTGGACGTCATTGGGCGGAATGAACCCATCCAGAGAAAAGCTAGGTTCTGGCAATCCTATGTCAGAGCCTTGAAAGGTAATTATTCTTATTTCGTCTTAAATATGTATAATTAATAACTCATATCATATTATTTTTTAATTGTTGAACTAGTGTACAATAATGTATATTGCTTAATTATTATAAGACAAGTACTAGTACTAGATCTACTAGTTTTTCATTTTTATAAACAAAATATTCAGTATTATTATATTATAAATATTATTATAAATATAATATTATAAATATATATATATTATATATTATAAATTAGTATTATTATAAATAATGATAATTAAATAATAAATATTCTTATTATTTGTCATTCATTATTATTTATTTATTGAAAAAATTATATTTTTATTGGGCATATAAAGTTACAATATATATCAATAATTTGCCTGTGATAAGATAGAGTTCCGTGATACAAGTCATGGTGGGTGGTTTATTATAGTTTAGCATTTCTGCTCCGATTTAAATGTATAAATATTATACATCTAAACTACACACTTAGTCCTATGAAAAAAGTTCAGTTTTATTGCACACATTTCAAATTATCATTGGATGTAAGGCGTTTATGGAAATACTTATTATTCATATTCGTTTTATGATTTCAATTACTGTCAATAAATGTTATAAACACTTTTTAGTAGAGTAGGACACAAATAAAAATTGTAGTTAGAAGTCATAAAACAAATTGAAGATACGTGTTTTATAGCACTAATTAATTTTTAGTATAAAAATTAATGAAAAATTGTGTTAGCTTATGATGTCAATTTGTTTTAAAAAATAAACCAGTTTTTTTTCCAAATTCATAAATTTTGTAATATTATGTTGAATTAAGCATACAGTATTCTTTCTAAACAATACTCTACAATCTGACTATCTGAATATTAATTTATTGATCTATTAAACATTTATCAACTAAAAATAAAGACAAATATTTGTTTATATATATATATTATCGTATATCATAAATTAAATTTTAAAAACAAAGATCAATTAAAAATATAACAGGGAACTGTTCTAGCATTACTTTAATGCTAGGTAGAACAAAATAATAATTTAAAAATAAATTCCTTCTGATCAATTGCAATTTTTCCTTAATAACACCTGGGGTAGCTATTAGCTACTTCTTAGCTATTAGGTAGCTATTCCAGATCCCAAGAACACCCCATTGGGTAAGAACACCCCCGAAGTAACATTTCATTATGATTTAAGATTGACAAGTATTCAAGTAAAATGAATGACTAATTATAATTCTTTGAATTAAATACTTTTTATTAGAAATATATTCAACCAAAAAAAATTAGACCTCTGAAAAAAATAATGTAGTATCTAAATGCACAGTGTCTTAAAATATCTGTTTTATTTCAGTTTAATTGGTTTAAATTTAAATGTTTATTCAATGAATAAGTCAATAAATTTTGCTATACTCATTTGATAATAATTTCGATTATATCAATTATCTACTGTTAAAGCCAAACTGAAAATTATTGAAAATTATTTATCCAACGGAGGTATTTTTTTTTACCTATCTAGTTGAGCACCTCTTGCTGAATAATAAATTTCTAGCCACAAATTAGGAACAATAATTTTTGCTACATTATTGTTTCTACCACAGTCACATATAAATATATACTGTCTTAACTCGTACGGTTCTTTTTGTATCCCGAGCAGTTTCGAGACTCCTCCATTCTAAAGAGAACACTTTGACAAAAAAATCTACGTAGTAAAACAACATAACTTTATTAAAATGATAACTTTCATTTGTAAAAATCTTTGATAGCTAAACTCATTTATTTGATGATTTATTAAAACGATGACAAGGAGGTCGTGAAATGATTTTATGAATGAAAGTGTATTCATGGTGCAAGATTGAATGCACGTTTAAAATGGATTACAGGTCATGAGTACAATGGAATATAACCTACTGGGTCGTCCTTGTCTGGCAACAGAAATAACTCTGCTTGAAACAATGTCTTCATCTGTTTCACTTATACACGTCTTTCTCTTCGCTTCTCATATACCTCGTTCAACTTCACCTATTTACACGAAAATAAAAAATACTATTATTTCACAAATCAAATATAGAAATTGCTAAGCAGTGATGTAATTTCTACGATTTAAACTTCCTTTCTTTTTTTTAAAAAAATAAAGGCATTAATAAATATGTAGATAAATTCATTAACAGATTAGAAAAAACATATTCCTGGAATATTCTTTTTATAAATTGCTATTAAATAGCACTAATTTTTTTTTCTTTTTCCTTGATTCTATTTTTCATTACTAATTCACTTAAAATGTCAGTTTAATTTAAAGCCATTATTTAATACTTAAAAGAAAGTTGTGAAACGAAGCAAAATACAAATTTACATAATCGTTATTCCTATTATTATAATATATATGATATATATATATATATCATGGATTAAACCACAATAAGAATGGGAAAACAAGACTAAGATCTTTCAACCGTAACAAGCGGTCTTCGTCAGAGTCAAAAACCCAGTTGGGTTTTTGACTCTGACGAAGACCGCTTGTTACGGTTGAAAGATCTTAGTCTTGTTTTCCCATTCTTATTGTGGTTTAATCATTGATTGTTGTTTCACGTGTTTATGTGAAATCTTTTTTTATATATCATATATATATGATACTCTTTTATTTGTCTTATATTTATTATTATTATAAAATCAAGAAGTTGGTACAGACATAAACTAAAGGTATATGTTACATACCGTAGATAATGGCATTTACCCCCTAATTTTAGGTAAAACTGGTATCAAGTGTAAATGAGTGGGAAGACTCAAAACACCCTTGAGGATTGTTATTCATTCACTAGCTTGTTGGGTCACCTTTCTTCTCTTGATGGTGATTCTACCCAAAATTAAAAAATAGTTTACTAAAAGTGGTTTTTCTATTGTGTGAGTCTTCTCAGATTATTTCTGAACATATATATTTCTATTAACATTACCATACCGTACATAAAAAACAAATGTCCTTACCATATGCGATATTTGAAATGATTGTTCTTTATTTAGGGAAGATAGATCAGATAGCCCCTCTCATGTAGTCTTCTCTTGATGAAAAACAACCCTTAAACTATCGACTGTTGTTCACAGCTTGCTCATTTGTGTGTTAATTTTAGTTGATAATTAGTCATCCTTATCGAATTGTCGAACTTTAATTTATATATATATATATATATATATATAAAATTTTGGTTTGCCTTGAAAGCCATTAACATTACCTCCAGATGACAAAAAATTTTAAACTTTGAATGAGCCACTGCGGTTGGTGCTTTTTTTTTATAATTATCCCTACGGATTGTTTAAATGAGCTGCGATATATATTCGACATAAATCACTTAAATATTTCGATATTCGTTGTCATCAAGAAAACAAACGATAGCTAGTTGATGACTGACAAGCATCGTACTATATGGATTTTGTTGCCACAAAGCAAGGATGGAGAAAGGGAAAACGGAAAGGTAAAGAAAATGAGCCAGATATGATGATAAAATAACGAAAAAGAGTAAGAAAATAAACAGCTATAAAAAAACAAATTATTGAAAAATATAACGATTAATATTTTTTTATATAATATTCTTTTATTATTTTATTTGTTTTACATTGTTTGTAATATATGTTCATAGATTTTTATTTTAAGTTAATATTTTATATTAAAATAATAACCTTGAACAAAATAATAATAAATTAATGAATTAAAGAAAATAATAGAAATAAATAATTTGAAATATATAAATATAGCTTTTCCTGTATATGTTTTTTCTGTGTAGTTGAGCGTGTTGTCCATTGCTAAGTAATTTCTTCTATTTCCGAAATTGCTTCCTCATCTCTTCGTTAAAACTGTAATACTTATCACTTATATTACTAGTTCCGATTGACTAATCCAACGTGGTAGTTCTTATTCTAGGATCTTAAAATTGTTTTCCCACACACAATGCCAGATTAGCCAGGTAGAAGGTGAGCTCAACCACCCTACCTTAATCCTTCAAAATGCTCCCTGATTCAAGGGTGATGACTAAGTCAACATTCCTGTACAACTCCATCTTGTATATATAAACTTACTAAGCCATTATAATACTCATTATTGTCCTGACGATGAATGTGGTACATTTGAAACATGACGACTAGTAATATAGGTGAAACGTTTTACAGTATTAAAGAAGAGAGTAGAAGGAGAAGTTATAGGAAAAATTATGTATAAAATATATTCAAGCCAATTATGGGGCGTTATTTAACAATATATATTTAAATAAAGAACTGATTCTAACTTTTACATATTATACATATATAACTAACGAAATAGTCACCAACAGAAATGCAAAATTCATAAATGAACTGCAAATTATTATAAAAAATATGAGCAGAAACAAAATTGTAAATATGTAGTAAAGATATTATCAGGAGATTAAAAAAAAAGATTCGTGAAGAGTTTGACTTTTCTTCTCTCATCTGGTGACGGTTTGACCAAATGTTTGTAACTTACAGTGATTTCCCCTACTTTTTGTTAATCAATGCCCCTTTCTACAACGTTATGTGAGGTATGCCATAAATAAATTACAGATTAACTTAAAACTACATTGCCGAATTTTGTGTTTTCTTAAAGATAAATAAATACCTAATGTGTCTCACACATTAAAAGAAGAGTACATTAAAAATCAAAATCAATTAACTGCTGATAATAAATGTTCTCTCATTGTCGATATATAAATATAACGTTTTAATTATCGAATAATAAGCTAAACAGATTAATAATTTATAACAGCTCAATAAAATTACTACCGAGTTATGTTATTACTCATAGCTACTTACTGAGAAAGTTTTCTTATGTATTAAAAATATATGTTAATGATAAATAATTTGTTTTTGTTTAAAGCTAATAATGTTACTGTACTGTCAGTCATTTTCTTTAATAATGTACAAACTAAATAAAAATTATACGTGTTAAATTACGTTTTTTGGATACAAAAGACTCGGTCTGAGCTCTTGGCTATTAGCAACCCAGTCTTATATGTTATATTAATGATTGGCTTTATTACTAACATTAAATTAGTTAGTTCAATATTTAATTACTATTTAAAATATAATTAGAATTAGAATTTGAAGTTCACCAAGTTGGAGAAATGCAGGGGGCTCTGGTCGTCTTTAACCGACCACGGTAGCTGATTACTGAGCTCCTAACTAATTCCTCTTGACTATTTTTGGGTCTCAATTACATACACCTTATACCAGGATTATAACTGCCGTTTTTTTGGTTTTCGCCCCCCCCCCCCTGGTACAATTGCGTGAATTAGTTAATTTAATTTTTGGTCTAATGCGCGACGTTGAATCGTGGTGCCCACCTCCGCGAGGTCCACCTCGGACACCCCAAGTTTTGGGTGGCAAAACTTGGAGGTGACAAAAGGGCAACACGTTAAATTGTCGGCCTGATTTGATCTTTGGTGTAATGGCTGGAAAGCTAAGGTGCACAGCGATCAAAACAGGTCTCAATTACATAAAATCGTGAATGAGAAACACCTTCAGTAGTTTATGAGTCAAAATAATCAATTACACATATTAATCAGTATTTATCATTTTTATCATACACATTAATATTAATTACATTAAAACCATATTAAAAACAATTTTATATTACTTTTTATAAATTATGATAAATATATAGAGAAGAAGTAATAGCAGGCTATAGTAGGACAGGTACTGACTACGGGTTTCTTTTTATAGATACTGATAAAACTGAAGTATAGATTTATAGATTTCTAAATACTGAATTGAGAAATGTCAGTTCTTTCTAAGTTTCTTCTAGTTTATATATATATATAAAGATTTCACATACACACGTGAAATAACAATTAATGATCAAACCACAATAAGAAAATGGGAAAACAAGACTAAAATCTTTCAACCGTAACAAGCGGTCTTCGTCAGAGTCAAAAACCCAACCCAATCGTCAGAGTCAAAAAAGTTGGGCTTTTGACTCTGACGAAGACCGCTTGTTACGGTTGAAAGATCTTAGTCTTGTTTTCCCATTTTCTTATTGTGGTTTGATCATATATATATATATATATATATATATATATGCATTTAAAATCTTTATGTCTGATTCCACTTGATTTAACTTCGTCGAATATTTTTCCAAATTTCGAAATCTTTTCTTCTTTTCTGGGTTAAACTTAAAAATTAAATCACCATATATGTTTGAAGATTCATCTTTTAAAATGTCATCTAGCTTTTACTTATAAACTACTCTATCCAGAATTACGAAAGTATTGGATTTGTCTGCTCGTCCAATTACTATATCAGGGTTTTCTCTAAGCCGTTAAGCTGCGATGTTTGCCATATTCAAGAAGGACTGCTCCCAACTTCTACTAATATATATATATATATATATATATATATATATATATATATATAATATATATATACAACGGATCATAAAAGCGAGTTCAAAACAAAAAATGTATATGAACAATCACTTACGTTTTCGAATTTATAATCACTCACTTAATATACAGTTTTGAGAATATCAATTAAGTAAACTATTTCTGTGACATCTGAGCGTGTGACTATTTCTGTAACAATTTAAATAGACCTAAATAGATTTAAATAGATATTTTTTTAATAATGTAAATACAAACAAAATAACATTATATTATATCTAAAACCAAATATCATTCTGTTTAAAGAAGTAATGAAAAATAATGCAACAACCCATAAAACATAAAATTTTTTAATCACGAAAAATATAACATCTCGGTGTTACAGATAGCATAATGCGACGATACAGAAAAGGCACACGTATTATATTATTGCAGATGTTTTAAGCAAACATATTCTCATAACATTTATCTACAAATCAACGAACAGAGTTTGTTTGCAATTCAAAAAGTCGCTCATTCTTTCAACTTCAAGATTTTTGCTAAATTTTCAAAGAATAAATAAATTTGACGCCTGATTAGTAAATAAATCTAAGGCTTCAGGATAATATAATCTTTATATATATTTTTTTGCAGTTTTATTTTGTCACTTCTTTAACAAAGAGCATTAAGTTTTTCCATATCAAACTTATATTGAAAGGTTTTGAAAAAAAAATCCAACCTTCTATAACTCATAGATAACAGGACAAAGTAGTTCGTATTATTGACATAATGTAATATAAAAGAGATTTCTCATAATTTAGCATTACCTCTAACCGTACAGATATTTTACCTATCAAACTATATAAATGTTAGAATTGAATTAAGTCTAATCTATCTTTACAATACATATCAATATATATATTCATATTGAATGAACCGCTATTGTTTTGTCTAAATTTCCATCACCTCACTACTTTCATTTATATCACTCACTAAATTAAGTGAGTGATATAAGTGTATAAATTCGAAAACGTAAGTGATTGTTTATATACATTTTTTGTTTTGAACTCGCTTTTATGATCGTATATATATATATATATTAGTAAAAGTTGGGAGCAG
This sequence comes from Hermatobates lingyangjiaoensis, assembly GCA_026182355.1. Taxonomy (NCBI): domain Eukaryota; kingdom Metazoa; phylum Arthropoda; class Insecta; order Hemiptera; family Hermatobatidae; genus Hermatobates; species Hermatobates lingyangjiaoensis. Next base: position 1,628,796 of record JAPFBL010001930.1, on the reverse strand, counting down.
TCCTTCTTGAATATGGCAAACATCGCAGCTAAACGGCTTAGAGAAAACTCTGACATAGTAATTGGACGAGCAGACAAATCCAATACTTTCGTAATTCTGGATAGAGTAGTTTATAAGTAAAAGTTAGATGGCATTTTAAAAGTGAATCTTCAAACATATATGGTGATTTAATTTTTAAGTTTAACCCAGAAAAGAAGAAAAGATTTCGAAATTCGGAGAAACGTATTTCGAATACGTATTTGTTTTGGAGAAACGTATTTTATTGTGTTTTAAGTAAAAATTGTCTATTGAAGTCTAAAGACTGGAAAATAGTTTTGGAACAGAAATAGATGAGCTTTTAAAGACTGTGATTAATATTGACATAAGCCAAACGACAGTATAATATTGATGAATATTTTATTGTATTTCCAACTGATTAAGCTGATATGAAAAATTTTTCCTTTGATTATTAAATAATAACTTTGCAAATGGCAAAGTATCCTGACGTTGTCACTGTTGTAACATTGAGATGACAAACTCAGAAACCTTTGTCATAAACATAGAATTAATTAAAATATCTCTTTCCTTATTTAATTTCATGAGTATATAATTTTTGCAAGTGATAATTATTATCATTATTGTTATTAATAGTTTTAATTCCAGTTACTAATTTTTATTTAAGACTAATGATAAAATTAATTCACTATTTAAGCAATATATTTTAATTTACTAAGAAATTATTATCTAATATATAGGTCAATGTAGAAAATGAACCATAGGGAAATTAAAAGCACACTCTTACAGTCTCTAATTTTTGGTTTGATCCGTCTTCAGGAGAGATAAGAGAGGGAAACCAAGTGCACTGGTTTCCCTATCTTATCTCTCCTAAAGACGGTTAATAAAATTTCCCTATGGTTCTTTTTCTACATTAAACTATATTTGTCTGTTTCGGATCGTATTTCAAACGAAAATGTGTATATATATATATTTGTAAATTTTGGTAGCAGTCCTTCATGTATACATACATTGCTAAAAATTAGACTATTTAGCTGAAGCTTATGCTCTAATTTTTAACAGTATATATATACTTCATTAAATTTCTTCCCAACTTCTCTGCAAATGATTTTCCTATATAGCTTCTCAAGATTTATAATCTGACATTTCCATTCATTCGGTACTAAATGCATTTAGATTTCTAATCTGACATTTCCATTCATTCGGTACTAAATGCATTTAGATTTCTAATCTGACATTTCCATTCATTCGGTACTAAATGCATTTAGTACCGAATGAATGGAAATGTCAGATTAGAAATCTTGAGAAGCTATATAGAAAAATCATTCGCAGAAAAGTTGGGAAGAAATTTAATGAAGTATGTATTAAGGAAGGTCTGCTACCTAATTACACTAATATATATATTGGTGTAAATCGGCAGCAAATCGTCTTTTATGCAAAATTGTTAAAAGTAGCAGCAGCTTCTGCTCTCACGATTTTTGAGTTGGTGGCCTCGATTTTGCGGGAGATTCTTCTATCTTGTGGTTGGAGCTTCCACATCAATTGTCCAAGGGACATCAATTCATACAAGCTTTCGACCATAATTACGTTGGTCATCGTCAGGTAAAATCTTCTTCCTGAAGGATGCTTATATAAACTTCCTTAGTGGATGTTATTTCTGATTGGGCCGATAAACTTGCTTTATTGGTCAATCAGAGTACAGGTTTCAGTTTTCGTTCTTATTCTTTTTCTTTTTAGGCTCAATGTTCTTGTTTGTTAGAATGACGAATATTTCTTTCACCTGAAGATTTATTGAGGGGTTTCTTTCTTTAATATATAAAGCCTCTAAAATATCCAGTTTATCAACATTTTCCTCTCGTTCATAATACTAGTACCTTGCACAAGCATTCTTTGATTAACTGTACATTGTGCTTTTCCTGGGCATGTGTCTTTGGAGAGCCAGCAGCCAAATGAAGGGTTAATCTCCTGGAGAGCATTGTTGTAGTCAACCCGATGTACTTTGAGGGCAGGTTCTTACATTCACCTGTAGTAGAAGTATACTCGTACACCAAGTGACTACTTTGAAGCTCCTGGGTATTCTTCTTTGAACTGTTTCTTAGCAGCAAATTATGTGTTTTCCTGTTCTTGTAGTATATTACAAGTCTTATTCACCTGTTTTCATTCGTAGGCCATACAAAAGATTGTTCCTGCGCATGTAAGACCCACGAATATTCTGCTTTATCGTTACTAAACACCACTTGTGGTTATATAAATAGACCACCTTAACTATACATACTACATAGTATACTAACTAGGCTATTTAGATATGTATATTCCATTCATGTGATACTTGAATGTTCATATGTTATTTAATAATGTTTCATTCATTTTCACTTCATTTCGTTAGTAAAATTAAGACCTATAAGTTAATTTATATCCATGGTTTAAAATATTCCATTTCTAAATTTATGCATTTAAAAATAACTTCATAAATAAATTTTAGTCTGCTAATATAAATATATTTGTTCTTATTTGATAATTTACTCCTAACAACTTCTGAATCAGGTAAAATGTAACTTAGATACTATTGTACAAGTATTGTAACAAGCGCTCTTTGTACATCCCAACAGACGAAATTTGACTCTGACGAAGACCGCTTGATAAGGTTGAAAGATTTTAGTCTTTTTCTCATTTCTTGTAGTTTGAACGTTGATTTTTATTACACGTGTTTATTGTAAAACCTTGTTAGCTATGTATATATATTTATATATATACTATTAATCAATATTATATTGTTTGTCTATATTTATCTTCATCCATTCTAGATATCTATTTTAATTTTCTTAACAGTATTCTTCTGAACGTCTTTATTGAAAATATTGATAAAGAAATCAGAAAAATTAATCTAAGAAATAGATAAAATGGAAAAGGCATTCCATACTGTATATACACTAATATCTCTATATTTTTATACCTTTAGCTCAAATGTAACCCTGACGAGGATTATTTATTTTGGTCGAAAGATCATAGTCCCATTTCTGAATTCTTACTGTGGTTTAAACTATTTTACATAAATAGTTAAAGATTGATAATGTTACAAAATATTTGAGAGTCTTCATTAACTAATTTAAAAAATAAATATCGTTAATATAATTTTGATATAAAACATCAGTAATGATTTATACAAATTAGACTGAGTATTGTCTTGTCTTGCGGTTAGAAATTTTCATTTGTGACTGTCCTCTTTTCGAAGTGTTTTTTCCCTTTCTTTGTCTTTAACTTCTTTTTAAACTACTTTCTTACTCTATGTTTTCTACCCAAAACCACTCATTCATTTTCTTCTAACTGACCTTTAACATGAGGCTCTGACTAGGACCATTACTTCAAAAATCTTATTTCAAGTATTTCTTCATATATATATATATATATATATAAAGATTTCAAATAAACACGTGAAACAATAATCAATGATCAAACCACAATAAGAAATGGGAAAACAAGGCTAAGATCTTTCAACCGTAACAAGCGGTCTTCGTCAGAGTCAAAAACCCAACTGATCAGTTGGGTTTTTGACTCTGACGAAGACCGCTTGTTACGGTTGAAAGATCTTAGTCTTGTTTTCCCATTTCTTATTGTGGTTTGATCATATATATATATATATATATATATATATATATATATATATATATATATACTTGTGTGTGTGTGTGTGTGTGTGTGTGTGTGTTTGTGCATAATTTTTACAGCGAATCAGACAAACCTAAAACTCCTTGATCTATCTTCATTTTTTTTCTAGTTAGAAAGATATTAAAAATTATAAAAAAAGCTTGACTTTCAAAACTTTTAAATTAAAAAGAAACTGAATTACAAATTAATTATAAATGTATTTAGATAGATGAAGTAGTTACAAATCAATCACAAATCAATATAATTTTGAATTTTCTTATCAATTTTTACAACTCGAGTTTTTTGCGCTTCGTAATTTTTTTGGATAAATCTTCATATTCTTTTTAAATCATGTCTAATGATATTCATAATTGAATGTGTTATTGACAATAAGTGGAAAATTAAATTCATTTTTTAGCAGAATAATATTTATTTGCGAAAACATCAAGTTGTGCGATTCTTTATCCTTTGTGCTCTAACTGAAGAAAAAATGGACACATATTTTTTAAGCACTTCCTTAAGTAATGTGTGAATAATCATTTTTGAAAGTTTGTTGACTAAAAGTTGGTTTAGTATCAGGAATACTAAGTGCTTTTTCAATGCTGCCTAGGTTAATGATCATTGACAGTTTAGTTGGCCTGACACTCACTATTATTTCCTATATTCCTTAGATTGGAGAGCTGATATTCCTTCCTATTTTGTAGTAAGTAGGTTAGAAATATTTGTAAAAGAGAGACATAGTAGTAGTGCTTGGTCTTCATGTTTGTCAAATCGCACCATTGCGAGGAAGCCTTTGGGAAGTTAATTGCCGTCACCAGGCTGTGATTTCATCACTTTACGTTCACTAGGAGTATCAGATGATGTAATGACGGTATTGTTTCAGGCACAGATGACATTAAGGCCCCTGAGTCTACTCACTACAACCCTCACCGAGGAATCTTCAGGTCGATGCTTAACGATCTTCCCAGCTGGGCTCATGTCAAGTCCATGTACGACGACCCTATTCACGCTGTGGACCGGATTGCTGTGCCTGGTTACCGCTACTTGCCCATCTCTAGAGAGACCTATGGCATTTCACCCAGGAACATCTATCCACACCACTACTCGAGTCTCGACAGATACCCTCACCACGGTAGGTACTAACTACCCTCCCGCACAACATCCATCATACCTCACAAATCGCTATTTATTCACCATCCAGATCTGGTTATATATATTCTTTTATTTTGTACTTTTATCTATTTTTCAAAAGTATTAAATTTTGTAAACTGTTTTCATGTAGTTCTGGAATAGTTTAATACAGAACTTATAACAAATTCAAGTGTATTTTATGAATCATTATTTTGTACGAATTATCAACAGTATATTAACTATGCCAAATAAAAGTTACCATTTAAAGACTGTTGTAATTGGAGTGTGTTTTTCCCTTCTAACCATCCACATTTAACCGAATTTGTTTGAAAGTCTGTCGAGGTCGTTGCTCATGGTTATATCGCTTTTTTTTTAAAAAAAAATTCAAACTGTGCAATCAGTATATAAGTGTACCTAATCTGCTTGTAACGAGCATCATTAGACATTTTTAACCCATACCAGCTAAAAAAGTTAGTTCAAATTCAAATCGATAATACTAATATTGGCAATGTTTTTGTACGTTAATAAAAGTTTTAACTTTTAAAAAACCCTGACATTTGTCAGAAGTCAAAGATACCAATAGGTAGAAAACAACATCTGCATTTTGAATTAACTCACAAAATTGTCAGTCAAGACAATATTAATTAAACTAGTACTAAAATATACTTGAATGTAGGAAACTACAAGAAAAGAAAGGTCAATTATTTTACAAAATACATTCACTACTCATAACATACAATTTCAAATTTCTCTATATTTAATTAACTTATTTATAGAACAAAGAAAAGGCGTTTATTGATAAAAGTAAATATATATATATTTAATACTGGTATGAAAATATAACTTCAATTAGACAAGTTAAATTGTCTCTTATCTAGTATTTGTTTTGCTCCATTTTGTGTTTTGCGCGTATATGATGCTCCCTACAAGTGTGTTACCTAACTTTCCTGAACCGTATTTTACGATTGATCCAATAATAGCCATGAGTCCTTTGCTTCGATCCCAAAGAAGTATCAAGATGATTAACAGTTGCTTTGGACTAGGCGTATCATTATATATTTGAAGCGATTTGCAATATCTTAATATCTAGGCCTAACGCTTACTCCCTGTACCTATAACGCCTTCTTAGTAACCAATAGATTTTGAAAGACATGTAAATAAAGGATCCTTTTGAGTAAATAGTCTGTGGAGGGACCTGCTTAATGACAACACAGGTAGTGGATAAACATTCAAGACCTTTCCGATTCTGTAGTCAACCCTACACACATTGAGACAAATGTGCAAAAATAATTAATTAAAGTTTGATGTAAAAAGTTTTTGTGAGTTCTAACTAGTAAATAAATTAAAAACCATCTGAATTGATAAATACATCAACACAATCTATTAAAAATATGTATTCAAAAAAGATTACTCTTTCATAAAAATGTTATTACTATGGCATGGAATTGATTGATTAAGTTTTATATTTATTAAAAAAAGGACTACAAATGTTTCTGTACATAGGTTTAAAAGTAATTCTACAGAAATAATAAAATAACTCTATTTTATCTATGTACAGGGCAGATATAGATCAAATCATCATGAAGAGGCATCTTCTTTTTACAAGAAGTCTAAATATATATATTTATATATATCAATATTTAAAACACAGTATAAAAATCAGAAAAATGACTAAGGTCTTTCAGCCAAAACAAATGGTCTTCATCAGGGTCCAATTTATATTGTTAGATAGGTCTTGATAAAGGCCACTTGATTTGGTTGAAAGATCTTGGTCATTTTTCTGATTTTCATAATGTGGGATTGAATTTAATCTTTTGTTCATGTGTTAATTGTGAAAATTGTATATATCAATATATATATATATAACCTGCAGTTGCTAAATGTTACTTCCATTTCAAAAGGACTGCATTTTCATTGATTTCTTTTATTCTCTTTCCTTTCTAGGTCAGAAATGTTACATTAAACACAATCGACTCTGACACCATAATATCAAAGGTAAAATGAAATAGTTCTACGACCTTTTGATTTTCATTTCGCTATTGGAAGGTCTAAAAACTTTTCGTTTTTTTACCTCTGATATTGTGATGATTTATTTCACATGTATATTATATACAGTGAAGAACAAACTATTCAGAAAAAAAAAGACACAAAAAGAGATAGTAGGGCGATGAAGCTTGTTATTTTCAAACAAGAATAACGACGTGTATTTAAATAATTAACACATTTTAGTTAAAACAAATAGAATGCATTTTTATGCGTTTCTTCAATAAATATACAGTTTATAGTAGGTTTAAGAAATAATGTTTGTCAGTCAGATGACACTTAATCTGGTAAATACAAATTCGAAGTTGCCCTTAAAATTCCGGATGTACATCTCTGCTCTAGTATGGAGTTCAATTTATTCCAGAAAGTTCTTAGTAATGCTTCCAGATGAAGTTGAATTTATTCTGGAAACTTCGTGATGATATTTTAAATAGTTTTTAAATTTACTGACTTCTTAGATAAAAATGTTATTATTATGACAGTATGGTGACTCAAAGTTCTTCAAGGTTGCATGTAACATGACAATCGTCAAAACTTTGACACTCTCGTAGTTTCTCCACTGCTTAGAAATCTTGTTAAAGTTACAATTCAAGTGGACATTTGCTTTGTCACTGATAATGGTCATAGTTACAAAGCATTTCAACCAGCATTTTCATTAGATACAATCCCTCACAAAAAAGTTCTTAGCCACTTACTGAACAATTATAATTGTGTAGGGATGAAATTTTAACTCGTCTTGGTTTAGATGTTTTGAAGGGAATAACGTAACGTACCTAGTGCTAAAGTCTGTCGCTTAGTCAATCGTGTGGGACACTCCAGAGTCACCAATATTATTGCGATATCGTTTACTGGAATTGTACTTACTATTTCATAAAAATGTGTTCTTTCAAACTGCAATTTTCTCGACTCGTAATATTGAAATTTAAGTGATAAGGGTCCCATTAGAATAATCATAAGCTTCTCAACAGAAATCGTACATCAACTACTCCCGATCACTCCAAAAGACATGAAATTAAGTTAGATGTCAGTCATATTTTCTTGCAGACTCATTAACATTATTATCGTCATCGGACGCACTAGCTGATAGAAAGCACGCGTCTCCCTCACCACATTGTAAGACATACATAAAACTTTTTACTTGCTAATGTTTACAGTTAAAGAACGGGGTGTTCTAATGATATGAGATATGCTTATTTCTATTTCAATTTCACATATTATATTTTTTGTCATTTAAAATATTCTAATGTCAGGTTTTTCTGAAAAATAAAGTCCCTGAAGGATATTAACTGCATTGTATATTTTTTGTACAGCTGCATAAAGGATGTATTTATTATAAATAGCCTCACAACTTGTTGAGTATGATTTATTCTTACAAACAGATAAAATTCATTATTTTGTTGTAAATGATCACATTTATATAATAACATATTATAATTTAATTCCAAGATCATCATAATAATGATTATAACAATTCACGACAGCAGAAAATATTATATGATTTAAAAAAGAAGGAAATAACTTGATTGAATTTGACTATGGAAATATCAATTAATCAACGAATTGAATATTTCATCAAACAATTGGGAAGGCATAGTGCGCCCAAGGTAAGTAAAAGTATTCTGGAATGCATGCTCTAGTTATCATGCTTAGTTAACTGATTGATTAATTCTGCATGAGGTAACTGCATGGTTAGTAACTTCCCATAAAGGAAGAACAAAAAATACATTATTAATAATTAATTCTAATGTTTATACAGTAGAAAGAACAACAATTATGTAACATCGTTTTATACTTCGCTGACTTTATCCTCATAACTTTGGGCGTGTCAGATATTGCAGAACAATTGTTTTCCTCCTTGTTCTTATTTGTAACATTTACACTCTATAAATTACTTTATTAGTTATATCATGTATTTCTTATTTTATTTTTTGTCTGTAATATATCATTTCATCTTTATGCAAAAAGTCAAAAAAGAGAAAGAAAAAAAAGGAATATATAATTATATATTGATATAGCTTCTAAACCACTGATTTACCAAGTTCACAGAAGGGATTCTTGAGGGTTTTTTGTCATAAAGAAAATTCAGCTCCTGATTATATGCCGACGTTTTGCCAAAAGTTTTTTGGCATTTTCAAAGCTAAAAAACAATTTATTAACGACATAAGTAGGGCAAGACAAATACACCCACGGAATACCAACCAACAGAAAACAAAAAAAAACAAACAAAAATTCAGTAAGAAAGCCGCAAAAGGATAATAAAATATCTAGTGTTATTTTTCATTATTTAAAACAGGCATTTCTTATTTAAACCTAATTACTTATTATTAAGACCACAAAACCCAATTTTCAAACAGATGAGTACAATATTACAAAATAATTCTGGGATGATACCTCTATACAGAGGATTGAAGCAAAACAAACAGATAGTAACAAATACAGTAAGCCAGAAAATTACAAAACAAAAAAAATGCAAAATATAAAAGAAATTAAGGGGAATCAAAAACCTACAAAAATTATTACCTTGTTTTTTGATAATAATTTTTGTAGGTTTTTGTTTCCCCTTAATTTCTTTTATGTTTTCCCTTTTTTTTTTATTGTTATGTAATTTTCTGGCGTACTGCATTTGTTACTGTCTGTTTGTTTTGCTTGAATGCTCTGTATAGAGGTATCCTCCTAGAATTGTTTTGTAATATTGTACTTATCTGTGTGAAAATTGGGTTTTGTGATCTTAATAATTAATAATGAAACCTATAATTAGGTTTAAACAACAAATGTTTGTTTTTAAATAATGAACAATAACACTCGGTATTTTATGATCCATTTGTGGTTTTCTTGTTACTGAATTTTTGTTTGTTTTTTTTTTTTTCTCTCTTAGTTGGTATTCTGTGGATGTATTTGTCTTGCTTTACTTATGTCGTTAATATTGTTTTTTAGCCTTGAAAATACCAAACAACTTTTGGCGAAAGTTCGACGTATAATCAGGAGTTAAATTTTCTTTATGACCAAAATCCTCAAGAACCCCTTCTTGAACTTTATAATTATATATTTCTTATATTAAGTGTCTAATAAACAAAGTAATTTTATTAATATAAATTATTTCATTAAAACATCAAAAAACTGTATTTTACAACTCTCATGAGTTTTACAATGAAGTTAACTCATTTTTCTTATCTGCGATGATATCTTGTAACCAGTAGTAGAAGATGAATCATTAATTTGATATTTCTCAGGAGTATCATATTTTATTGAACGAGCTTCCCCAATTCTGAATTTATTATAGTGGTTTTGATACTGATGTTTGTTTTATGTGTTTATTGTAAAATCCTGTGGATGATTTAAAAAATCAGGAAGGGTCATTTTAAATAAATTTCAGCAGGATACTATTATTAAACGTAAAATAAATTATATACAGGTTTTTTGGCTTTTTGAACCAGAAATATTTTTTAAAAAAGTATTTAATTCATAAGGGCTAAACATTATTTTATAAATCATTTGTTTAATAAGCATAGCAGTTAAAAGTTAATTTAACAATATGATATAATTTTACTTATATCTATCTCAGTAAATAATTCAAAAATTAGTTTACATTAATAATAAAAGCAAATGAAGAAATAAATAATTTAATACTTGTTTTATTAGGTACTTACCAGGCAGGCGCATCTTTAATTAGTATTTCATCAACTTATTAAGCGTTATTAATAATCAAAAATTGCAACAACTTATTTTGTTGCAACTTTTATATTTTCATAGGCCATTATATAATTCAAAAATGTTTTTTACCATAATAAATTATTGGTTACCTAGTGTCTCAATTATATACTTATTATTATAATTAATTAATCTTAATATGTACTGATAATATTTCTAGCTAAATGGGAGAGAAGTTGACAAATAGCATTTTTAATTAAATTATCACTAATTGTTATGATTATCACATAGATAATAATAACATCTGTCAACAATTTCAAGAATTTAATAAGTGTATTATTAATATTTAGAAATATATTTATGTAAATTTAATGAATTCTTGATAATTTATACCAATGATCGCTATAGAAGCCTTAGTTTTTATGTGTTATTTTTAAGAAATCATAAAAAGAAGTTTCTATATAAATAATAATTGTATTAAATTAATTGTCATTCAATATTTTTGATACATAAAAAATATTAAATGCCATTTTCAATATATTCAAATTATCTTTTTATATATAGAAAGGAAATCACAAAATACTGCATGCACCAGATCAGTCTTTAAAAACGTTCACACTTTGGACTAACCAAATTTGAATCATGAAACTCTAAAAACATTAAAATATTTATCATAATTATGGAATCAATAAATAATTTTTATTTATTATGTTTTTGTAATGCTGTGTGGTACAATAGAGAGTAGACATTATTTTTATTACAATATGTAGAGTGCAATTAAACTATCTTTTACTATTTTGAGTAAATTGATGAAAGTTAGACTTTAAGACGTAACCCAATAAAGATAGAATGTTTGATCAGAATGCCACTTAGATATGTAACTGTAGCATTTTTCAACTAACACACTTATTTATAATATACCTGATCAAATTGACGTTGATTACAGGTTTTGTTTCTAATATGAAATAAATAAAGTTTAAATGTTTTCTACATATTCTTTAGTAACAATGTGTAGAAAATAAGAAATAAATGAAAAAACTTTTGAGAAACTGAAGTTTTTATTTTAGCTATATTCTCTAATTTGGAGTTTCTCAAGTTCAATAATGTGACGATTACATAGCTTCAAAAAAAATCTACAGGTTATTATGTTTTCTACCTACAAGTCTTTATTTTATTTAAGTATATATAGGAATATAATAGGATTATGCTGTTGATCCTTATAAATAGATAGGATCATGCATTACTATCGATTTTGGTTATTCAATATTATTTCAAGGTTTAAATAATATTTATAGGTATTTATTTATTGGTGTACCATTTCTTTGCTTTCAAAATACTTTTCGTTAGAAGTTAATATTTGGCAAAATCTCGTATAAACCATTTCCTTTCAAATTTTTGTTAGAATATAGGTTTTAAAGAATTTTAATAATTATATCAAGTATCACTTGTGAAAATTTAATCCATAAAATTAAACAAATTTTATGTTTATTTATTTTATTTTAAAAAAAAATATAATCTTTGCAATTGACAAGTAATTGAAGCATTTCTAGGTTGAACAGTCACTAATATACTGAGGTGTCATCAGAAAAGATTTTGAAAAAGATTTTTTTAAGAACCGTTTGTAGTAAAATAATCTTTTAATTGAGCATTTGGTTGAATATTGAATCTACATTATTTTACCTAACTAAACATTTAGAGCTCTTATAGGTGTTTTAGTATTATTAGCTGGATTGTTTGTAAGCACCAATTGCTAAAGAGACACGCATTGCTTTAATTCAATTAATTATTCCTATTCTCTATGAATAGTTGTTAAACAATCACAATAGCATGTTTACATAGAAACTTAATATTTTATAATAATAGATATACGTAATAGAAAATACATAATGCGAACTGCATAAAAAAAGTGTTTACTGCCTCAATAATGTAGCATAAATGTAACTCTACATTTTTACTTAAATCATTAGAGACCTCCAAAAAAGTTAATTTTTTAACATCTATTTTCTTCTTTGATTTAATTTTTATGTACTTTTATAAAACTTTTTTCTCTAGCACATTTTCATGCTGTGAATTATTAGTTACTATTTATTCTATTGAATTAATCAAAAGAAATATGTTTTTTAAAAAAAGAATTTTTCTTCATTTATCTCATATTTTTAAATATTTATTTTACAATTAAAAGAAATGGTCCAGCGGACTTTTTTAAATAAAATAAATTCAAAACGAAGGAAACAGACAGAAAGACACAGACATAACTGACATCGATATTTCGACCATCGTCGTCATCACCGCCCTGCCTGCCTGCGGGACTCTTCGCTCTTCACACCTTCTGATGACGACGATGGTCGAAATATCGATGTGAGTTATGTCTTGTGTCTTTCTGTGTGTTTCCTTCGTTTTGAATTTATTTTATTTAAATATTTATTTTCTTATTCTATGAGATATTAGATTTAATGGACAAACACTAACATACCACAATAACAAACAAATTGTATCTTTAAAAATAAATGTATGACAAAAAATGTTAATGTTCATTGCAGATTATACGAAGCCATATGACCCTATCTATCCCATCAGTCCAATCACCCCATACTCCTATAGCGCACCTTATGCCAGGGAATACAGCCCAGGACCAGATGGCAAGAAGGTCCCCATTTATCGTATGTATCAGTATTACGATATATACAACTTGCTAAAATTATTAGACATATTCCACTTGTATGTGCATATAATCTTTGTAGTGTGTATGTGTGTGAATGTTTGTGTAAGTCCATGAGAGTTGGAGAAGCCTCTATCAACTATCAACTATCAACATTCTAATGAATAGTCAGAAAGATTCCATCACAAACGCCACAGAGTTACAATTCGCTCTAAATAAGATCCTATATCTTCCCTTTAATGACTAATTTCAAAATCCCAGTTCTTAAAATAGATAGCTTTCCATGACAATCATCAAATTTTGATAGCTTTTGATAAATCTCATATTTTGTCGCAGAAAAGCCAGTTTTAAACAAAAAAAAAAGTAGAACTTTGTCTTCTGTTTTAAGTTATTCTTTTGACCTTCTTGTATTATTAATTTTTTGTATTTAGTATTTTTTATGCATTTAACTATCTATTTCTAACTATCTTTTATTAAGTATTTTTTATCTATTTTTAGCTATCTATTTTTTAATTTATTCTATTCGGCCGTGTGGTTCAGCGGGTTAGTTTACACAGGAGTGGTTACATAACGGTTTCCTTGTAAACCTTACATACCTTCCTTGTGTCAGTTTTTCACCAGCTGTTATCTCCATAAATCATGACAATAATTGATAAAAAAAAAACTGCTATCATTCCTTTAATTGATTCTTGAGATGTGTTTAACCCAGAATTTGTAACATTTATAAACTTTTTTGAGATTGTGACTATACTTTTGGTACTTCATACGGTTTTCATTCTATATAAGCCTTTTATGAAATTGTTACTTCACTTTTGGTACTTCATCTGGTTTTAATCTTATAGTAGCAGTAATCGTTCATTCTCTTTCTATTTAAATGCTTGAATTCATGGTTAATTTTCTGTATGACCTATATGAATACATTGTGGTTAGTTGCGATATACGTACATTTGTTTTGACTGGTTGACAGACACAAGACCCTATCATCCAGTAGTCTTCAGTCCTTACACTAGAACTCCATACATCAGGGAGTACACCCCCGGTCCAGATGGAAAGAAGATTCCAGTTTTCCGTAAGTAATAAGGAAAGCATACATATATTTAATTTACATTCCCATGTAACGGCATACATAAATACAATTAATCATAATAAATGTTGCCTAGCATGTTTTTTCTTATAAATTTGTTTTCCCCCTTATGGTAGTAAACTTTCATTTATTTTCAAGGTTGCTTACCGTAGTTTATATATACCTTTATTGAAATCTATTTATTATATAATATTAATTGCAATTTAGTAGTTTTAATATAATTATATATTGAAAGTAGTTGTATTTAGTTAATTAATGCAACAACACAATTGAAGATACCTACTAATATGTATAGTAGTTATAACAAGAATTCACAAGAAACATTTTGAAATATAAATCAACCTTTTAACCATAGTAAGAAATTCAGAAATAAGATTACTATCTTATAAATTATCAATTTAGCGTTTAACCATGATAAGGGCTAGCTCCTTGCTTGAAAGATCATATCCCCATTTCTGGATTGATTTCTGTGGTTAAGATATTGTTGTAGAATAAATATGTAGTGTTAAATGTTTGGGCTTGCGCTTAGTATCTGTGCATTAGTATTTGATTTTTTATAACAGGCTCTAAGCCCTATGAACAAGTCATCTTCAGCCCTTACACCAAAACTCCATATATTAGGGAGTACTCCCCCGGTCCAGATGGAAAGAAGATACCACTCTACAGTAAGTAATAAACTAAAATTACTTAGCAAGCTTTTCAAAATGCTATTGAAAGTTATAAATATTAATATTATTTTTATTACATAGGCTTTATTGTAAAAAATATTGCATAAAATGATAAAATTTCCGTGATTTAAGATTGTTTATTCCACCTATTTTGTGTACATAATCAAAGGATACACGGATAAATTATTACAAACATAAGACTGACTTATAATTAAAATGCGGTCGATTGCATTAATAATTACTATTACGCACATTTAAATATATATTATATTGTTTGAAGGAAGTTTTCTGAAAATTGAAATTGACTAGAAAAGCAGTGGTTAGATTTCTTTATTAAATTTATTTTCTTATGTGTCTTCATAATAATTTAAAAATTATTTCTTTAAAATAGTTACCCCAATTTTTGCATTTCATTATCAATCATAGTTAATAGATTTTCATCAAAACTATAGAATTTTTATAACACATCCAAAAAATATCTAAAAGTTTTAACATTTTTGTTCTAATGGCTGTTAAATTAATAATTAAAAATAAAAAAAATATCAAATACTTGAGATAAATATAGCAAGAGAAAAAACAATGATTGTTTTTACAATAATTTTTTGAGTTATTTTTAAAATATTTTAAAACGTTAATTTTGAAAGTAAAAGTCATAAGTAAGTGAACAAATTTGATCTTATTTGTTTGAAAAAATGGGGAAAGTTAAGAAGTTTTCAGTTTTGAAATAATTACCAAATTATAAAACAATATTACCTATTATAACCTCTGGTGTAAAAGTTTTTTCTAAAAGGAAATGATTTTATTTTCCATTCATTTCAGCTACTCCTAGACTGAACCGAGGTAGTTACTCCCGACCGCCTCTTAGCACCCTCACCGATCCCAGCCCCTGGATGCCAATCTCTAGGTTCGTTCGTGATCCTTGGTGGTACTGCTATCCAAAATATAGACCCTTCTTGCCCTCTTACATCCCCAGAAGTCTCAGCCCTTTCTACCTTAGGGACTCCTACCTGTCTCCAATCAAGAGGACTTTCCTGTGGCGTGACCATCCCTTCAGGCCATTCAGTTAGTCATATCCATTTCGTAAAGCGTATTTAAAAAAAAAAAACAGTTTTGCTAACACTCTATAAATAAACCATCACTTAAAAAGCCATTGTTATTGGTACTTTAACGTAAAAATGCTAGCTAGCAGAAAAATAAATATTTTGAATTTTCATATTCAAAAACTTAGTATTAGTGATTTTATTAGTAATGACTTCTATAAATAAATACTCCATCAGTATTAATTTATTTTAGCTTCGCAGCATGTGTAGGGATTGAATTGATCGGAATAAAGTAAAGAGAGAGTTTTTGAGTTGTAGCCAATTCTCTTTAAATAGAATTCTATTTTTGAAAGGAAGCTGCGGCACATTAAAAGAATAGCAAATCTTTTTTTTTTTTCAACTTAGACTGTAAGTTAAATTTATTCTTTGCTTTCTAATGTAGTTGTCACTGAATATAACATCTAATGAGGCTATAACCTAATATGTGAGCAAATAAAAAAAAATACTAAAGACCAAAACAAATCCTGTTATAAAGAACTTAATGATTTATTTTTAATTTTCAAAAATAAACTCCTTAATCTGTTGTATTTAATTTTAGAATGAAAACAGACTAATTTAATCTAGGAAATAATTAAAAATTTACTAAAGTTAACTCTGGAAGTAGATTGTCAATAATTTACCTCCAAAGGTTTTAGAACGCTTTACCTTAATTTGTTTCTTATTTCTTTATTTCTTTTAGCTGAAATCTGATCAAGATAAGATTTTTTATTTATCTGATCAAGATACGCTATTTTATAAACCTTTCTTTTTAAAATTTGTGGTTATAAAAAATTTTTAGAACAAACCAATAGTCAAAAATAGAAAATTCGATGAAATATCTACACAATATTTTGGAACTATAAAAAAAATTTTTATTAAATAATTCTCTTAAATATATATGATGAATGTTTGTTTAATATTTCATTCATCAGTCATTTGAATTATGATTATATAAATGTTAATTTTAATTCTCAGTTCGTATTTTATTTAACAGACTACATTATTATGGTTTATAATGATAGTAATAATGATTTTGAAGTCTTTTGTTTTTCAACTGCAGCCAGTAACTTCCTTTAATAATATTTTTTATTTAAATCCATAAATTCAACTAAAGATTTGTATTACATACAACTAGTTTCCTTACTAAATCACTTAAGTAAATCATAAAAGAATATAAAGGGTTTGTGCTGAAAAAATATATGTAAAATAATTAATAAAGAAAATATGTATTTTTTAGAAATTATTTACAGTTTCTTTTTGTAGTTCAGGTTTTAATTATAATCTTAATTGAAATAAGGTATCTATTCATTAAAATATAATACTTAAAAAGTAATTCATTCAATATGATTACATTTATTGCAAAACAATTTTATATATTATTCAGAGCGTTTATTTTTTTAGAAAATTGAAATAAAAATTATTAAGGTACTTTTAATGAAATGAAGCACTGGTAAAATACAGTCAACAATCTTATAATAAACAGAGCTCAGAACATATTTACTTGAACAAATGTGTGACTGAACAGCCCATAAAGAAGTATGTGATGATTGAAAAATTATTCCTATTACATATACTAAATTATATTGGAATATTTATTTCTAAAAATACGATTATTATCAGACAAAAAATAATATTTTTGAAAGATAAAGAAAAATATAATATTTTAAATTGCTTACCAATCAAGTTAAAAGATTTTTTATTTTTGTAATTGCATTAAATAGTTTGTTATCTTTATCTTGTTATCTTTCTATTTGTTAAATGTTATTTTTCTATGATTACTTCAAGCTATTAATCATTACAATACAATTAG
Source organism: Hermatobates lingyangjiaoensis (assembly GCA_026182355.1). Classification (NCBI taxonomy): domain Eukaryota; kingdom Metazoa; phylum Arthropoda; class Insecta; order Hemiptera; family Hermatobatidae; genus Hermatobates; species Hermatobates lingyangjiaoensis. The sequence goes on along the minus strand of JAPFBL010001930.1, from coordinate 1,611,035 downwards.
AATACAACACTCATACTGACTGAAAGATAAACTTGATAATAATTGTTTTTAGTCATATTTATGTGTTGCATCATTTTAACATCATGGAAATAATTGACAACAAGCTAATTCTCTATTATTTTTCAGTTTACTGAAAGGTTATCTCCTGTAAGACAAGACTTATTGATTTAATTAATTCCCCTAAGGTAAGCCTAATCATATTCTTCATTACATAAAACCTTTCTTTTGATATGCATATCATATAATAAGACTATTGTTTAAGCGATAGCTTGATTTAAACATTTATTTAACAAATATTATTTGAAGTGATTAAAATAGATTGTTCAATCTCTGATATTTGTTATCGAAAGCAGGTTAATCAAATGATTTATTTGATTTTGGTTATTAATATTGAGATTCATGGCATAAATTAGTTGAAAGTCAAAATTATTATTACATGAATATTGTTAAAAATGTTATAGAGTTTTCATTAATTTACTGGGGCAGGTCACATATAATACAAACAGTAGTAATGGGATATTCAATTTGGTCTAAGGGGTTTATCGTCAATGGCAAATAACGTTATTCTTATTTGTTCACTCTGTCTCTTTATAAAGGTCATATTGTTTATTTTATTTCCTTATAAAAAATTTTTCTCTTATTAATCTCAAATATGTGAAATCATATAATTAATAGGAAATTTTATTTTTTTTTTTTACAATGATAGACATTTATTTATTGAATAATATTTATTTCTTGTTTAAATAAATTAAATATTTATGGAAGTGGAGTCAGAGGTCTTTGTTCGACCTTAACTCTTTCTATGACTTTGTCATTCTTATCTCTCTCGCACTCTTTCTGTTCCTTATCAACGCTACCCTCTCTCATTCTATTGAATAATATTTATTTCTTGTTTAAATAAATTAAATATTTATGGAAGTGGAGTCAGAGGTTTTTGTTCGACCTTAACTCTTTCTATGACTTTGTCATTCTTATCTCTCTCGCACTCTTTCTGTTCCTTATCAACGCTACCCTCTCTCATTCCATCTTCCTCCTCCTTCAAACTCTCTTTTCATCTGTATCTCTCCTTCTCTTTAAAACATTCAGATTTTGTATATCCAACATGAAAAAACCCAAGCTCATTGATAAGATTAAGTCCAAATGTCTGATACAAGTGGTAATGCTAACCACACCCATGTATGACCCCTTAAGGAAGACATACCAATCATTATTTCTATCACAAATGTCTTTATATAAATAATTATCTGTTTGAATGCCACTTGATTTTTTTTTCTATTTAATGAATTTCAGAGACTTGCTGAAGGTGGCCTGTCTATTGGATTTAAATCCAAAGAAACAGTCTTACCAACAAGACCTTTCTCTTCCCTTCATCCAACAGACCTGCCCCGCCTACATGTCTTCTTAAACGATAAAAAAAAAAATAAATTATTTATTTTATACTCATATATTCGGAAAACAAAATACTTTTAGCCAACTTAGTACTTTATTTATGCTCTAATAAAATTATTTATTTATTGCTTTAATATTTATTTACTATTGAAACTAATATATAAATCAAAGGCAGTTATTTAACTGGACCTGAATAAAGTGTATTGACGAATAGTTGTTTTTTTAATCCCTATTAATTTATAATATTTAAAAAAAACAACAAAAACAGATATTTATCTTATATTACGTTGAATCATTTTTTAAGAAAAGCAAACATAATAACTGTATAGAATCACAGTTATTTACAAAATAATTGTAAGCTGTCAAACAAATTAAGTAAGTCTACATCTGTAACGTCAGGGTTTTATTAAAAATTAATATCAGTTTTTTTTTATTGCTGTTTTTCATTAACTATGACTATTAATTTTTCCATCGAAGGTGTTGTTTTAAAATTTATTTTCATTCAATAGTAAACAATTATATGTTTATTATTTTAATTAATTAGTTTAATTTTTATTAACTAACGTTAATTGCATTTTATCTTATTATTATTGTCACAGGAATAAAAAAAATTTAAATTAATTTAAGCACTGTAAAAGCATTTATATTTGATATTTCGTCGAAATAATTTATAGTTGATGATATAATTATTACAAGTTGTAATAACTTTACTAAAAAATATCCATTTATAATTTATTTATTTCTCACTACATCGCACACTACTTTGGTGAAACTAATAACATATATCATATCATTTCTGTAGTAAATTAAGGAACATTAATATTTAACTTTAATAATTAAATATATTCCCATTAGGATCAATATCAATATATAAAAATATTTTAAAATTAAGATATATGTAAAAGAAAACCATGTGCTTATTCCATAATGTATTAACATCATTTAAACTGGAGTTATGAAAAATCTTACTATGTTTCGCACATTAACTTAAATTGTTTTTGAAATTTTTAATCTATTACATAAGTAAACATATGATTGGTGTTAAACTGTCTAATAGAACGTCGATGTCATTTCATTTATATATACTTCAAAAAAGTTTAACCTTAATTTCTTCTGTCATATTTCACATCTGAGGCACCACCTTCCAAATATCTCTAATCGTTGATAAACATTCGATGTTGCACACTCTAGTTTGAACATAAGGTTGTTTATGTTCAGATATCTCAGTTTTTTTAAGGTAATATGATGATTTCATCCTAAAATATCATGTAGGTATTATATGTATGTATGATAAACCCTACGATATGATAAAACAGTTGCATTTCAAAGTATACATGCTGCTGTCTGGCATGTATCATATATATAATGTTTTAAAAATTAATAATCAACAATAACTCTTGATATAATATATGAATTAAACGCCACAATAAACAAATATATATTAATTAGAATGCTCTAAAGCCTTTCGTTACATCATCAAAGAGCTAAATGAACTTATATTTTTTGTTCGTTTCATTTCACTCTCTGATGATGTTGTAACTAAAGGCCTTAGAGCATTGTAATTAATATATATTTGTTTATTGTGGGTTTAATTTATTTAACGATTTATACGAGTTTATATGTCTGAGGTCATTTTAAATTAAAGTGTGTGTGTATTCTTGTGAAATAAATATGAAAAATAACTTCATTATAAAATGATTATTTAGTTTCATCCATAACAATGTAACATGACTGCACTTTTTAATATAAAATGGTATTTTTAAATCATTTTTTTTATTTTTATAATCATATTATTGTTATTTTAGTATAACTTTGATGCAATCTCAACCTAATAAACTTTAGGTATAAAGAAGTATAGTAGAGTTGTTGTAATGTATAATGTAATATTACAGCATGTAATAAAATATATGGAGCATGCCATAAAAATAAAAAATAAACTAAAATTGATGGTAGGTTTATTAAAAGTAAAGCATAATTTTAAATATCTTGTTTATTTAAATTAAATAATTTCTGATGAAACATTTGTTTCAACGGTAGTACACATAGGGAGCAGAATAGGCGAGAGGAAAGTGTGTTCCATGGTAAGTGGAATAAGTGTAGGGAGCTGCAACAAGAGGAGCAGCAACGTGTGGGGAAGCTAGCAAGGGAGCAGCGTGAGGAGCAGCAACGTATGCTCCGAGAAGAGCCCTCTTGTCTCTGCTCTGCTCTGCTGCCAGGCAGGCTGAGAGAGTGATAAGGAGAATCAAAGCCTGCAACAAACCCCACGTTAACAATCGCTTTCCTCATTTCAACTACAGAATTACACTAACAAAAATAAGTCCGTATTCCCTAAAAATATTTAAATACTTATAAAATGAATAAATAACTATAAAATACTTTTTAATTGCTTTGAAACAAGCTGTTCCTTTGCTGATACTTTATCATAAAATTCCAGTTTATTACATTTTTCTTAATTAAAATAATTAACTAACACTAGATTAAAACGGTTATTAATTTCAACTATTGGTCACAATTTCATCAGAATACAATCGGTATCAATAACTTACAGAGTTCTTATAAGAAAATATATCATAGTACTACTGATTATGTTGTTATGTTTATGTTGTTAATATCAAAAAACTTAATTGAATGAAATATCATTCATAATAAAGTATTAAAATTATAATATTCCTTATTTTAATTTTAAAAAGTTTTTTTGTTTATTTTCTTTTGTTTTTAATTTAAATGTATTTTGTAGAACTTAATTTAATTCTGGATTTTCATATGGGAATAATAAGAAGGATAAATTGTTACAATGGTACGTAGTCCAACTAAACTTTTGTGTCAAATATTTAAATATATATTTGACAAAGTCCTTTTATTTTATATTCATATTCTTATCTTAAATATCAAGAATATATCTTTTATCATAAAAAAAGTATTTAAATTGTCTCATGAAATTTAAAAATAACTATAAATTAATTAAACTAAAATAGTTATATAATATTGAAAAAAAATAACAATAGTTTAACAAATTAAATTTTGGCAAGAATTATTAGTGCTAATAAATTAATAATAATAAATTAATATAATAATATAATTTATAATATAATAAAAACAAATAATAATAAATTTTTTTATTAGTTAATTTATTAACTTTAAACATAGATGTTACTTTATTCGGTCAAGCGTGGTTATTATCGATAATTTAATGCAAGGTACTTACTGTGACTTTCATGGCTAGATGTGTAGGAGGTTGACTGGAGTCAGTTGTGATTGATTTCTCCTTGCACTGCCAGATTTATATAGGTCCTGTTTAACTGGAAGGGTGAATTCCCTCTTCTTCTGGTACTTCGCAATCCTGTTTAAAATGACTGCCAGACAGTGGCCATGATCTCAATCAGGCGTCTGGAATACCTGCAAGAGTGTCTCAGGTCTCAGCCTGACTAGAATTCAAATCACATACCCTCTCCTCTCCTTTTCAGCCAATTTCAATGAAGTAATACAACTGTTTATTCTTAAAACATATTATTTATTTCTTTTTATTAAATTTATTGTAACTATTATTTTGTTATTATGTTTTACTATCAATGACGTAACAGGCCCAATTTAGTATTCCAGTTTATAAATAAAATTATTTAGACATTATAACTATAATTATTTAGATATATAAAAGTCTATCAAATTTTACTTTCTAATAGTTTGAATTTTATAAATATTGAATAATATGTTCATTGTGTTTTTATGTATTCTCTTTATACTATACTATAAATCTTTTGAATTTTAATAATATATTATTTATTATTCTATAATAACAAAGTATTTACAGAATAGAAGTATTGCTTCCGAATGCATGAAAAATAATGATTCCCAGTTTTGAACAAATTTTGATATTTTGAAACCACCAGAACCTCGTTTGTTAGTTTTTACTTTCTATAAGTAAAGTATAGTTTTTTTCGATGACGTCTGTGGGCGAGTATGTTAGCATTGTTTGTTACCACGGTTCGGTCCAGAATCTTTGATGGATCAAGTTGATATTTTACATAAACATGTAGATGATCCCTATTGTTTGGAAAGAATTATGCAAGACAGGAAAGTCACTTTTTTTTTGCTAAAAATCTGTTTTTGGAAATAATTGTTTCTCCTAAACTACTAACTCTCGAGTTTTAAAATTTTGGCATTATCTTTGAGGTTACAATTACAGTAAACGAAAAATATATTCAGAATTTTAAAATAACGGGAAATTGTTTTTTTCAGTAAAATGTAAAAATTTTGACGTATAATTCAATCTCAAAGCTTGTGAGAGCGATACAAGCCATACCGTTTGACGGATCAAAATGAAACTATGCCTAAAAATAGATTATTATGTGAAAAATGAGTTGAAGTAATTTTTTTTAAAATTACCTTCACCAAAGGGGCGTTATAGTACAATTTCTGTTTTCAGAAAATGTTATTTTGACGCTAAACGGCTCATTAGACTATCATGAAAATTGACCAAAAATGAAACAAAAAAGTAGCAATGTATAAAAAAAAATTCATGAAATTCCAATCAAAGCAAAGAGCAATAAAGTTATAAAAAACTGTTTGTTTATCCTAGACTAAGGGATCACCTACTATACTTGTCGAATTGTTTGATATTTCACATTGTTTACATTGACTTAAAATTTTTTTTGAGTGAATCCATTGAATAAAATTGATGTTTATAATTAAATAATTTAAATAACTCCTTGACTTATATGAGATATAACAGGAATAATATTTTTACATGTAAAAATGTATTTACATAAAATAAACAGAATATTTTATGTAATTGAGTAACAGAATATTGAGTTTATATTTCTCAATAAACAGAAATGTTTGTTGCTTTCATTAGTATGATCCATTTGTCTCAGAAAATGCTATAATCAATCTATATATTGTACTCTTGAACAAAACTTAATACCACTTGTAAATTATTTTGATTTGTGAAGTAGTATAATTGGGTAAAATTGAAGTGTGAGGAATGGTCTCTTACCTAAAGAAAGAGGAGTTATGTTTGTTGAAAAGTATTCAGAATTTCACAATTCTAGTCTAGTAGTTCATATCTATAATTTTTAAAAATCTCAAGCTTCCAGATATAAAAGTTTTAAATTACACTGAATAGCTGGCATCAACTGTGATTTGAGTATGTAAAATTGACTAACTGCTAATGTATTTTTTCTCAATATACATTCACAGCAAGCATATAACAGAGTACAATAGACAGGAAAAAAATAACACTCACTCAGAGTGAATACTGATGATATTATATGCATCAGTGGTCTGATATTCAAAAATAAGCATATATATAAGTGAATCAATCACTATCTGTGCTACCTCCAGGATTGAAAGACTAATAAACATCACCCATTTAGACATTTATGTTATACCTAAATGGAACATTATTTCTTACATACCCAAGAAGTATACTTTACTTATAGTAAAGTTAAGTGTATGCCACTCCAGATATTTTATTTTTTTTTACTTTTATTTTTATAAACCCTACACTGTAATTGCGTGTATATTGATATATTTTTTGCATTCCAAAGAGTTTGCAGAGTAATATGAATTACAATTAAATTTGACATACAAACTTGTCCTATGTATGGAGACTGTAGTTTTAGTATTATAGAACATGGAAAGTGCACTTCATATCAAAAGATAACTCCTTTTTCCTCTCAACAAATCATCATAAAGCTCCACATTTCCTACATAATAATTTACAATAATGCCACCTTTTATTGATTTCGGCTTAAATTAAGGTGCAGATTAAAACAAAAAAAAACTAATGACAGTGTAAAAATGTATGGTTATATTTTATTTAATATAAACCAAATATCCTAGTTAAAAAAAAAAATATTTATGCATCACAAATTGCAAGCAAACAAATATACAAAAAATTAATTGTAAAAATAATACATACTTATATAATATAATACAGTTAATTGAACATAAGGATATACTTATTAAAAAAAATATAGTTTTACTTTTGATGTATAGTACATCCTTAATCTAAAAGTTTGTCCTATATGTTATATTATGAATTTATTGACTATAAGAACTGTGAATTGTATAAAAAATTGTTAATAATTTTACTTATTTAAGTTATTTAAAAATACAATATTTCAGCTGGTTATGAAAAAAGTTGTAATTTGAAAAATTCATGTTCATTATAATTCTTTTAAAGGAGAGAAATATCATCTAAAAATAAAGACTGAAAGGGACCAAAAATGAAGTGACTATGGTGATAATAAGTATATTTTGGCATAATATTCAATAACTATTTCAAATCCAATATTTTTTATTATATAAGGAGAAATTTGAACACCCACAACAACATACCTGAAAGAATTGTGTAAAGTAAATGCTTAGATTATTATTAATTGTTTAAACAATATTTTTATAAGAACATTATTATACTCGTACATTTATTGGTCTGCTTTCTGTTTTTTTTTTAGAAACTTCTTAACTTAATATATTTTACATGATCTTCTTTTCAATAATCTTATTAAATTGAAACCTTTATTAAAGACTCTCTTACTTTGAAACCTTATATCACTATGAAACCTAACACCAAATGTCAGTATACTCCCAATAAAACAACATCAGTATAACACTGTACATAAAACACATATTTGTGAAGGCAGCCACCATCACCTGACCTAAGATTATTACTTTACTATAAGTAAAGTACGTATAGTGATCGTGAAAAAATTCGATCTCGAGATTTTGACGGAACTACATGTTTTGAGGTCCTAGAAGTCGTTTTATGAAGTTTTTTCGATGATGTCTGTGTGTGTGGGGGTGGGTGGGTGGATGAGTGTGTTAGCATTGCTTGTTACCACGCTACGGTCCAGAATCTTTGATGGATCAAGTTGATATTTTACACACAAATGGGCCCCATAAAGACGAAGATCCCTATTGTTTGGGAAGAATTATGGATGATGGGAAAGTCACTTTTTTCTGCCAAAAACCGTTTTTTAGAAAACATTTATTTCACTTAAACTGATAACCCTACAATTTTGAAAGTTTGACATTATCTTTGAAGTTACAAATAGAACAAACAAAAAATATATTCAGAATTTTAAAACAACAGGAAATATTTTTTTTTTCAATAAAATGTAAAAATTTTGACTTATAATTCAATCTCAAACCTTGTGAAAGCGATACAAGCCTTACCGTTTGACGGATCAAAATGAAACTATGCCTAAAGATAGAAAATTATGTGGAGAATGAGTTGAGATATTTTTTTGCAAAAGTTACATTCGCTAAAGGGGCGTTACAGTACGATTTCTGTTTTCAGAAAATGTTTTTTTGACGCTAAACGGCACATTAAAAAATAATGAAAATTGACCAAAAATGGAGCGAAAAATTAGCAATTCATAAAAAAAAAATCATGAAATTTCAATTACGGGAAAGAGCAATAACGCTATAAAAACTGTTTGTTTGTCCTAGGCTAAGAGATAACCTGCTATTACATTGTCGAAGTTTTTACATTGTTTATATTGACTTAGAAATTTTTTGAGTGAATCCACTGAGATAAAATTGATATTTATAAAGGAACAATTTAAATTGTTTATTGACTTATATGAGATGTAAGAGGAATAATATTGTGCAGGAAAATGATAAAACTCACTCAGAAAAAATTCGTATATATGTTATTTGACAAAGAGGAAGGAAAATAATCTTATTAAATACTAAGAAGCCATAAAATTCCCAGTATAATAATTCTGTAAAAAACCAAAAATGTAAAAGATAATTCAAAATTGAAATCTTTCGTTTAGAGATTAAAAAATGTAATTATCGTACATCTTTAATTATAAATCACCTTAAAACAACATTTTTTCTTCGCTGTTTATGATGTTTTTCAAAGAAAAAAAGGGTATTTTCCTGTTTTAAATTTGAAAATTTTATTTTAATATTCAATGTAGAAGGATGTCAAGTAAACGATGTAAGAAATCCACTGGCTATTTGAACAAAAGCCATGTTCTCTTGTGGGAGAATATTTCCTTTCAAGAAATGTTCACTTTGGTTTTTCAAAAATGTTATTACTGCTGTAGTTAAACTAATGAAATTATTTGCATCAGCTGTGTGATGTACAAAAATAAGGTTATATATTGATATGTCCTTCAATCACTATCTGTACTACCTCAGGAATGAAAGACTAATAATCATATCCTTATATCAATATCCTTATGTTAATGTGAAAAAAAACCCATAGTCGAAATAACTGATTTATGAATCAATTCCTTTCTGTGTCTGTACATGTAAAATGTAATAAATAACCAAAATAGTAGTAATAGTAGTGGTCATTGTAAAACAATCATGTTGTAGCCCTGAAGATGACATAAATATATGTCTAAGCGTCGGCAAAAGGACTAGTTTAAAATCATTAGACCTCAACCCTCAAAAAAAATTACATCATATAAATATTGGGTCAAGAGAACAAATCATGAATATCCAATATATATAGTAATATAGTATAGTATATTATAGTACTATAGTATTATATACTACAGTACTATATTGATTTGTGTATTAAAACAATAACACATACCTATATTTACTCACAATATGACAAATTAATTTAAAATACAGAATAATGTGCTCGTTATTTATCAAATAGTATATATAATATAGTATATATAGTATATATATAATATATATATATATATATATATATATATATATATTATATATATTTATAATATAGTCATTCGATATATTTCCTTAAAGAAAACAAGTAAAATAGTGTTTTATTTAAAGAGATTAAGTGAACCAATAAATGACGTAATTGAAATGATGTTGCTTGAGTGACGTCATGTGGAAGTTATGCACATCATGCCCTGTGATTGGTCAGTTCAGAATACGACTTCGTAGTGTTCTAATACATCCGCCATAATGAAATATTATTCTCTGAAAAGAACAATATTCCTGAATATTTAAACAAATCGTAAGTACGACTGTTTCTGCAACTATGTAGGTATATTTTTAACAATAAATTAGTTCAATAATAATAATAATAATAAATAAATAATTAGATGAAATTTCTTAGTGATTATGTTTAACCAAATGGCTACTTCAGTTATAGGTTAGCGTCCTTTCTTTAAAAAAGATTATATTAAAATCAATAATACATACCTATATTTATACACAATGTGACAAATTAATTAAAAATACAGAATAATGTGTTCGTTATTTATCAAAATGTCAAACAAATATCCTACCAGAAATAAATTATTGAAATAATTAGAATTTCATTTTAAATTATTAAAGTTTAATGGAATATATTACTTTCTAATATTATGTGTAACTCTTACAGTTTGAATTCAATAATAGTTATCATTGTTTTTATGATTATAGTTGTTTCATGTTTAATTCAATTAACTATTTCAATTCAGTTATTAGTATTAATTTTGTTATACAATGTAATGATGTATCATTTAACGTTCATTTTACTAATTACTGGCATATTCTTTTAATTAATAAATAAAAATCATTCTTTATAATCATATAATGGAAAATTACGTTAACTAAAACTGATTTAGAAAAAATATGAGAACATAATACAGGACTAAAGCCATGTCTACAATAACCTTGTGCATAGAACAAGCTCAGCATTTTACAACTTCCAATATTAATTTAACATCCATTTCTTTTACCTGTATTATAATTGTTAACCAATTGAAATCATTATGAAGCAATGAAAAGAGTTGGGTAACTGTAAACTTACTTTTGGTTCATTCTTTGTTATCATATAGTTGTTAAATTCATTGAAAATTTTTAATATTTTGAAACTGTAGTTTCTATATACAGTCATATTTATAATTTTGACATTATGAATTGTTTATCATTAAAAATTATATCAACACTAAATGATAGGTTGAGCACTTTAAATGTTCATTACTTGTTCAATCTGTTATAATGTCATATTTCTTCCTATTGGTAGATTAATTAAGTTATTTACTAATTTCATAATAATTCCTCTTGCTAAAAACCTCAATAGTTCAATTCAACATTCATATATTGTATTTAATTTCAACTAATTTACTCTGTTCTTTTCTAACTTCTAATATAAATTTAATATCCAGTTGAATTTAGTATTATTTTAATACTTGTATTATATTGTTCACCAATTAAAATCTTTATGTAGCAAAGAAAAGATTTTGGCAATTGTAAACTTACTTTTGGTTCATTCTGCATTATCACATATTTTTTTTCATACTTTGAAACTGTAGTTTCTATATATGATCAATCATATTAATAATTTTTATATTATGAAATGTTTATTATTAAAAATTATATCAACACAATTATATAAAAACTATTTAAGTATCTATGAAATTAGTTTTTAAATGTGTTTAAACTAAATTTAATCCTATATCATGTTTATTAAAGAAGTAATTTGCCAAATTTCTCTAATTTCTAGATTTTTTAACACTTTATTTTGATTATTTGAGCATTTGTTTTAATGAAAATAAGGATTTTTTAAAGGTAATTCAGCAAAAAGAAACTTTATTTATGGTAATAATTTCCTTTTAAAATTATTAAAATTGGATTTGTTTTTACCAATTTGTTTTAGTAATTACCGAATAAACTTCAAGATGTTTAAAACATTTTTCTTAACTTACTTCAGTATATTTGTTTGTGATATATATTTTATATCAAAGAAAGATATATCACAAAGAATAGATTAAGATATATGGTTGTGGTTTTTGTTTCAGGATATTCATGTTTGTGATATATTTATAGATCACTGAGTTGTTACCAGTCTTCAGAGTGATTCACATCTATTTTCCTGATGACGAAGCCATCAAAATATAGCAGTGAGTTTCTGTTTCATTTCTGTGTGTTGTTTTTTGTGAATATAGTTTACATATATATATTAATAGTTGGATTTTTATCAAATGTCATTTTTCGTTTTGGTTCTTTTGTTGTTGGCTTTGAAAAAGGTTTAGTTTGAAAAGGAACTTGAAAGGATATGGGGAGAAACATACTTTATTTATTTAAATAAGAAATGAATACCAGATCTGTGTTTTTGTTTGAATACCACATTTAGTTGTGTTTAAGCAAAACTAAAGTTTGTTTACATATGAAAAGGATGAACATTCCATTTCAGTTGCATTTAATTTTTCAATAAATATTAAATATGGCTCCTGACTTTACTTCACTATTTAATTTTGCCTTACTGAAATTTGAGGTTGACAACCTTCTGTTGTAGAAGAATACATGAGGGTTTTCCTATTTTCTAATACAGGCTGTTAAATGTCGTTTTATTATCAATTTTTACTTTACTATAAATAAAGTATAGTGATTATGAAAAATTCGATCTTGAGGTTTTGACAGAATTACATGTTTTGAGGTCCCAGAGGTTGTTTTATGAAGTTTTTTGATGATGTCTTTGTGTGGGTGGGTGGGTGAGTGTGTTAGCATGCTAACACATGGACCATGCTACGGTCCAGAATCTTTGATAGATCAAGTTGATATTTTACACAAAAATGGGCCCTATCATAGTATAGATGATCCCTATTGTTTGGGAAGAATTATGCATGACGGGAAGTCACTTTTTTTGCCAAAAACCTGTTTATAGACAACATTTTTTCTCCCAAACTCCTAACTTTAGAGTTTTGAAATGTTGACACTATCTTTGAGTTACAAATGCAATAAAAGAAAAATATTCAAAATTTAAAAAAACTGCAAATATTTTTTTTCAATAAAATGTAAAAATTAGAACTTTAATTCAATCTCAAAGCTTAAGAGAGCCATACAAGCCGTATGACCGATCAAAATCAAACAATACCTAAAAATAGATCATTGTATGGAGAATGAAATGAGATATTTGTTTTTAAAATTACATTCGCCAAAGGGGCGTTAAAGTACGATTTCTGTTTTCAGAAAATGTTTTTTTAACGTTAAACGGCTCATTAAGAAACCATGAAAATTTTACCAAAAGGGAACAAAAAATTAGTAATTTAGAAAAAAAATCATGAAAGTTCAATCATGGCAAAGTGCAATAAAGCTATAAAAACTGTTTGTTTATCCCAGACTAATGGATCACCTGCTATACTTGTCGAATTTTTGATATTTTTTTACATTGTTTACGTTGACTTAGAATTTTTTTGAGTGAATTGACCGAAATAATATAATGTTTATAGATATAATGAAAATTTTGAAATGATTTAACGACTTATATGTGATATAAAAAGAATATAATTCTTATATGTAAAAATTCAACGACAATAGAGCATATTAAACATATAATTTCTGATTCTTTTCATGGTATGATGAGTTTGTCTAACAAAATGTTCTAATCGATCTACATGTTGTAACATTCTACAAGGATTAATATCAGATGCTTATTTTTTTTATGTTTATGAATGACATTATTTTTGGTTAATACAGAAGTTTGTGGAATGAACTTTTTCATCCTGTAAGAGACCTTCTATGTTTTCGACTAATATCCATTTTTTTCACTATTCTTGTCTAATAGTTCATACCATTATACTTAAAAATGTCAAGCTTCCAGCTTTTAAATTTAAAATTGTACAGAAAAGTCGGCTTCGAACTTGATTTGGGAATACAAAAGTCGCTATTTACCAACATATTTTTTCTCAATATACATTTACAGCAAAGTGTAGAGTACAGCACGTGAGAAAAAATAACATTCGCTCAGAGTAAATTGGATTTTTATGATTTTTGACTAAGGGAAAGAAAAGTGAGTTTTTAAAAAACTCTAGCATGCCATAAAATTTCCAGTATAATAATTTGATAAAAGACTAAAAATGTAGAACATTATTCAGAATTAAAAAAAAATTCTTTTAATAATAATAAATGAAATTAACCTACATCTTAAATTAAAAATTATCTTAAAACGACATTTTTTCTTACATATTTTTGTCATTTCAGACAAAAATTTGTAGTGCTTTTAATATACCTAAAATATTTTTAATTTCTAAATGGGAAAATTTGTCTTAAGTATTAAATGTAGAAGGAGGTCAGATAAACTATGTAAGAGATCCACTGGCTATTGGAGCAAAAGCCATGCTTTCTTGTAGAAAATTATTTTGTACAAGCAAATTTTTAATTTACTTTTTATAATGTTATTACTGCTGTAGTTATACTAATGATTGTATAACTGTTAATTGTGTGACATACAAAAAAAGTGGATCAATCACTATCTATACTACTTCAGGAATGAAAGACTAATAAACATCTCCCTTTTAGACTATATTATGCTTAAATGAGACATTATATATTATATACCCAAGAAGTTTGATATTAAGTTTACTTATAGTGAAGTTGAGTGTAGGCCACTCCAGATTTTTTTTAAATTTGAATTGGGTTAATTACATTAAATTTTATTTCCAAATCTTCTCCTATGTTAAATACATGTTCAATTTATTCTATATGTCGTTAAATTTACTGTAAAAAAGTAGCTAAATTTTCCCTTTTGTTCCTACAGCTAATAATTATTTAGATATTCAAATTTAAAATTGTAGATTTAAACTGAACGATAAAATACAAATCAAAACCATTAAAAAACGAAGCGAATATTCTAAAAAGGCTAAATGACAAATAAAAAAGTAATAATACGTGAAATTCTAAAAATGCTGCTGATGTATAGATTTGCTCAGCATGGTTGAAAATGTGGCTTCATACACAGTATCATATTAAATATTACTCACCAAGTATTTAATCTAACTTTTGTATGACTTATTTTTGCCTATCATTCACATAGTACATTTTATTTGTATTCTCTTTGGCTTTCTCAGCAAAGACAAAGATTAAATGTCAGAATCTTGGCTGTTTTTTTTTTACAAATTATTCTTTGTTTCACTAAAGGCGAAAAGTTCCAGTATTGTTCTATATATCTAATACTGAAGCAATTGACATCATAAACAAAATTAAACTTATGACGCTATTGTTTTCCAGAGCTGTGTGGTCTTAAAACAAAAATTATGCATAGTTTCTGGTATTTTAAGTCAATCCTACTCTTAATTAGCTAAAATATATTTACTAATTAACACTGTTTAGTATTACCAAGATAAGTAATACTAATTCCCTATCACTTACACCAAAACATTCGGTTAGCTTTCGTACAAATATTCACAACTACTCTATCACTAATCTGAGAGATTTTCCAACATTAACACAATCCTATTAAAGTGTTTTCCTGTAAAAGCCTCAACCTCTTCATTTGTAGTTACTGACAACACAAAGTAAGGTTCCCACAGTTATTGCAATGATTATAAGCCTATTTTCGATTATCCTTTCTGATGCTTCTATATTGATATGTAGAATTGTAATTTACATTTGAAATTTAAGACCCTCTAATCTTTGTCTTTGTGAAAAAAAAATGTTCCTTTTAGCGTTATTGGATATTAGGTAAAAGATTATGTGTAAATTTTTATTAATCTAAAACCAATGTAATACGATTAATTGTTTAAAAAACGATTTGGATTTCTTAAAACTGTTACTTTGTTTGACAGCCAACAGATGGCAGCAAAATTCAGTTGTTTACTCTTACAACTTGCCATACCATTTTACCATAAACAGGATCAGAAGCAATCATTCTTCTCTAAACAGTAGTTTATTCCTTAAAACTAGTGTGCGTAGTGATTTTTGTGTTTGCGAGGAGGGGCTAGATTCTATTGAACACGTATTTTGGAATTGCAAACTACACGTATCAGAGAGAAACGACTTGTTAAAAACAGTTCAAAGAGAGATTGGCTTTGGTCCATACTCAATTTTGCCTATGTTGAGTTTCAGGTGTGATAACTATTCAAATGTATTAACAAGTATTGTAAATTTTATTAGACGCATTAAGCGAAATATCTGACTGCACAATTTAGATATATAGGTTGACAATTGTAAGTTTGATGTATGTGTTTTATGGTGTGTTGTAATTTTAATTTGTATTCTCTTGTAATTCTGGCTATGTATATATCTGTATAAAAAGCCAATAAAAATATATTCTATTCTATTCTTACAACTTGCCAAGAAAATGATTTATTTGTGAACTTAGAGTGTTGAAGAAAAAATACTTTTCACTTTAGTAAGTAATTAATATTTGATGTTTGACTTTAAATTAAGTATATGTCAAAATAATGTCATTTAACGTAACTTTCACTTAAAACGGACTGTCTAATGTAAAACATATATTTTTTTAAAAACAAATTTCTAATTCTAACATTATTCATTAAAAATTAATGAATAATGAATTGATTTAAAAATGTACACATCACAGTTCTCATTTCTAAATAAGATATAAGAAATTTTATACTAGATCAATTCCTTATCAGTACATCCACTTAAAACTATGAAGATAAAATCAAAGAAAGACAAATATGACTTTAACTCTGATAAGACTGACTATTAAGGAATGATAATCTCGGAGTGATTTCATATGTAACAGTTGTAAAAATTCTTTTTAAATTAATATTTATTTATTGGTATAGACTTCTGGAGTATTTTCTTTTTTATGGTCTTTATGGAGCTTTAGGTTATTTTATAGAGAGGCATTTGATAATGTTACTGCTCAGATGATTTTGATTGACAAATTTTATAATTTTCCATGACCTCAATATTATTGTTATTTACATTTTTTTCTTGATTATAGTAACTAAAGAAATTATCACAACGGTCATAGTTTTCAAAAATAAGTATTTCTCAAACTTATTTGAAGTATGGGCTGTTTTTTGTTAACTTTCAATTATTTATAGCTCTTAAACATTGCGTGTTTTGTAGGCACTATTTCCAACTGATCAGATATGTTCAACACCCCAAATTGGTTATAAGTTATCAAGTTGATACCGTTTGAAGAATAATAAGCTTAACATTTTACCTTATCTTTATTAGTTAACAAATTATTAGTAAATTACAGGATTACTAACAGCCTAATATTTAGCTACTATAGTGCTAATTTTTTACGTCATTCTCTAACATGTTTTTCTTTCATGTAATTCAATTCCGGATGGCTTCCTAGCAGATTTAATACAGGTATGGTATAGGAAACTGTATCACTAAAGACTTTGTGATTTAATTATTGTGGAAATTCCAATTAATCAGTGGTTGTGATTTCCATGGTCTTTGTAGGTATTTATGTTGATGGGATAAAATAATTTAGAATTTGTTTTCAGTGTTTCAAATTTGTGGTACATTTATATGGTGTTTATTGAATTTATGTTTTACTAAATACAACAAAGGATGACAAACTTGTATCAACTGCTTGCTTCATTATTTAAAAAAGAAAGTAAACTTGATTTAGCTAAAGCTAATATTATTTTTAAAATCTTATTGTCATTCATAATATTTCTTTTTATAAAAAAGATATTATAAAAAAATAATTTCAACATTAACATTCCTAGTCGGTAGTTTGTCTGTTGTATTGCAGAACAAAAAGAAAATAACTAAATAATATTTCCTCGAATTCTATTTCTTTTTAAAAAAAATCTATGTCAATTTTTTTAGAAATGGCTCTGTTAGAGAATTTAACTTTGCTCAGCTGTTGAAATTTAAGATAATCTATCTAGTGTAATGAAATGATAATAACCCAATTAACTTTCTTTTTTTTTCAATACAATTAGTATAATTTGTTTCTTAAATTTTTGGTAATAGATTTTCAGTGTTTAATTCATATAAATGTAGCAATTTGAAACTGAGATAATCTTTATAAATAAAATAATGATTTTGTCTGTACATTGCTTAGAACTGACTCATTTCAAGTTTTCTTTACGTTTCATACATTGGAGAAACCGAATCCACCCTTAGAAAAATTTCTGTCGGTTTGTCGGTTTGTCCGCAAAACTTTGTCACAGGTAAACTCAGCTACCATAAGACATATAAAGCTGAAACTTTTACAGTAGATTTGTGTAGGTCTAACTTAAAATATAGGCTATGAATTGATTGGAAATTCAACGTAGAAGTGAAGTTATGGACGTTTTAACGCAAAAATGTTTGTCACAAAGTAAACTCAGCCACCATAAGACATAGCGAGCTGAAACATTGACACTGGATTTGTGTGTGCCTAACTTAAAATATGGGCTCTAAATAGATTATTAATTCAGTACAGAAGCGAAGTTATGGGGCTTTTAGCTGTATTTTCCTAACTTCACAGACAAGTTTGTTTTGAAAATACACAGGTGTGGCAAGTACGTATTGTTAGTTGATTTTAATTTCAATTGAGCATATGAATATATTGCGTATTTGACATAATTGAAATGGTGTTTCACAGAGTTAAGGATGTACTATCTATTGAGAATAAATGTTTTGTAAACGAGCAATTCTCAACTCTTAATATGAACAGAGAGGAAAAATCAACAAACAAGTTCTTACGCTATATGAAGCCGAGAAAGAACTTACAAGTCAGTAAAGAGATTGGATTAGTGACGAAGAAGCAGTTCATTATCTAATTGAATTTCTTGACTCTGAATTTATTTCTCCTGGACTGCCTGCTCATGAGTTAAAAACTTAAAGTAGAGCACCAATCATGCTACAATTTAGTAGCAGTAACAAATTTCATGTTACGAAACATGAGTGCCCCAAAACTGTGCAACGGGACACGACTCTGAGTTCGTGCTCTACACAGATATGCCATAGAGGCGGACATAATGACTGGATGTGGTATTGGGGAGTCTGTGTGTATACTTCACATACCATTGATTCCGAGCCACTGTCTGTTTACGTTGAAATGATTGCAAAGTCGGGTCAGAGTCTATTTGCAATGACGTTAACTAAGTCGCAAAGGGAGACTTCATCTAACGCAGGAATACAAGGTAGCAAAACCAAGTTTTTCTCACATGGTCAAATGTAGTTTACATGCTCAAGAGTCAGAGGTTTCAACTCTTTCTTCTACCATGAACCTGAAGGACAGACAGCTAATGCAGTGTATAAGCTGGAGGCATTTGTTTAACACTGTAGTAATAATGGTATTTTCTACTATTCTATAATTTCTAATGACATTTTGAAATACCAAAAATGACGGAACTTCTGATTCCTCCGTGGTATAGCCGAAAGGCAATAGGCACACGGCAGTAAACCAAAACAGGAAATTCTGATTCCGTCAAAGACGGGTACGTTTGCTATGTATTATATATAACTGTCAACTTTTTTTTAATTTAATATTTGCTTAATAAATACACTGGTAATAATGTAAGGTATGGGACCAGAGTAGCCCAGTGGCTTGCGTGATCGCTGATGACGTAGTGCAAATGTATTATAAATAAATGTAACAAACAAATATTTTTTTGAATTTAAAATGTGGATAATATAAAAGATGGTAATAAAGTAAAGGATCTAGCCAGGGTTGCCGTAGCTTGCTTGCTCGCCGATGACAGTAGTGCAAATGTATTATAAATAAACACAACAAAAATATTTTTTTTTAATTTAATATTTGCGTATATAAACACTGGTAAAAAGTAAGGTATGGAACCGAGTAGCCCAGTGGCTTGCGTGCTAGCTTTTGACTGGGAGCACGTTAATTAGAACTAACTCATTTCAATTTTCTTTACGTTTCATACTTCAGAGTAGCCACATGTACCCTTAGAATAATTTCTGTCTGTCGGTTTGTCCACAAAATATTGCTACCATAAGACATATAAAGCTGAAACATTGATTGTAGATTTGTGTATGTCTAACTTAAAATCTAATCTTTGTATACAGAGGCTTTTTTTTAGCACTGTACTAATAATGGTATTTTCTACTATTCTATAACTTCTAATTGTAGTATTAGTATAATACTATAATTGATATTTTGGAATACCAAGTATAATAGAATTTTTGATTCCGTCAAAGACGGGTACGTTTGCTAGTCAATTACTAAAATTTTGATTTCCTTAACCCATTAATATATTAAATTATGAACATAGCTTCATTTTATTTCTAAAATATTTATATCAAAACGAAATCACTTGCTTTTATCTATATTCATAATTGTAACAACTTCCAATGGATTAAATAATAATAATAATATTATTCTTAATTTTCCAATTCAGTGAAAAACTTAAAGCTAGATCAGTTGTTCTGAATATTAGTTGGTTTATAAAAAAACTTCAGAAAAATTTTGGCTCTTTTGAGATTTTAAGATAAATTACGTTTAATTAATAATGTTTATAAAATATAATATGTTTACTTCATAAACTAGTCTTACTTAACTGTAAAATTTGTTGACACTTATAAACCTCTGTAGAATAATTATCATTATTTATTTATTTATTTATTTACGACTAGGAATATTAAATATCATTTTTACTTTTCCAAACTTGATCAAATTTTTAGATCTCAAAAATCCAGAAAACAAGTTTTCGATGTTTTTTCAGAATAGTATTCTCAAATAACTATTAAACTTCATTTCTTTACTCTGATTGATAATAACATTCAAAATCAAAATTGTTGTTTAAAATATATAATTTTACTTTAAGCAGCCCTTTTATTTTTGATTTAACAATTTGAAATGAGTTGATATTCTCTTTAATATACACTTAAAAGAAAGGACTACACTCTTCTTGAAGAAAATTATAAAAAAAAATATATCTTCACGAAAATCTCTTTTGACATCTGAGAAAAAAAATTGTTTGTAAATGTTAAATATCTAAATAAATACTTTTTGATATTTTTAATAATTATAATATTATGTTAATAACTTTAAAATTCAAAGGGTATGATATTTTAATGACATACATATGTTGTTAACATTATATATATTTATTTTGTTGTTAATGGTTGTGTTATAATTTTATAATTTTTTTTATGTTTATGTGTATTTAAAAACTTCTTTACAAAAATCATAAGCACTTTTTTTCCCTGAAAACAAGTTGTAAACTGAAGTAATCCATCTTTATTTTCTTTTATGTTCATCAAATATTATTCTTTTAGTCCTAGAATAGAAAAGTTTTAATATTGGAGAGGATTTCAGAATATAATGTAAAATACCTAACAAAATTTAATTTTCTACTTTTTATTAAGTTAAATGATGGTGATTTCTTCTTTTAATTGAACTAAATTTAAATCTAAAAGCGCATGGTAACAAATCAGTTGACTCCTATATTAACTGATATATTAAAGTTCAACATTTTGCTCTAAAAAATAATAATTATTAAAGCATAATGCAATTTAAATGTTGACAGGTAAACAATAATTAAAACGAGTTCAAGCAAGCAGCCTGGATTTGTCCGAAGGGTGGTTTGTCATGGTCAGTGAGCAAATGACCCATGTCTATGCATCTGAGAAATTGGAGCACTTGAGGGAATCTTTAGAGCCATTGACAATCCCAAGGGTAATTTCTAATCATTTATATTATTCGAAACTATCTGAATATCTTCTTTTGAGCTATTTTTATTTATATTTTTGAATTACTGATTTATTTGATATAACTTGATGTTACTTTCATTACTTGTAAATATCGTACTTTACGTAACTTGTCCGTAATGTACCATTACTGTTTCTTTACTCACATTACTCCTTTGGTCATGAACATGCATTTTCAATACAACATGCAAGAATAGTAATTCAAATTATTAGTATTGTTAGTGCAACAAAGGTTGTTTGAATGATTTAAATTATAGTATTAAATATGTTTAAGAATATATTCGATCTATTGGAACATCAAATTATAGATTTTGATAAAAAAAAAGCACAACATAATGCTTAGTGTTAAACTTATACTTAAGGTTAAAGTTAGATTAAGGTAGCACTTAAACTTTAAACGTGGTGGATAAGTTAAAAAAAGTACATTCTTGGATTAAATCTTCAGTCAATGATTCTTTTAAGTTAAGGAAGAAATTAAATTATTTTGGTGAATTATTCTGGCATTGGAATGAAAATACAAATTTTAGAGACAATAAGAGGTAAAAGAAGTGAATAAGATTATTCGTATTGGAATCAGATTACAAAGAAATAAATGATGCAACAAGATGAAATTGGCAGTGATGAAAATGTTTTGTAAGCTGTTAGGCTTTAGACTGATGAAAAGTGAAGGAAGTTTAAGTTAAGTGATAGTGGAGCGAGGGTGTGGGGTGAGAAGTAATTGCGGCAGTTTTACAGAGGGTGCTAGGGGGAGGATGGAATGATGATAGTTGATATAAGGGCGGGTCGTGGCGTGGCTCGAGCCAGATTTAATATTCGGCCCAGTTATAGGGGAGGCGATAATCCCTGTATTGGGGGCGCGATACATTAGCCCTGGCACCGTCTTGTTTATTAGCACCAAGGATAAGGGGGTATCCTTTATTAAAAACTCTTGCCCATTGGGCAAAGCTAATCACCGGCGCCTTGTCATTTCCTATCCAACCCCTCCGCAAAAACCATCCACTCTAATAAAACAGGGTTTATTTAGCAACACCCTTCTCCTCTACTAAAGCGATTATTGTCAAATCAAGTGGCGACAGAGACATACGAGCTGACGTTTATTGACTTTGTAAATCCTTCTAATAGATGATACATCAGCTCCGCATACATGTTCGGTAGAACAATTAGACTCCGGCTGGCATGCTTATTCCCTTACAAAGCTCCCTTACGTCACTTGTAATTAAACCCTACGGATTGGCTCAACTCTTACTCCAACCCTACTCCCCTTTAAATCCCTTCAAAGAATAATATTTTATTCAGACCCTTTAATAAAAGAGGAATCTATTTCTAATTTACATTTTGTTTTTAAACAAAGTGAAAATTTAAACTTAAGCATGATTCATTGTTATTTATAATTAAAAGAAAAATTTATGTTGATACTGATTTTATCATAGTATTTGATAAACATTATATTTTTAGAATAATTCTTTTTCTGACTCTAAATATAAACGTAAGTAAATTAATGTAAAAAAATTAAAGTCAAACATAGAAATGGATTACTTCATTTGTAATAAACAGCATTCAATTAACTATAGTCACATATCTAAAATTATAACCTTTCTTTATTTATTTGTTTTGAAACCATTAACAAAATTATTAATTAAAAGTTTAAAAATAATTATATTTAAATGCTTATTATATACTACTTTACGCTGGGTTGACTGTAATATCTATATTAAGTTGGAAAGAGATATTCAGAATGTACTATCACTGCACATTAGTGATATAATTTAATCAATGTATCATTGATTATGTATCAAAAGATGGGGGAGGGGGTGTTGTATAATTATATGCAATATAATTATATTGTTGTATAATTATATACTATAAGATTTGTAAAATTTATTGAATTAAAAACCGATGATTGGTTATGTTTAGGCCAAAAGCTTGTGGTAAATTAGCTATTAAAATTGAAAATTTATTTTTAGAATTTTAAATTTAGTTACAATGGGTAAAAATTTAGTTTATTTGGTTAAGTCATGTGTAGTGAGAGTACATGGTAAACTTCTTTGGTTAACTTAATATGGAAATTAGGGGCCAGGTTAGCTCAGTAGTTAACGTACTCGCCTCTGAACTGATAGAACCAGGGTTTGATCTCCACCTGGCCTTCGATTTATTCAAGCGGGAGGTGAATAAATCTGAGCACGTCGTCCCACGGAGGAGGACGTTAAACCGTCGGTCCCTACCCTGTACGATGTTAGGTACTCGTTAATAATCCCTACTCTAAATATACTTGAGTTAGGTAAAATTTAGGACTCTCACTGTAGAATCAATCATTATTTGGTATCACAAGGGGCCAATGCTCGGCCTACATGTGTTCCCTTGTGGGACTACCACTGCAACGTAACCTAACCTAATATGGATATTACAGCCAATCCAGCGTAAATTAGTACGTATATTAGATGCAACCAGAAAAAGATTAGGTAAAATTTAGTACTATTTGTTTAATATAAGATTTGGTGCCTACTTATACTAACGTATCTTTAACTATACCTATGTATATTTACATAAATATTGATAAAAGTATCAATCATGTAGCAGAAACAAAATAAAATTTTTATCAGAACTCGGTCAGTTCTTCAGGTCCAATTTAAACTCTCATTGTCAACGTTTCGGTTTTTATTTAAAACCTAAATAAAATGTCTAAATAGGAAATATAAGAAATAATACAATAATTGAAAAATCAAATATATATAAAAAGCACAGAAAGTTGCAAATACAAATACAATTGCAAAATACAATAGAAATGTTGACAATAGGTTGGTGAGAGAACTAACAGAAGTATAAAATTTTGAAACAAAAAAACTTATTTGTTACAGATATTTTTTAAAAAAGAAAACACTTTGCGAATATCAGCAACAACTGTGTGGTATGTATAAACACGTGACATTGAACCAAAAATAAAACGAGGCAACCAAATATCACCAGAGAACCAAAAAGTAACAAAAACAATTTTGTAACGATCAATAATGTTTACCTTTACACACCTAAATAAATATTATTTAAATTTATTAACGGATTAATTGTTCTTTTTAATATATAACATTTCCAAAGCCATATAAAGAATAGAGGAGACCTTGTATCAAAATTTTAAACTCTTTCTCTTTTCATGACTGTACTTTGATGAGTTTTGATGTGAAATCCCTCTTTACAAACTTTTCTGTAGAGGATTTGTTGACCTATTTAAGAATAGAACTAAATAAAAGAAATGTTATTATGCCTATTTCTGTGTCTGTTTCTTGTTGAATTATTCGCCTTTGTGTTGGTGATTGTTGCTTTTCTTTTGGAGATAAATTTTATAGGCAAAACTTTGGTTTAACTATGGGAAATTGTCTTTTCCCAATACTTGGTAATATTTTTATAGAATGTTTTGAAATGAAATTTCTTCGTAAGATTTTGCTAAGCAATGCTATATGGTATTGTTATGTGGATGATGTTTTGTGTGTATGGCCACACAATGAATGTGTTGCAGATGTTTTTTGACACCCTTAACACTCTTTTAACTTTAGAAGTTGAAAGCAATAATAAGTTGTCTTTTTTTAGATTTATATTTACATTGTTATGAGCACACTCTCAAATACAGTATCCTTAGAAAGCCTACTCATGTTCCTTCTTATGTTCATGTTTTCTCTTCTCATCCCTTTAATGTTAAAAAAGCGGTGTTCAGATATATGTTCTTAAAGGCATTCAAATTGTGTAGCGAAGTGTGGCGAAATGAAGAAATTGAACATATATATCAAATAGCCTCATCATTAAGATATCCAAAAACACTTATTGATAATGTATTGAAAAAAAACTAAAGAATCCTTGAGAACTGGTTTTGAGGAAGAACCCTTCATGAATAGAAATCTCTTGGTTGTGCCTTTTAGTCACCCTGTAAAAGACATTCATGTATTTTTGAAAATAATTGGATATCTCAGTTGTTCTCAGTAATGGTGGTAAATTATTGAACAGACTGTCAATAACTGTAAGGGGAAAGAAAGTAAAAGGTTATGTTTATAGGATTCCTTGTGAAGGTTGTAATTCTTCATGTATTGGACAAACGGGTAAAAGTTAACTTACTAGAGTAAAGCAACATAAATATTCTATTAGGAGGAAAGAAGAGTCAAGTGCTTTGTTTCAACATAGTAAGTAATTGTTTAACCACTACATAAAATAGGATGATTCTAAGGAATTGGTGTGTCTCTCGTCTGATGTTGAAAGAAACTTGCTAGAAAGTACCCTTATAAAATATCAGTTCGAAATTCTCAAATTGGACCTTGATCAGGCCGAATTAGACCTGTGGATGACCTTTGATATTATTTCTTTGCATAAGAGCTCTGATTAATTTGCTGATTCTAAATACATAGCTTTCTGTTTTGTTTAATTTCGTTTCTGTCTCCTTGTTTTCTTGTTTCGTTATTTATTTATTATTGTTTTTTCTATTTCATTTATTTTTTACTGTTTATTTTGTATTGTTTAATTATATTAGTATATATTATTTATTAAGCTACTATTGTCACTTGTATTTTCCAGCTGTTTTGTTACCTTCCTTCTGGTATCTCTTCTGTTATATTTAATTTTTTTTTACATATTATATTATATGTTTTTCTATTGGTTTTTTATTAATTATTTATTTTCTTTCTGTTTATTTGGTCGTTTAAGTTTATTGGTATATTTTTTTATTAAGCTACATTGTCATGTTTTCCAGCTGTTTTGTTACCTTCCCCCTGGTTAACTTTTCTGTTACCTTCTCTTTTCTTACTTTGTTTCCTCTCTGATGACATAAAGTAAAAGGCCTTAGAGCATTTATTTCTTTTGTTTTACTTTTTCCTTGTGGTTTGGACTTCATTGTTTGCATCACGTCTTTATCATATAAATGTGATGAAATATATATATATTCAACGTCATTATATATATTGAGCGTTGCCAATCTTCGAAGCGATTTACATCTATCTTCCTGATGACGAGTCCATCGAAATATAGTAGTGAGTTTCTGTTTCATTTCTGTGTGTTCTTTTTATGAATATCGTTTATGTATATATATACATAAATATTTATAAATAAATATTGAGTTCAATCCGTAAGTTCAAATAAAATTAATTCAATTTTACTTGATTCCATAAAACTCTTATTATTTCATTAGAAATAAATAGGAATAATTTCAATTTTAAGTTAATTAGTACAAACAGTTGCTTAAATAGTTACTTAGAATTAAATATACTGATAAATAACATCTAACTTTAATGAGTTCATTTAATAAAAATACACAAATTAGTTTTTCATTATTAACTTTACTATTTGTTTATAAAGTTTTTCTAAACTCTTCGAAAAGATAACCAAACCAAATTGACAGTGATATTAACTATGTAAACTGAGCCACACCTAAATGATAATTCATCAGATAATGTCTTTTGATATATATTTCATCACTATTCTTTATAAATACTCCAAGATGTATTCAAAAGCGTATATAATATATACAATTAACAATTATGTTATATTATATGTATATTCTTAATTTACTTAACTAAAATTGATTACATTATGCAATTGGGAACACATAAGTAAATTTATAGTCCAATTGTTTTATACAATTTGACTAACCAATTATACTACTTTTCTACTGCTCACTTGTTAGAGAATCACTTTTACCAATTGTAATTTATATTTTTCAAAAGGAGCCTACAGGTTCATATGGGAGGCCTACAGTTTGTCTTGCTTTGATCTTATTTAGAAAGGTGTTCTCAACCTTCCTTGGCCCATGCATTTCTCTTGCCATTTGTAACCGTGCCATACCCTACCCTTTTATTCATCATTTTATCATTAAATGATTTTATTTTTTCTTTATATATATATATGAGTTAGCTTCAGCTACTCAAAGGGACTACTTCTGCCCGGTGACGACGACTGTCGAAATATCGTTGTGAGTCTTTTGTGTTGTGTCTTTATTTGTTTTTCTCTTTCCTGTGTGAACTATATATATTACCGATAAATCGAACAGTCCTCAGGAAAATAACAATTAAAATATGAAAATGAACACACAAAATTAGCTTTGATACTTTTCTTACCTAAGGGGTTTCTCAGAATAATTGACTAATATAACACATTGACTATCGTCACTCTATATTAATATATATATATATAATATACGAATGTTTTCAAATCTCGACCACATATATTTAACACTATTTTTCTTTCTTATCAAGGTTTGGTCTAGCTTCAATAATGGAACATAAAAGATATGATTCATATTCGAAAACTAAGAATGCGTGCAATAAAAAAACTGATACAGTAAACCTAAGTAAAATAAATATACAGTATATTACTTAGTGATTAGTAAATATGGTTGTAGTTTCCTGGTCCTTTTTTCTTGTTTGATATAGTGTTAATGAGTTTTTAGAGTTGTTTTTAGCTATCAAGTCTGATTAGAAGGTTCAAAAAACTGTCACTAGGGCAGCACACTAGCTGTTTTGAACACAAACCGTTATGTAGTTAGTTCCTCATAATAGAAAACAACCAAAGTAATTATGTATATTAATTAAATAATGTAATATAATTATGTTTCATGTTATAGTAACTAAACTCTGTATTGATGTAGCCCTGAAGATGTCTACAAATATAGACGAAACGTCGGCTTAAAGGTGTTGCATTATTGAAGCTAGACCAAACCTCGATAAGAAAGAAAAATAGTGTTATATATATATATATTATTGAAAATGACACCAAATTTAGCTGATACCTATTTCTTAAAAAGTTTCTAAATTTTTCTAAATAACACTCTCGTTATTTCGTCTACACAATAAAGTACATCTCCTATGGTCGACATGTTTCGAATGATCAACATTCATCATCAGGACGTGAATAAGATCTAAGGTGAAATATCTGGTTTATATATACATGGAGAAGGTAGAAGGGGTAGCTAAGGGGAAGCTAAATTTGGTGTCATTTTCAATAATGTATGTGTCAAAGCAGGACTGCTACCAAAATTTACGAATATATATATATTGATGACGGTATTCTAGCATGATCACATTTTTGATATATTCGTTGAATTTGCATTTAGAGGATATTGTTCAGATCATCAACATTGAAATTCAATTATTTATATATATATATGTTAGACAAACGGGCAAAAGTTTGTTTATTAGAGTGAAGCAACATAAATATTCTATCAGCAGGCAAGAAGAGTCAAATGCTTTGTTTCAACATATTAATTTCAACAATCATTTCATAAAATGGGAAATTCCAAGGAATTGATATTTCTCTCGTCTGATATTGAAAGAAACTTAGTAGAAAGTGATCTAATTAAGTATCATTTTGAAAAACGAATCAATATAAGTCATGGGCGGGCTATTTAGATTAGATGAATTCTTAATTCAAGGCATTGTTAAGCAAATTGGACCTGGGGGTGATCTTCGTAATGTATGAGTATCTATGGACATAGACTCTGACCATATTGTTGATTCAAATAATATAACTTAATGTTTCGTTGAATTTAATTGTTTTTATATTTTTTAATTATTATTGATTTATAATTCAATTTCTTACTGTTGGACCTGTATTGTATAATTTTATTGGATATTTTTTCTTATCAAGCTGTATTGTCATATTGTGTTTCCAGCTGTTTTGTTCTTTCCTTCTCCATTGCTTTTATGTTATCTTCTCAGTTTCACTTTGTCTGCTCTCTGATGACATAAATTAAAAGGCCTCAGAGTATTTTTTCTATTGTTTGCCTTTTTCTATTGTGGTTTAAACTTCATTAGTTGCATCACGTGTTTATTTATTGTGTTTGGGAGCAGTCCTTCTTGAAAACATGCATTTAAAAACTATATCTGATTGCACTTGATTTAACTTCATCGAATATGTTTCTAAATTTCGAAATTTTTTCTTTTCTTTATTTATTGCACTAATGTTTTGTTTATGGGTTAATTTTGCTTTTACATGTTTTTATAATTCACACTGCAGAAGATTATAAGAATTCAAAGAAATATGGTGATTTAATTTTTAAGTTTAACCCTAAGAATTGAAGAAAATATTTCGAAATTTAGAAAAATATTCGACGATTAAATATCAAGTGGAATCAGACATATAGTATATATATAGTAATGCAGTATGTTAAGTCAATATAGAATCTAATAGAGAACATAGAGTCAAATTAAAAGCACACACTTACAGTCCTATATAATATATATATGGTTTAGAACCGTCTTCAGGAGAATAAGAGAAACCAAGCGCACTGGCTCAGAGACGGTTGAGACCCAACCAAAAATTATATCTTATTATTATTCTCCAACGAAAACAGTATATATATATATATATATATATATAGTAGCAGTTTGCTTCTAAACGCGAGCAAATCTAATGCCGTCTAGATGCTACATTATGATGTATTTGAAATTTAATTATAATTTCTTTATAATTTTTCTATGTAATCCTATTTAATTAATAGCTATATTATATATATTTGTATAGGATGGCAGCAAATCTTCTTTTAAACATGTTGAATTGAAATATGCAGTAGTCTTTGTATTACGACTTTTTTACGGACTGTAACTAATTTTCTGATTATTTTTCTTTTATTTTGGGGTAATTCCCAAATTAACTTTGGCAGAGACTTAATATATATATACGAGTATAAGGTTACCATTGCTATATTTGACTTACATTAAATTATAATTATGTTATTATTGAAATGTACGTATTGTTGCAGGTACAGACGAAAGGATACCTGTACACAGGTTAGTGAGTTTAGTCTAATAACAATATGATTGGGCAATGGTAACACAATGGCATATTTGTTTAATTATTGTTTATGTTTTTTAATAATCTTAGCTACACTCCAATAGATTTAAGTTGGAAATATAGTCCACTAGGGATTATAGCACGCGTACAGGCACATATAATATAACCTATATTCGTTTAGCTTTTTATGTAAATATATATAAGAAGATTACTCATAAACACGTGAAATAACAATCAATGATCAAATCAACGATACTTGTTACGGTTGAAAGATCTTAGTATTGTTTTCCCATTTCATATTGTGGTTTGATCATTGTATATATATATGTATGTATCCCAATCGTAGTACTCGACGCTGGTGAGATTCAATAATTTTCCATAAAAGTTCTTTATGAGTGCACATTCAATATTATTACTTTGTCTTCCGCAGGGCACAAAAATTAATTCCTTAGCTTTGTCCCAATTTATTGTATGATTTTTGTCCGTTACATGTAAGAACAGAGGCACTCTTTTCATCTTCCCGTCTCATTGAATATTTGTGTTGTTTTAATCTTCTAAGGAGACCTTTACTCGTCTGTCCAATATAAGAAATTTCGCAATCAGTACAAGGTATCCTATATACATAGCCATCTCCACCTCCCCTTATTATTAAAAAGCCTATTAAACAAATTGCTATCATTACTATACACAACGGAGAGGTCCAGCTTTTTCAAAAATGAGGGCAGATTCTTTCAAACAGGGGATCTATGGAATGACTAAAGAATTCCTTCCCATGAACTGTTCTTCATTGTTTGATGTCATGGTAAACACTGTACTTTAATTCATTGTTCATTCATCATTCATTTGTTGTTTATAGAAAATCAACAAATGTATCATCCTATATTCATTTCTTCTCTGCTCATCCTCCTAAAGTTAAAAAAATTGTTTTTAGTTGTATATTTTTGAGAGCATTAGAAACTTACAATGGAGAGTTTTTAGATGAAGAGATCAAAAATATTTATAACATGTTCTTTAGTGTATCCGAAAAGATTAATTGACAATATCAAGAAAAACCATGACAATGAAACAAATCATGACATCAAGGAATGAAAAAACAGTTCAAATGAAGGAATTTTCCTCTATCACATTACAGTGGGTACACTACAGTATGTATACACAGTTTTTGGAGGTACAGGAGCAGTTCTTAGCAACAGGATGGTGAAGAGAAATGAGGAAGGAGGTTGAGAAGCGGGCAAGTCAGGCAACCTCGTCGATCACAACTCTTTGTGCCCACAGGCGAGTGGTTAGACCTCCTGGATATCTGGTCTCTGAGGGGAGAAGAGGTTGCCGAGGTTAGAGGGACGTCTATAGGAGAGGCGGGGTTGACTGGGGAAGATAGTGGATGTGGAAGAAGAGTCGTATATGATAGGGATTAGAACTTTGAGGATACGTTTGAGTTTATGGATACCTGGGAAAAAGGTTGTCACAAGATGGGTGGGGTCATTGTGGGGGGGGGGGGGGGGATGCGGTAGAACAAGGTTTGATGGGTACATCGGTAGGGATAGTCTTCTTACTAGTATCGCTGGAGGATAGCCACGCTCCAGAATATATATATATATTTCCAGCGTTGTGTTTACTTTACTATAAGACATCTTGCATCCTTGTAATACGTCAACGGACATGAATATGTCCATGTCTAACCACGTCTACCTAGCGAGGAAGCCTTAGGCAAGACAACACCCAGTCATGTTTGATCCTGCACATGTTTGACCATCTCTCTGAAGCTTGTTCCTTTCCCAATTCATCATATTCACCGTCACTGACATCTTCAGTATATTATTATATTACGACCTGAATAGATCAACTCTAATTAAACTACAAGTATACACACCTGTCTTCTTCCCTTGTGATGTTCCATTTTTTTTAAAATCGTATTTGTTCCTTTGGCCATTAAGCTGAAGATATCCTCATTAAACAACAGTCTTCATGATTTCACTATTAATTTGTTTAATAAACCATTAGAATATTATTTGTCAAGAATTTTATGATATCTTTTACTGGAAAATCTAAACAACGAAAAATATCAAAATAAAAGGAAAACTCGTTTTTTTTAATTCATGTGAGAGGATCTCTATTTAGCCATTGTTGAATAAATTGTCAATTGATGTTAAGTATTTTGTTATTTAAATCAAGTTTTTATGAAATGAATGATGTTTCAATAAATCGCAAAGACTCGTGCTCTGTAGATCGTACTTAAAGTATAGTGTAAGTGGTTTGAGTATTTATTTTCAATTTTATTCACATTCCTGGCTTAAGTGGAACTTTATATTACACTGAATGTGATAAATAATAAATTAACAAGTTGGCTGAGTGGTAAATACAAGGGAAAACAAAGGATGGTTCAGTTTGAACATCAGCTTCAATCAAGTAGACGAGAGTGGAGTACTACACCGGCTGTCTACGCCAGTGTCGGCTCTTAGCTACCAACTACTTGAGTAGTTCCATTTTAATAAATCACAATTTATCGTCTTTAGAGAAGGGGGTTAAAAATTAAAGTGGTTAGTCTATTTTTTTTGAAAAATGTTTTAAGCGGTTTTCTTTTATAGGTGTAATGTAGTGTGTTTGTGTGTGTGTGAGTGAAATGGAAGTTAAGTGAATGAGTGAGTGAGGGATAGTGTATTGTGGGGCGGTACTCGAGGGCTTGCTCCAGGTGGGAGGCTGTTACTATGGAGACTAGATCCGCCCACTTCACAGACAGATCTCCCCCCCAATGCTGTCCCCCACGCCCTCTCTCCTGCCTACATCGATCTACACGCAAAATGTATCTAGTAGAGCTGCAAGAGGTCTCCAATTCAATTCCCTCATAACCGACACTAATTTCTTTCCAGCAAAACTTCTATCACACTTTACTAAACTTGTATCACTGCTAAGCATTTCTGATGTACAAAAACTCCACTAACAAGAAAGTATGAAGCTTTTTTTCATTAAGGTCTTAAAATAATATTTAACAAAAAAAAACAATAATTGAAAAAACGCTTTTAACAAATTTTGGAATATTAGAATTCCATTTTTATAAATAATTTTTACTTAACATATATTCATCATTTTCTGTGTAATTTCTGGAATAAATCATTAACACTCACTAATTTTTAAAGATGTAATCTTAACTATTTCTAATATTTGTCTATTTCGACTTAATTGTCAAATTGTTAATTGGGATTGTTGGTATTAAACCAAATGTTGCTTCAGGTTATGGAGATTTTGTTTTTAAATATTATTCGTCTTTATTATTTAGCATTTTGAATCCATTCGTGTTTTTTATTTTTTATCTTTATAACTTTATTAATTTTGTCTTACTTGTATTTCATTTGATTTTATTTTTTACTATTTATATAATTGAATTACTTTATTTTTAAATAAAGTTAAATCGCAACGATGACGAAGGGGTTTTTCAGAGTGTTTTCGATTCTCAGGCGAATCACATCCTTTCCTGAAGATGCCGATTCGTCGATATATTGACGTGAATATTTGCAAAGTTTTCTAAGTGTTTTCTCTTTAAAGAAAAACAAATGCATGGATTTGAATGCCATAACCCATAGTTATTTGTACTGCCTATATTTTTTTATGAATGACTGATTGATAAACTGTTGATAACAATTAATGCTTATATTCTAGAACAATAGTAAAGTTTTACATTGTACCGTAATAAAAAAAAACATACATTATAATTATTAAAGTTCAAAACCATTACCTCCTTAAAATGCACCGTTATTTAGAAGAGATAATAGAATCATTACTTTAGTTCTGGTATTTAAAGGAATGGAGTTAAGAGGTGGGTGGAGTTTGGATGTTTCAATTAGGCTAAATAAGGTTGAGTAAGTAGGAAGCGATGCTGGGTGGGGGCGAAGATTGATGAGACAAAGCCGATAAAGTCAGTCCAAGGTAGTTGCTCAAGGGGGTTGTATCGATTGAGGCAGAGTAATTGAGATGTAGACAGGCTGCGATTTGTCTATAGGCTAACGAGACCCCACCCTCGCCAGCACGCACCCTTCTACAGCCAGCTTAACAAATACCCCTCTCACTCTCCTAAATAAACCACTCACTAATATTCCTTAGTAATTTATTTAAAATTTCCTTTCAAACTGGGAAATATACATTTGTTGAATCAATTTTTATTACCAGAAATATTCTAAAAATAGCTTACCTTCATCATGAAAAGGTTTTCTGTCTTCCATCTCTCTCTTTTTCAGTCTTTATCTCATTCTGTCACCCTCTCTCTTTCTTTCTATAAAAAACAAACAAGATAACTGACCGAGTTCTGATAAACTCTAAATTTGTATATTATATATATATATTAGTATAAGTGGGCAGCAGGTCTTCTTGGATACAGATTGAATTGAAATGTGCAGCAGCCTCTGCATTGACAACCTTTTTACTGATAGCCTCTATTTTTCGTACAATCGTCCTTTGCTCTAGAGTAACATATAGTTGCATATTGAAATTACCTCTAGAGCAAAGGACGATTGTACGAAAAATAGAGGCTATCAGTAAAAAGGTTGTCAATGCAGAGGCTGCTGCACATTTCAATATATATTATATATATATATATATATATATATTAAAAACATTTAAATATCTTGATCAAGTATTTGGCTTTACTGTCCATTTTCAGGATCATAAGCAATACAATATATAAGAATAAAATAAATTATTAATAATAGAATGTTAGTTTTAAAACAAGGCTCCAGATACAGGTGATATAAGGAAGGTTACAACTTACTACCGCCACTAGCGCTCAAAAGTTGCACTAACAATATCACTTTTTATAAATTAAAATTTAGGGTTTATATTCATTGAACTAGGGATGACAAACATATCATTAATTTGGCAATTTAGTGAGTGGAATTTTTCTTTAATAAACAATGCCTTCAATATTTGCAAATGAAGCGAGTTGTTATTAATAATATGGACAGAAGTTCCATTCACTAGCATTTCCCTCATCAGACGAGTACTATGTTCTTTCTTCTATCCATCTTTGGTGCTCCAGGAGATAGGTGAAGTGTAAGACGCCTTACTATAACTTCGTTGCAGTCATCCCAATTTATCGTGAAGGAAAGGATTCGCTGCTCGCTTGTGTACATGACAATTGGACTACGCTGAAGTTTGGGCATCTCATACTTTTTACTATTTCTAATAATCAGGCTGCTGGTCCTCTTATTTTTATAATATATGTTCAGCTGGAGCGTATTCTCTTCTTTTGTGGTCTTCATATGTATAGATAATCATTCAAGTTATATAGAGAAAGATAGAGTCTCTAGTTTCTATACCATGTACATACAGTCTTTAGTTTATGGTTTTCACGGTCTTCAGGAGAAATAAGAGATCATAACTAAGCGCACTGGTACAGAGACGGTTGGAGACCAGTGAGTTGTACCAGTTTTGGTACAAAAACAATTTTTATACCAAAAATGCAGTAACAATAGTTAGCGGATTTTTCTAATCCGGTTATATATTTAGCTTATATAAATAAAATCCGGTTCACTTCATTTCTGATTGTATTTTATCAAAAAAGTATATATTTATATGCTATAATATTAGTATAAGTGGGCAGCAAGTCTTCTTGTAAACAATAATGCATGCATAATGCAGCAGTTTCTGCATTTACGACCTTTCTGCTGATAGCCTTGAATTTTCTTAGTAACTTTCGAAAGTTAGTAAGAAAAATCGAGGCTATCAGCAGAAAGGTCGTAAATGCAGAAGCTGCTGCACATTTTAATTCTATTTATATGTTTATATATACTCGTATATATACAAAAAAATAAAATACGTTCTTCTATATAATGGTTGATAATTTTATCAATATATATATATATATATATAAACAATGAATAAAATGATTCCATGAACTAAATAAACTAAATAAAGTTTCATACGAAAAAACGAATTTTTTCCTATTACAGTTTTTTTCAGATTTCAGAAGCTTGTATGATAGTGCAGAGAAAAATATTTTAATAAAAATTTATTGAAAGTGAAATTCGTAGATGACTGCATGTTTCCATTTTTTTTTTCTTAAGTCATTTGAATTTAAATTATTATAATTTTAATAGTACGCTATCAATATTCTATATCTTTTATCCCTTTTTACTTTTAAAATTTTGGACTCAAACACTCTCAGTAAAACTTATATTATAGAACTTCTCAATACCTAATTAAAGATATATTATTGAACTTATCAGTACCTAATATACGATATATCTAATTAAATTATACGATATTTTTTTTATTAGTAGCCTACAGAGGGAGAGTACAACTCGTTAAATTAGTTTAAGATAGCGAATATTGCTTCTCCAATGGAAAAATTTCTTTCTCTACATTTGTGAAACATATTTTCTAATCTGATAAAAAATTATGAAAAAAAAGTTTCAAAGTAAACTAGCACGCACTTGAAACAAGCTTCCTGAGGATTGTGTACCGTTTGAACAGTTCTGATTGTATTGTTAATTGTTAACATAAATGAAGAACTTGGATGACGTGCTATAAAAACAATTTTCTTGGATATTGTTGTATACACTGAAGAATTTACCAAAATTATTGCCAAAAGCAGAATTTAACAAACCAATTTAAGGATTTAACAACATATATATTTAACATTTTTATTACATGTTTTAAACAGTTTTCATGATAACCATATAATTACTCTGGTTCAATTAATTATTTCAATCTTATTATTATTATTAATTTATATCTTCAATTAAATAATTATTATGTTTTCTGTATATTTTTGTTTAATATATCATAGGCTGAAAATATTTTATTTAAATACTAAATCTTTTACATTTAGTAAAGTTTGATTATTCTTATTTGTTTTAAAAAGAGTTGAAAACTGTGCGTCCTTATATAATACATAATGTACGGATATATTTATTATGAACTTATCATTTTCATACATAAGATAATAGATTTTATATGGATGAGCATAAATTGGCAATTTATACTTGGCTTAGGATAAAGCAAGAACTTTTTTACAATTGTTATGAAAAAATGTATTTTGCGATGTATGTTTTGAGGTCTCTTGAGTCCATTTTTAATTTTCTGAAATAATTACAATGTTTATAACATTTTGAGGGTTTTACTAATGTTAATGATGTTTGAAAGATACCTTTTTGTGGAATCCTGCTCTACCGTTTCTAGATAATACTGCATCATGGGGAAAGGCGCTTAATATTTTTTATTTAGTGACAGCTTGAAGTTAGTACATCATTTTAAATAATTTATGCATTCTGTATTACCCTCTTTAAGGGCAATATTACGTTCTACAACATAAGTTCAACAACTTTAGGACATCTATAAAATTCTACCATTCACCACTTGTCAGATTTGTATATCTTAAACTAATTTATAACTCAAGTTTAATATAAGTTATTTATACTTCTAAACTATAAGTAAGTTCATAAACAATAAGTACTTTTACTTATTTACTAATAACATTTCCTTTTCATCAAGAGAATTATAATCGATGAACAATTGCCAATCTTGTTAACTCAAAGTTATTAATTACAAAAATTAATATTAATTACCAAATATTAATATAAATATTAATTAGAAACAAATATAAAAGCATTAACATCTTTTAAAATAAAATTTAACTGTTAAAGTACCCTTAAAATTTAAATTAAATAATTTTTCATATTTGTTTATAAAATATGATTAGTTATATTTTTTGTATCTCTATAACCTGATAGTCAAATAAAATTGATTATTAACATAACTAACTAAGTTCTATTTCACCCTTTAGTAATGTATAACGTAGCCAATTTCTGTTATCATATTTAGTGATTTATTATAATCCTTCAACGAATGTAACAAGTATTAATTCTTAGTTAGTTTCTGTTTAATGAAATAAATTTAGTGTTCACCAGTTCTAAAATGGGTTAGCTTATATTACAGTTGAATATAAATTACTCAATATTTTTTGACTTATAATAGACTAGTTATATAGTTTTTTAATAGACTAGTACTATTATAGTATTTAATAAATTTGTAATATTACTAATTTTACAAATAATAAAATGCTATGTTTTTGGACCAAACTTGACTAGTCAACCAGGAAAGGTATTACATTCTACTTCAGGATATATCTCGAGGTTTATAAAAAATCGAAGTTAATTTGTTTCTGCTTATTTATTTTGTGGAAACTTTAGTATATATTGGTAAAATAATGTAAAATGTTATGTGCTAGAGAGAGTAAGAGGCACTGGTAAGGAGCAGATATGATTGACAGGAGCCGTGTTTATTAGATTAGGGCGGGTGTTGTGGTCGCCCATACAAACCCTATTTACCGGACAAGGTAAACAGGCGTGAAATTGTCGGTGCCTTTGGATAGCACCCCAGGTAGAACTGGAAGCACGCCTGTTTGTCAATCTCTTCCACAAAAGACATCCTCCTCTCCATTCACGTAACTCCGTCTTTCCTCTGTCCACCTTCTCGCCTAACCTGACAGACGACTCACCACAATAACCCTATTATAACCTCCTTCTCTTGCCACCACTCACCCTTACCGCTTTTCTCCTGGATTCAAGGCAAAAAAAAATTCTAATCTTGTCCTTGTGTTTAGAAATTCCAACACATGTTTCACTCGTAGAAAAAAGGTATTGTAGCGAAAAACACTTCTTTCCTTTTCAAAAAGTATCCCAACTATAATAACACAAAGGTTTCTCTCATAACTAAGTCTAAAGAAACTTCAGTAAATATATATCTCAATTGATATTTCTTATTTAAACTTATTAAAACACAATTCTCTAAATGTTAATATTATTTTAATCTAAAATATTGAGTTAAAATCAAATCACTCAAATCATGCAAATTTTTTAAATGAAATACGCAGAAAGAGATTTTGACTCGACTTTAGACCAATTTATATTGTATAAACTGTGTAAAATAACTGGGAAAAAAAAGTAAAATATACTAAAAGTTTAAAAACTGTGCTCACTTTAATTTAAGTTAATTATTATTTACATTTTAGAAGAAGAAGAGAACAAAATGATATTAGAAAACTTATTGATCCTAAGCACTTTTCTAATAACTGTTATATTTATTA
Organism: Hermatobates lingyangjiaoensis; assembly: GCA_026182355.1. NCBI lineage: Eukaryota > Metazoa > Arthropoda > Insecta > Hemiptera > Hermatobatidae > Hermatobates > Hermatobates lingyangjiaoensis. The sequence continues at coordinate 1,571,509 of JAPFBL010001930.1, read as the reverse complement.
AAATGTATAAGGGCCGTAAATATTAGGGCACTGTGTACTTATTAAATGTTCGAAATGGAATGATATAGTGACACTCCGTAAAAATTATTATTTTGATTACAATGCATAAAGTATAATTATTAATGAGTAGCTGTATAAACAAGAATATGGTAATATCTGACAAAAATTCAAATAAAGCAAAAGTCTGTAAAAAAAAAATTTTTTTAAAAACTTTTCTAAAAATAATTTTATCACTTGAGTTTTTAGGAGCTCGTTTGGAATCTACTGGCTCCGGGAAACGATTTGTTTGTGATGTTTTTGTATATTTGTATACTAAGGAAGGGAAGAAAGATTGTGTACAACTATACCAATTCAAATTTTAAAGAGATTTTATGTTAATGATGTTAAGGGTTCGACGGTGACGTCTAGACATTTAGAGGTTCTTATTAATACAGCCAGTAAAACTTATGTCGTTGACGGAAACATCATCAAGTGTCGCATTTCTGCGTCGCGGATAGTTTTATCACACCGGACTCGCTGTATTGGATGCTAGAAGTATAATACTTCAACCTTTTACATGAAGCCTGGGTTATGTGACGAAGAGGTTTACTTGAAAACTACTAGGGTTTCATTCTCACGCAACACATGTTAAGTTATTGTCATAGGAGAAAAATTGATGCACCTTTCTGAATTGGGGGATTGCAACAAAAGATTGCGATACACAATCATCTATCGGAGGGGACAAGGAGAGGCTGAAAGCGGGCGGCGAGTCAGCCCTCTTTGAAGGAACAGTCTTCACTGACCGGATATCTTCCTGACCAGGTGGGCAACAACAAAGACGGCCGGAAAGCCAAGCAGCACCGCATAGGCGATAAATCACTTCTCCATGTTTACAAGACGGCCCCTTGTACTGTCCCGCCTTCTGTTTAATGTCTTGTTAATCCTCTATGCATTGACGAATTGCAAGCCACCCTTGACAGCCCCTCTGTGTTAACATTCCTCCAGGTATACCTAAAGTCATTCTGAATTGAATATTAATACCTTCGGTAAACATCAAATTTCTAAAATTCAAAAAACTACCATGTTTCAAAAAAAATATTTGAAACTATTCTTTTAATAAAATACCCATCGAATGATGTATAACATTGAATTAATATTGAGACAATAAATCATCTGTAAATGTTTCGTTATTACATTTGAGGAAAATTAAACATTTCAATTATGAAACTTGATATAATTAAACTATCAAAACGAAAATGAATTTTATTGAATTTAACACAAAACGAGCTGAAGTTCAGTTAACACGATCACTATACAAGTTCCTGATATCAAAAGTGAAATCTTAATACTTAATCAATAATTATGTACTTATATATTCGTTCTAAATTGCAAAAATATTAACAATAGACAAAGAAGGTGCTTTTGGAGTTAGCTTGTTCTCATTGAACGGAATATAAGTGAAAACAAGAAAAAATGGGTACGAGACGACACACTTACTTCATTGTAAACTAGTAACCGGGAATGTATCAGTATTCACTTTAAATTACAAGTGAATACAAATCTGATTGAATTCACCAGAGAAATAGAAAAGAGCACCATTCATATTAATAGATGAAAAGTTATCTATTAATTTATACTTACATGCAAACAATCAGAAACGAATAACTTTTTACAAAAATACTGATATTTCTCTTCAGTTCTTAATTTTACCAATGAAAAAGTTTATTATGAATAATAAATATTATTGGATCTTAATATAACAACAACTTACTTGGTAAGAATACCTTACTACCGTCTGCAACTTGCTTTTATCCTCGCATAAAATAAGTCGGCGTACAGTGAGTGATCTTAGAACGAATAGTTTGCTGTACTATTATGTAATACGCTTACCAGTAGACTGTACTTGCCATATAATGAAATATTCACTAATATAGAGTAATTACTTTACTCTATAATGAAGGAAGTAAGATACTGCGTGGGTTCCAGGTTAACTCAGTGCTTAACGTACTTGCCTCTGGGCTGATAGTTCGGGGTTCGATCCCCACCCGGCCATCGAATTATTCACGCGGGACGTGAATAAATCTGAGTAAATCTTCCCACAAAGAAGACGTTAAGCCGTCGGTCTCAAGCCTGTACGATGTCAGGTACTCCTAAAAAGTTCCCTACTCCAAATACACTTGAGTTGGCAAAATTTAGGACTCACAATGTAGCAACTGTAGAATTACCATGTCAAACAAAAATCCGGTAAACGGCTGACGTTATCACCCTCTAGGAGATTGGTTTAAACAATAAAAAAAAAAAAAAAAAAAAAAAGACACTCCGTGAATAAATGACCATAAAGCATTTATGTGCATAACTTACTCCCTTAATCAAATTTGTTTTCTGTATATAGTTTAAACACTGTGCGATTATTCTTAGATTTAGTGTCGTTTTTGCAAAAATACCAGCCAAAGTCATCAATTTCTTTAAAATAGTATACCTATATAGTTTAGGTTTGACTATAATAATTCCTGAATCGTATATAGTTTTATACAAAATGAGTTATTTTTAATAATATATATTAATAAGTATTTTTTTGTTAATTTAATTTAAATATATTTAATTTATGATAAACATTATTTAAAAAAACTTGAATTTGATGATTAGATATAGTTGCTCAACTTTAATAAAAAAAAAGATAATGTATTTGTAAACAAAGTGACATTTTATTTAAATATTGAATTGGATGCTTTACTGACTATCTAAATTGCTAATAACTGCTCAAACCTTTGGGTTATTTTAGTTACACCAATATGCTGCTACATTGAACAAAGGATACATGTAAAATGAGGGTTATTTTTATTTTTATTACTTGATGGTGACTATAGTACTGCATCTTAAAAAAAAACTATTGTACTTCCCCTCTTCGGTACTAAAGTACCCCAGCAGTTAGCTTCAACGCCTCCAAGAAGCTCTGCACTTTTACTGGTTCCAGCGGTAAAAGTTTTTCTATTGTTTGTTGAGTGTCCCGAAGCACCTGCCTCTCTGCAGCAAAGTTGCCTTACAAGTTATCAGCAGGTGCAATGGTGTTTCTTCTTCTTTGCAGAATCTGCACAAACCATCATTGATAATGTCCATTCAGGCTCCCTATGTTTTGGGAGAAAGTACTTTCGTTTCTCCTTCTTCGGGATTGGTCTCTTTCGGGTCCTCAGGTGCACTTGTGGGCTTTTGGGTCTTGTGATGCTTATGGTCACAAGTCCTCAGGTGCACTTGGGCTTCCCACTAGTTAGCGCCTTTGGACCCTCTGCGCATCCGGAGGATGGTTTCCAGACTTCCTTCTCCTTACAGGGGAAAATCCCTGAAGCTCTATCGGTGGCATTTTGTCCGCTCCGGCAGAGCACCGCATACCGGAGTAAAGCTATTTACTCAAGGAGGTCGCCTGGTGCCCTTGAGGCTCCGTTCATAATACAGTAACCCCTGCATCATCCATATTTCGCACGGATCGCATAACACCTTAGATTGGGGCTGGGATAAAAGGAGGGGATTTAGGGATTAGGAAGGATGGGAAACGAAGGTGGTCAGGCCCAGCCCCTGATCACCTTCTCCTCCACCTGCATATAGCAGGTTAACATGGTAGCCTCGGAAGGCCGAAAGTCGGAGTTGAGTGTTAGAGGCTATTAGAGGCGCTTAATCACTCCATTACTACCCCAAAATGAGGGTTATTGATTACTATAATTTATGATATCCGTTTTTTTTTTGATACGTTAAAAGAAGTTTTGATGAATTAACAATTTTCGCCTCTGGGCTTATTCAAAACTTTCTACCCAACTGTACAGATATAGGTCAGTATTCAGTAAATGATCACTTTTTTGGGAAGCGTTAATTAGAGAATGGATAAAATGAGTTAATGTAAGACAAATGTGGTGCCTAACACATGCAGGTTCTACATAAGGAACGTATTGAATAGGCTAGGCTTTTGTAAAGTACATTATCACAAAAGTACTTTTTGTTTATTAAAATACTTTATTAATTATATTTCATGAGTTTTTTCAAAAAATTGGTATATCAACTACTGTAATATATCACTACTTATATTTGTGAGTGAATAAAAATTTTGAATTTGCTACCAATATGCTCAAATATATTATCACATAACAAGATGTCACATAAACACGTGAAATAACAATCAATAACAAACTACAATATGAAATGGGAAAAAAAGATTAAGATCTTCCAACCGCAAAAAGCGGTCTTAGTCAGAGTAAGTTGACCAAGTGAGGGTTGAATTAATTAACTGTAGGTACTTTTTGTTTAAAGCAAAATGCAAAATTTCGAACATTTTATTATAGGTTTTACTCATTCAGTTGCGTTATTTAAACTGACGAAGACCGCTTGTTGTAGTTGAAAGATCTTAGTCTTTTTTTCCCTATTTCATATCGTGGTTTGTCATTTAATGTTATCACATATTGCATAGGAGATATTCCTAAAGTGATTTAGCTATCGTGTAGCTGTATATTGACTTCAGGAAAGTATTTTCATAGAGAAGCCCAAACAAAAACAATCAGTTCAATTAACCCGAAAGCAGAGCTATGTTAGCTAGAAAGTATCAAATTTCTTATTGAATGTTTAATTGATTTATTGTTAGGAAGAGTCATCACATGATACAGGCTTTTTAATTTCTTGTCAGTGAATGTTTCTGGACTATCATGTAACGAAGAGCGTGAGAGTGACTTCCTGGAGATGACTCCGACTGAGTAAAAAGCCTGGTGTCCATTAGAGAACACGTGGCTAACCTGCAGCCACGCGCTTTACCTATCATATCTGCATCACGTTCTATACCACCCTCCCTCCATTATCCTAACCCACAGCCAACTCATACAATTGATAACCAGCCTACAAACTGTTTTTCATTCACAAAAAAATCTCTTTTTATTTATCATATTTTTATAAAGTACATAACACAAAAGTACTTTGTTTAATAAAATACTTTATTAATTACATTTGATGAGGGTTTTTTTTTCAAAAAATTAGTATTTCATCTACTGAAATTTATATTTGTGAGTAGATAAAAATTTTGAATTGCTACCAACATGCTCAAATATGTTATCACATAACAAGATATCATGTAATCACGTGAAATAACAATAAATGACAAACCACAATATGAAATTTTCTATTAGGTCATAAATATTCCTTAATTACGTCTAAATACATGAAATTGTAGTCGAAGTATCAAAAAAAAAAATATTCTTGATATCTGTTATTCATATCATATACTGAAAACAATCATATAGTCTACGCGTCTTGTGAATTAGTTAACTGTAGGTACTTTTGTTTGAAGCAAAATGCAGATTTTCGAACATTTTATTATTAGAAATACGCAGTTTCAATAGCCTAAACATATTAGATATAAAACGTTCAAAAAAATTAAAACAACACTAGTTTCTTTTCCTTTTCAGAATTTTACTTATATGTCAAAATGTGGTTGCTGAAAAACTAATATTTCTTTCATAATATCTTCCTAATTTACTTATTTATTTACTTTTCAAGATTATATTTTTTCTCATTCTTTTTAGCTAATTGATTGTGCTTTATATACTCTTGAATGAATATATAATCATTGTTTTTGGTATGTTTCAATGTAATGTATACATGATAAAAACAAATTAATTTTTTTTTAGAAAAGGTTGTAGTAAAACAAAAATCCTAAGTCAATTTGATTTTGATTTCAATAACCTCATATATAAAAAAGGTTGGGTACGACTTCATTATCTCGAAAGTTTGTTGTATAAGACGCACTGATCGTTCTTAATTAAATTAACTAGTACTCATGAACTACTATATTATTACAATCATAATTAATGTGTTTCTTGATTTTTAAAATGACCCCTTTTTCACTCTTTCATTCACCTATAAGACTTTTAAAGTATTATTCTACTCAAAATCTGGTATATAACTACTTCTTCACGGTTATCCACGAAGTAAGATAGCAGCTAAAGCCACTGTTGTGCCACCAGTGAGAAAGAAGACTTGGAAAAGACAGGCGTTTGCCGCATGAGACCAGAAAAACAGGCAATCCCACAAACCAGGTAGCGCCGAGCAGACCTTATCACCAGCGGACCCTGGCCCAAGAACACAACTACAAAGCCCCGCAAGAGAAGTCTTGAAAAAGGCAGGCGTTTGCGCATGAAACCAGAAGAACAGGCAATCCCACAAACCAGGTAGCGCCGAGCAGACCTTATCACCAGCGGACCCTGGCCCAAGAACACAACTACAAAGCCCCGCAAGAGAAGTCTTGAAAAAGGCAGGCGTTTGCCGCATGAAACCAGAAGAACAGGCAATCCCACAAACCAGGTAGCGCCGAGCAGACCTTATCACCAGCGGACCCTGGCCAAGAACACAACTACAAAGCCCCGCAAGAGAAGTCTTGAAAAAGCGGCGTTTGCCGCATGAAACCAGAAGAACAGGCAATCCCACAAACCAGGTAGGCTCGAGCAGACCTTATCACCAGCGGACCTGGCCAAGAACACAACTACAAAGCCCCGCAAGAGAAGTCTTGAAAAAGGCAGGCGTTTGCCGCATGAAACCAGAAGAACAGGCAATCCCACAAACCAGGTAGCGCCGAGCAGACCTTATCACCAGCGGACCCTGGCCCAAGAACACAACTACAAAGCCGCCAGATCAAGAAGAAGTCTTGAAAAAGGCAGGCGTTGCCGCAATGAAACCAGAAGAACAGCAATCCCACAAACCAGATGTAGCGCCGAGCAGACCTTATCACAGCGGACCCTGGCCCAAGAAACAATACAAAGCCCCGCAAGAGAAGTCTTGAAAAAGGCAGGCGTTTGCCGCATGAAACCAGAAGAACAGGCAATCCCACAAACCAGGTAGCGCCGAGCAGACCTTAATCACCAGCAGACCCTTGCCCAAGAACAAACTACAAAGTCCCCGCAAGAGAAGTCTTGAAAAAGGCAATGGCGTTTGCGCATGTAATCCAGAAGAACAGGCAATCCCACAACCAGGTAGCGCCGAGCAGACCATTATCACCAGCGGACCCTGCCCAAGAACAAACTACAAAGCCCGCAAGAGAAGTCTTGAAAAAGGCAGGCGTTTGCCGCATGAAACCAAGTAACAGGCAATCCCACAAACCAGGTAGCGCAGCAGACCTTATCTACAGCGGACCTGGCCAAGGAAAAACTACAAAGCCCCGCAAGAGAAGTCTTGAAAAGGCAGGCGTTTGCCGCATGAAACCAGAAGAACAGGCAATACGAACCAGGTAGCCCGAGCAGACCTTATCACCAGCGGTCCCTGGCCCAAAACACAACTACAAAGCCCAGCAAGAGAAGTCTTGAAAAAGGCAGGCGTTTGCCGCATGAAACCAGAAGAACAGGCAATCCCACAAACCAGTAGCGCCGAGCAGACCTTATCACCAGAGCAGGACCCTTGGCCCAAGAACACAACTACAAAGCCCCGCAAGAGAAGTCTTGAAAAAGGCAGGCGTTTGCCGCATGAAACCAGAAGAACAGGCAATCCCACAAACCAGGTAGCGCCGAGCAGACCTTATCACCAGCGGACCCTGGCCCAAGAACACAACTACAAAGCCCCGCAAGAGAAGTCTTGAAAAAGGCAGGCGTTTGCCGCATGAAACCAGAAGAACAGGCAATCCCACAAACCAGGTAGCGCCGAGCAGACCTTATCACCAGCGGACCTGGCCCAAGAACACAACTACAAAGCCCCGCAAGAGAAGTCTTGAAAAAGGCAGGCGTTTGCCGCATGAAACCAGAAGAACAGGCAATCCCACAAACCAGGTAGCGCCGAGCAGACCTTATCACCAGCGGACCCTGGCCCAAGAACACAACTACAAAGCCCCGCAAGAGAAGTCTTGAAAAAGGCAGGCGTTTGCCGCATGAAACCAGAAGAACAGGCAATCCCACAAACCAGGTAGCGCCGAGCAGACCTTATCACCAGCGGACCCTGGCCCAAGAACACAACTACAAAGCCCCGCAAGAGAAGTCTTGAAAAAGGCAGGCGTTTGCCGCATGAAACCAGAAGAACAGGCAATCCCACAAACCAGGTAGCGCCGAGCAGACCTTATCACCAGCGGACCCTGGCCCAAGAACACAACTACAAAGCCCCGCAAGAGAAGTCTTGAAAAAGGCAGGCGTTTGCCGCATGAAACCAGAAGAACAGGCAATCCCACAAACCAGGTAGCGCCGAGCAGACCTTATCACCAGCGGACCCTGGCCCAAGAACACAACTACAAAGCCCCGCAAGAGAAGTCTTGAAAAAGGCAGGCGTTTGCCGCATGAAACCAGAAGAACAGGCAATCCCACAAACCAGGTAGCGCCGAGCAGACCTTATCACCAGCGGACCCTGGCCCAAGAACACAACTACAAAGCCCCGCAAGAGAAGTCTTGAAAAAGGCAGGCGTTTGCCGCATGAAACCAGAAGAACAGGCAATCCCACAAACCAGGTAGCGCCGAGCAGACCTTATCACCAGCGGACCCTGGCCCAAGAACACAACTACAAAGCCCCGCAAGAGAAGTCTTGAAAAAGGCAGGCGTTTGCCGCATGAAACCAGAAGAACAGGCAATCCCACAAACCAGGTAGCGCCGAGCAGACCTTATCACCAGCGGACCCTGGCCCAAGAACACAACTACAAAGCCCCGCAAGAGAAGTCTTGAAAAAGGCAGGCGTTTGCCGCATGAAACCAGAAGAACAGGCAATCCCACAAACCAGGTAGCGCCGAAGCAGACCTTATCACCAGCGGACCCTGGCCCAAGAACACAACTCACAAAGCCCCGCAAGAGAAGTCTTGAAAAAGGCAGGCGTTTGCCGCATGAAACCAGAAGAACAGGCAATCCCACAAACCAGGTAGCGCCGAGCAGACCTTATCACCAGCGGACCCTGGCCCAAGAACACAACTACAAAGCCCCGCAAGAGAAGTCTTGAAAAAGGCAGGCGTTTGCCGCATGAAACCAGAAGAACAGGCAATCCCACAAACCAGGTAGCGCCGAGCAGACCTTATCACCAGCGGACCCTGGCCCAAGAACACAACTACCCCACAAAGCCCCTCAAGAGAAGTCTTGAAAAAGGCAGGCGTTTGCCGCATGAGATCAGAAGAACAGGCAATCCCACAAACCAGGTAGCGCCGAGCAGACCTTCCACCAGCGAACCCTGGACAAGAACACAACTACTCCACAAAGCGCCACAAGAGAAGTCTTGAAAAAGACAGGCGTTAGCTACATCTGACAAATAAGAGCAGACGACTGTGGAAGGTACATCGAGGGTTGCGTTATACCTCGAGTACATCTCGAGGATGTACCAGCAAGCAAGATTAGTAGGTGTAGCAGTCTTTCGGACCACAATAGGCCACGATTTCCTGACGTACCACCTCCACAGAATAGATCCGCGGATTGGATTCATCCAATGGATACGTTCTCTGCGCAGTGCTTCCCATGGATATGAAACACCTGCACACCTGTACTCCTCTGGTCGACATCCGAGGATGACTTTTCTATAGGTGCGTTTTTACTGTTCAGCGCGGTGCTTAATGGCAGGCATATCAAGAGTGTGGGTTGGCTAGAAGAAGGAGAATTCAAGTCTAGATACTGACTTTGACTATAAATTGATAAATCAATTTATCAGCAAGTTAGATAAATATGAGATATTCCTTTCTTACTTTATTTCTTAAGTAATATATGTTCTTAAAACCTTTCCGTGAAACCTATGTATAAGTTTATAAATTCTCTGTAATTAATTTTGAAAGTGAAGAACGTTTTTTTTGAATAGTACTATATATGTACAACAATTTTCACGAATTCAATTTATTTTATAACTTTCACCTGTCACTTGTCAACAAAAATTCACCAAGACCAAATTATACAATAACGTTATTTTTAGATAAAATATCAGCATTATTAGCTTTCAAAACATCTAAAAATAGTGAATGAGTTGATAATAAATTTCGACTGTTTGATTATGTAGAACAGATAGAACTATTTTGAAGTGTATTACATAGAAGTTGAAGAATACTAGTCCCAACACCCCACCTCAGTTCGACACCTTTGTGGATTAGAAGGGTAGGTTTATAGGACAATATATCTGGTAGTACCCAGGCTTTTCTTGCCGTCTCTTCTCAACAATGCTTCTACTGTCCACCCTTCAAACTGCTTCAAAGTTACACACTTAATAGTCTTCAGTTTCAGTAGAACTCACCTTTGCTTGAACTTCTTCTTAACTTGATAAATTCAAATCTAATGTATTCATTTGTCAGAAAGTAGCTAATTTAGATTGATTTTTAAAACTTACAATGATAACCATGATATTATTCATATAAATTGAATAAGATCATGCAACTTATCTGAAATAGTTATTGATTATTAAAAACATAGAGTATGCAAAAAAACGAGGTGTTCAAATTAAACCCTATGCAGCAAATGAGAAATATGGTGCAGAAAGATTAAAATGCAATATTATTATAGTATTTCAATAATGAATTATTTTTTTACAAGCCTACAATAAAATTTCTGCTTTTAAGCTTTTTTTTTGGTATTTTCTTAAACTACAATTTACACATAATTGGTGGAACGAATCACTTAAGGTATAAAGCATATGCTCCGATGTATTCAGAAATATGGCCAAAATCGTGGTAGTTTGTGCCATTGCAAAAGTTATGTTTTAGTTACTTTTTTTTTTTTTTTTTTTGTCAGAAAACAGCATGCTCCAACCGAAGGCACCACACGCATCAAAATCTTCAATGCTACACAACAATCTCCATCATGCTATGCAAATACAGCTTAAACAACAACAAAATAACCACAATGAAACAGAGCACACAGATAATACAGGCTATCATAATCAACCCAGTAAATTAAAATATTTGTTAACCACTTCCCCGAAGGCACCGACTAGGCCCTCCTCCAACAAAGCTGCAAGCTGCGGGGGCCACGCACCTCCGGCAGTCACCACTTTTCTCTCCATCCTACTCCTCTCTGAGTTTAACTCAACGCAGTCGAACAGGAGGTGTTGAACTGTGTTTTAGTTACTATATAACCACATCTGTCTATACAGGATTAAAATGTCATTTAGTGAGAATATCAACAAAAGCAGTACATTATGATATAAACTTTATGATTTTTGGTTCAGACCAAGAGGTTTTCATGACCCAAGTTGTAATATCACCCATAATTTTTTTTTCAATAATCAATTGTTAAACCATTAAAACTTATAATGTTAAGTAGAGTTTTAATAAATACACACCAAAATACGCAAATATAAAATACTATACCCATTGTAGTACGTCAGCATTTAGTTAGAGCACACCAATTACTTCAGTAAAATCTTCAACTCCATATATAGTTCAACTAAGTTATCTCACGGATAGCTAGTAAAGACGAAAAAAAATGGTAATTAACTATATTAATCATGGTATATGATTAATTTAACTTTAATTTACTATAACAGTGTAGAATCATTTTTTTAAAGTAAAGTATACTATTCTAGGAATGACCTAAACAAGGAATGACATTTTCTAGAATAACTGTTTACAAGAATATTTTTTATTAGTGCATTAAATTACTAAGTAGTTGTCTATAATTATATATTTGATTTACTTGTAATAGTTCAGGATTACACATGAAACACATATATATATATTTTTCAAGGATAAATATTTATCCTTATGACAAAAACTTATATGATAAAAATTTATTTATCATTTTTTTTGAAATTCAGTGTTAACTAAGTAAAGTTGAAAATGCCAAAAACATATAACAGATTGAGATACATTCTTTGTATCACAGGGATTGTTAGGAAACATTAATGAAAAATAATTTATTTATGTGTTTTCTCATAATTTTTTTTCTTATCTTTAACAATGATTAGATTGTTTTCACCTTTTAGGGTAAGTATATGAATAATATTAACAAAACTTAACGAGGATGAACAAATAAATGATCTATAGTCATATATAAATGAATATCTTGAGATAACTTATTTGAGAGAAAAGCAAACTAAGATTTAAAATAACGAGCTTCCTTCAAATAATGGGAGAGATTTTACAATTATCTAATACCTAAGAGGAATAAAATATTTTATCACAGAACATATTCCCTTCATATTGATTTATATAAAACAATTCTCTTTTTAATCTCAATTTAAAACCTATTTAAAATCTAATTGGTCAATTACAAGACAGAACAACAACTTTAGAAGCTAACCTCAAAACTGCCTGCATTCCTGGCGAGATTAGTCGTTCTTATTTGGTAACTTTGCCTTGCCTTGTTACATCTATGACCTTATGTAGTTGTCTTCCAAGAAAGCACTTCCCACGTTCCCGTTTAATTCTTGCAATCAAGAATTTCGTAATGGGATTTCAACTCCTTTTTAAGGTAAAATTTGTCTTTCTTTTACTTAAAACTACTATGTTATTGTTTGTATATACTCGTATATTGGTTTTGTTTTTGAATTAATTACTTAATTCCCAGCCATTAGTTATGCCATGCTTTATTTGGAAATACCACAATCGTATTTTCAAAGTACTATATTTTAAGATACAAAAGTTTTACTGACAAATTTAAAAATCTGGAGTGGCCTACATTCAACTTCGCTATAAGGAAAAAAATATCATAACTGGTTAACAGCATAATGATTTTTGTCTCCTCAAAAATTTGTATATTCAATCAGAAGACCAAATTTGTACATTTTATTGAAAAAATACTTTTTTTGTTTTTTCAAAAACTTGAAAATTTCTTTAATTTATTCCTTCTCTCATTAAAAGATGAATGTATATTTAATGTAACTGTTTTAAAGCCCAATCTGTTTATCCAATATATAAAGTGGTGTCCAAAAGCATTGTATCTTTATTCTATAATTCTAATTTTAATTGATTATTAAAGTTGTACAAACAACAGGACTTGAGAAGAAAATATAAGTTTTTTAATAAAAGATATTTTTCAAAAGAATAAAAATATAACTTGTGCATTTTATACTTTAATTTAATCAATGTACATATTACATGTCCAAGGGTTTGAAAAGGTATCAAAAGGTATCATATGTTATGATAGAACTCTCACTAAGAAATTAAGGGCGTTTTTGGCCCTTTGCCTCTTTCTCTTCTCCTTCACATATATATATATATATATATATATATATATATATATATATATATCAATCATTCCTGAAAATGAAACAAATTATTTTAAAACATCCACATTTTCTAATTATTTTTTATATTACGAGATAAATAATATAATATTTTATGGTATAAAATTACTATTGAGATAAAACAGATCAAAATAATTTTATGAGTATATATTAATCTCACAAAGAAAAATAGAAGAACTGTTTAATTCACTAATTTATACGTTTCATTATTAATTGTAAAGTTTAATAAATTAATTTTATTTATAACAGTTTTAGTCACTATAAAAGAACATTTAAACTAGGATACAAAAAAAACAACAATTTTTGGGGTACAAACTAGTAACATTTAATTAATTCCTTATTAATTCTTAATTAATAAATTATTAATTCTTAATTAATTAATCTGGTTATTAATTCTTTTGGCAATTGAAAAAAATTATCTTTGTACTTTCATCAGTTATTAGAGATTTTTTTAGCTAATTACATAAAAATATATACACAATTATGTGTATTAAAGAAATAAACCATTTGCTTTCTTTAAATAATTTCAGCCGTTATATGTTTTAAAATAATATCTTTTCTTTACTGAAACATAAATGAGCAGTAGTATGCCGTGGATAGTTGAAGCTTATTTGTGTGTTGTCTTCGTTTTAATATTTTCTGTCTAGAAAGTATTAATTAAATAACTTTTTCATAACTTTATCAAAGATTTCACTTTTACTTTAATTTTACCCTTTCTTCAAGTAGAATAAGATATTCATTAAGTAAATATTAAATATTTTATATTAAAATGAAACATTTGAAGCTTTCTAGAAGCCATTAGTAAAATTACAAACTTACTTTACAAAAAATATTAATAATTAAAATTGTAATGTTACATTATAATTTAAAAAGTCATTAATGTAATCTGAATTTGCTGTCCTTAAAAAAACATAGTATTGAAAAAGTTAGTAGCTAATAATATTAGACGAAAAGAAACGGCTTTCTGATATTATTCTTTGTTCAAAGTTAAAAATTTCATATAAAAAAATTTTTTTTGGATACTGATATACGTAAATAAGATTTGACAGTTGAGTTTTCTTTTAAGGATACAAACAGAAATATTTAATATTATTGACATATATTCCAGCAGGAAAACTCTGCATGCTCTTTTGACTATTCAGTAAATAAATTATCAAACATCTTTTTTTATTTTTTTAAAGGAGGTCGCTGTCATAAAAACACTTAGCTGTCAATAGATATTAATCTATTTAAAAAAGTGTTCAATTTTTTTAATGTTAAAATGTAATTAATATTACTCTCACGTAAAACCGAAACTGAATTAAGTTTGTTGCTAAAATTTAATTTAAGAAGTTTAATAAGACATTCTAATTTAATAAATTTATTCAAAAAAATCACTTTAATAAAAATTATACATATAGACTTCCTCATTAAGTTACATATCATTATGTAATTAATACTTCATCATATAAAACATTAACTGAATTAAGTATGTTATTAAAATTTGATTTAAGAAGTTTAATAAGACATTGGAATTTAATAAATTTATTAAAAAATCGCAATAAAAATTCTACATATAGACTTAATGATAAAATTATTTGTGAATTACTTTTATGTGTGTACAATTTTAGATGAAATTTTGACAGATTGAAGCGTGTTGGTATCGTGCTCTGTTAGTCATACAAAGGTGTTTGACTTGACAACAAACGGCAGAATAAGGAAGAATGAGAGGGAAAGTGTTTACAGAGGGTGTAGAGAAAGGACAATTAGTGTGGTAGGTTACAGTGTGGGAGAGAGACAGGCTGGTCTGCAAACAGATCCATTAGGGAGAGAGCGATGAGGGACAATGGTGGTAACACTTCGTTCTCACGACCTCTGACTTGCCGGCGCACCCCAGGCCAATTGCCTTTCCAACACACTTTATGGCCTTCTGCCTGATTCCGACTGTCAGATAATTATAATTACAATCTAGAGTATATATTATAATGACTACTCCTCAGGAAATATCAACAATAGTTTTCATTATTGTTACCAAAATAGAATCAATTATGATATTTCAGTCAGAGTTGTATATATTTGGAACCTAATTTTTTTTTTAAGATCAAAACGCATAATCAACATATACTAGTAAAAGTGATCACATATGATACCTTAAAGTAGGCTTCTCAAACGGGTGCGTCCGTGTGCATTGGTGCGCTCAGGAAGGTAGCTAGGTGCTCCTCAAGATAACCGAAGATTAAAGTATGTTTTAAAAATATACATCACTTTCATTTATTTTAGAAACACTAAGTATGTGGTTTCAGGTCTGAGTCAAGTTACCACCACTTCATATTTTGAACTGGAAAGTAAATTTCTTTAATCTTTAAGCAGCAACTTTCTCTTTTCCTTTACTATGGGATTTAAGTCATTTGTTACTGATCTCTCCCCCTCTCTAAAAAAAAATATTCCTTTTAATTTTCTATCATTTTCAATTTTTAATATCAGGGCTAAACTTTCTATTTTAAAATTGGTGAACGTTATTTCATTCACCAATTCGTTATTTCATAAGTGCGCCCTGAGGGAAAACAGTTTGAGAAACACTGCCTTATAGGAACACTTAAGGTATCTATTAAGGAAAAAATCTTACCTTACATTCGTTTGCAATATAAGTAAACAAATTGTTTACTTACTCATAATTTTTTATATAAATTGCTTTATTTTTCTTAAATTTTTACCATCTCATATCAACAACAATGTCATGTTTATCATATCAATAATAATATGATATGTGTCTGCACTAACATACTTAAAATGTCTTTGAATGTCCCTAAGTTATGATAATACTTACTATTGAATGCTTGAAGAATGAATACTGCAATAGTTAATAATTTCTCTTGACTTCTCCGCAAATAGATTAGACAAATTACTGTCTGTGTAACCTCAAACTGCAGTTTAGTGCTGATAAAAAAAAACGTGATTTTTTTTCAATATGTTATTAATGAAATGAGAATATTATTCATTTTCTTCAGTTTAATTATAATCATTTCTATAATTTCAAACACTGGCCTCATTTAAAGGCTTTGTACATTTTATTATTTTTAAAGGATGTAAATCTATCGGGCTTCTCTATCGACATTACCAGGGTTCTTAAGATCGTGTGGTGCTAACTGGTAGTCTGTCATTAAAGATTAATTGTAACATATAAATTTCACAATCTATGATCACTAGCACATATAAAATGTGAAAACGTTAGAATGGCGTTTGTGAAGTTTTAATACTTCTTGCTGTTTATATAGCAACTATTCACTTTAAGTTTCTGTATGGAGGTTGTGTTATTAGTTGTGCTGATGATATCAAAGAATGAACTAAACTTTTAAGTTACAAAAGAATCAATAATGTGATTCTTATTAACAATAAGGGTATTTAATATAGTGTACGAGTATGACTACGTATGTTTGTGTCAATTCTTTCCTTGACTGATCTGTTTACAAGTAAATGTCATTGTACAACTAGCTGAAATGACTCTCGACCTACATGCATTATAGTTATAACAAAAAACTATAATTAATGTAGAACAAATCAAATATCTATCTTTAAAAACTAAATAGCTTGCATCATAAAGGTCTCTAAAATCACATTTTAGCAAATAATACCATGAGAAATTTCTGATTTTCATTCAATATACATATCTGTTTCTACTTGTGGAGGCTATGACTTTGAAAACCTAATAAAACCTTAGAGAAGAATGTGATCCCGATTGAACAGGACCTTCCTCCAAGCTAGAGGAACGCTTAACTTATGGGACGCAGCAAGTCTGCATGTGAGGTGGGTAAAGAGTGAGGAACAATGTGCCTTGGGCGAAGAACTGAAAATCATGGTCTCGCTGTATAGGCATATTTCATATAATATTATAAAGGTGTATTTCTTATTCATTTTATTTTTTAAAACTTAAGAATTATTGATTCATCTTGTTTTGAGCCACTGTTTGAACATTAGATCCATTTTAGTGAAACTCACTTCTGCTTGTTATATTGTGCTTGATAATATTAAGAATGCATGTTTATTGTAATTTGTTATTCAACTTTATCTTGATTTATATACAACTTTATAAAAACCGTATGATTTGATTAAATGTTTATATTCTGATTTAAATGTTTTCTATACTGATTATTAATAGGTTGATATGAGTGAAGGCTGAGGGAGAACAGTTAGATGAATTTAAGAAGTGAAAGAACAACGTAACCTGATGAAGTCATGTAAGAGGATTTGTCTTAGGGTGTTGATTGGCTTGATGAAAAGATAAGACAGAAGGGGAGAAATATCTTGGTTTATTTAGGGGTAAGTTAGGAGTGACAGGCGGACAGAATAAAGTTTTGTCAGGGGAGTTTGGGCGTGCAATATGTGAGACTTCTCTGGGCCAATATGGGGCAGTGAATCAGCGCATGAATCAGTGCAGCCTCCAGCTAATTGTGGCCCTTATTAAGGAGCCCTTGGCTTCAACTTAATAAGCATCGCCCATCATACCACCAACACCGGTAATGGAAATAAATGGCGCCCCTGATTGAGACCTGCCCTCAACTCACCCTCCCTCGTCTGCTATATGACTCGGAAAATACCTCCCTTAAAAAAATACCCTTTTATAACCTTTCCCTACAGAAATTACATTGCGCTCTAATAAATTACTTCATGAATCTGTTTGTTTTACTTCCATGAATTTAGTTGACGCTTTATGTCAATTGACTTTAAACCAATTCATATTTAGTGATAATTACAATTTGTATTCTTATTTTTCCAATTAATTTTTTACAGAGTTATTTCAACAATATAAAATATCGTCAGAATAAAAAGTAAGCAATTACTGTATTAATTAGTGTTAAAATTATTATGTATTACTGATTTTAATGATCTACTTAGAATTGATAATTTCAAGTAAGGTAGTTAAACAAAATAAGAGATATTTCCTAGACCAATGTTAATTAGGGAGGGGAGAAGTTATTAGATGTGTTTGATGATTAACTTATTTTGATAAAGAGATAAATTATGTTGAAGAGGTAGAGGCCAGTATAGTAAATTATACCAGTTTTACTGGTATATTGAACAGATTTCAAATCGAGTTTTATAATATTTATATTATTTAATCATAGAAATATCGTATTTTAGGTTTCTGGCTGCGAAGGTATATTTGTCTTAAGTATACCGCTCCTGGAATAATATCATTCCATCTTAAACTGCATTAAGTATTCCTCACGGATTCTCTCGTCAAACTTCAATCTTCCCTGCTTTTCAACGTTCTGAAAATCATCAAATTTAATTCAAGTTCAATCCGCTTATGAAAGTCATTGATGATTGAAGGAAGTTAATAACTCATAAAGTTCTTAAGTAAGAAAACAATTTTTTGTGATTGCATTTACTGTGTTTATAGAAGTAGATATTAGAGGAATACCTCAAATTTAAATTATAATAAGATTAACAAGCTAAAAAGAAAGACTTCAAGGGAACATAATTCATTCTTTCAGGCCTTGATAAAGTAACTGCTGTGTGTATCCTTGTGTAACAACATAAAAAACATATAGTGTGTGTTTGCACTGTATTAGAAAAATATTAGTTTCCAATATTAAAGATATAGCTATACTATAATATTTGTTGAATAGTTTGAATAGCCTTTGAAAACTTATAAAATCCAAGATATTTATATAATGTTATATTATAATATAATGTATGATATAAACAGATATATTAAAATAAATTATAAATAACCAATCTTGGTTTTGAAACCTGGTAAGAAATTAAATTTGTTAACACTATAAGGACTTAAGAGTATCATCAGATACATTTAGAAACAAATGTAAGCATAATTAGAAATATGTATTCTATTTCAAGAATGTCATATAACATATCAGCTTAATAGATGCCATATATATGGAGGTATAGTCAATATTCTAATTTATTTAATTTATGAAAAAAATTGTTATTTCAATTGATGCATCTCGTTCTTTCAAATAGGTGTTCACTCTCTGTCCTCCAGGTGTTAAGATGATAAGTTAAGACTGAAAGAATAGAAATAGGGAAATGTAACACTTGAGTACATATACACAACAAGTAACATAATCATAAACCCTGCAGGAGTTAGTTGGCTGTGGTGAGAAGATAATTGAAGAGCAATAACACTATCTAATTCCCACTGCAGTTGCGTCATAACTCAGCCATATGACGCATTGATCTTCTAACACTGGTAGAAGAGTTCTTGGAGGGAGGAAACGCAAAAGGAAGTACGAGGCTTAATCAAATCTAGGGTGACCAAACACCAACCATTAGTGTCGCTGGATTAAAAAAGTTAATTTCATTACTAAAATCAATTTAGAGTGTTCATTTTACGGATCTGTTACAATTAGAAAACAATTAAGCTTTGTAGGGTAATCCGATGAATGTAAGAAAGAAGCCTGCCGAAGGAAGTTGACTTAAGGGAGGCTAGTGGGAAGTGCTAGCAGGAGATAGAGGTTTAACAGAGAGAGAAAGGAGGCATATGGGTTGGTGGTAAATAGGCGCGCCCCTGGCTGGCAATAAGGGGTTCGACTGGTATTGTGGACGAGGGTGAGCGATGTAATCCACTTAGCGGGGGGCCACCACAGTCTACAATATTACCTTCTTCCCCCAGTCACCCTCCTCAATATCTCCATATGCTGGCTCTATCACAACCTCCAGCACATTTATTACACGCCCACTTAGCCCCTTGTCTCTTTAGCAAACATATGCCAGCTATTCCAACTTAAATATGTTTCACAAGCTATTTCAATTTTATTAGATTAAGTAAACGTATTTTTGCACACACTCAGAATGAGCAAATATGTAAGTACATTATGAAACGTACTTAAGTACCTTCTTTGAAATATCTTTCCAAACTGAATAAAAGAAATGTAGGTGACATTTAAATGAGTCTGCTAGAAGTTTTTCTCATATTAACATTATTTGCT
Source organism: Hermatobates lingyangjiaoensis (assembly GCA_026182355.1). Classification (NCBI taxonomy): domain Eukaryota; kingdom Metazoa; phylum Arthropoda; class Insecta; order Hemiptera; family Hermatobatidae; genus Hermatobates; species Hermatobates lingyangjiaoensis. The sequence continues at coordinate 1,551,458 of JAPFBL010001930.1, read as the reverse complement.
CTTCAGTAATGTAGAAAGGCATAGTTCTATTTTTCCTTACCAAAAAAAATTCACATTTCTTGAAATTCTTTTGACTGTTTTTGGAATTCTTTTCTTGTATCATTCTTTTCTTCTAATGATTCTATTTTGCTATTTATATATTTGTTGGTTAGTGTATGATTTTTGTTATTTTGTTTCGTAAAAAAAAGTTAGAAAAAAAATTCAATATTTCTGATAGAACTGACCATTTTTTCTTATTTTAGATATATAGATTATGTTTTGATGAAATTTTTGATCTTCACCAAAAATCCTCAAAAAATCTCAAAACCTATACATAGAATGGTCAAGAAAAGATCAGCATTACGTACATAATTAGTGCTAAAAATACCATAATAATATCATAACTTCGATGGTATGTCTTTTTTAATCAATTTCTCAACTTTTTTATTTAACACTCTTGATACTTCGTCAACACAAAAAAATAATGGCTATATTTTTTATATGAGCTATTTACGCAGTCGAAATGTCTAAACTGTTTCAAGTAATAATTACATGAACCTTATTATTATGATCATTATATGAATTTATAAAAGTTAGTAAAAGATAATGGATCAAATTGTAGATTCAGATTCGTGCTTAGATTGAGGCTATACCATGTGGAAAGTCTAACTTGACCTGGCTTGTTTAAAGTTCTAACTTTTTACAACATCTCTGATATTGAAATAATATATTATTTCATTTTTATATAGGGCTTCTAAATTCTCTTTTAGTAATAATTTGATTTTTATATCTATGATATAGTTATTATTCATTTTTATATAAGGAGGGCTTCTAAAATTTTTATTTTTATGGTAATAATTTGTTTGTTATTTTTTATATGCTATGAGAGCATCTCGAGTATATTATTCATTTTTATATAAGGAGGGCTTCTAAAATTTTTATTTTTATGGTAATAATTTGTTTGTTATTTTTTATATGCTATGAGAGCATCTCGAGTTAATTTCATGTAGCTCAATACTTCCGTATCTTTTTTTACGTTCCATGTATAGTAATTGACAAACTTCACTTTAAAAGGCGAAATCAATGCCACTCTATTACTGCAAATGCATGGCACTATGTATATTAATTTTTATATTCATAATATTAATAAAGGAATTTTCCATTATACAGAACAGTAGTTCGTGTCTATACTAATTTTGAATTTTACTACCAAAGTAAAATCGAAAAAATTGATGATTCAGTTCACAGAAGTGAAGAATAGGAGATACGACCTGTTTTAATACCTATAGTTAATATCCTCCAGTGATGGAGGGATCAGAAGCCATTAATACATAGTAGATACAAAATATCGTTAAATTGGGAGATTTTTGACAGTTAAAGTAATAAAACAAAACAAACATCTATTAACAACGCTACTTTGATAACTTCTTAAAAAAATGCAATACGCTGATCAATACAATGAATACAATGGTATTTTTTGAAGATTTTTGAAGACTTTTAAAACTCTTTAGAACAAGCCTGTTTTGATTTATTCATGTCCTGTGCCTCTTGGCTCTTACATGATAAACTATCACTTTTACGTTTGGAGTCATCAGCTCTCTGTTTAGCAAGATCAAACACATAAAGGTCTTTTCTGTGATAAATACTTATAGAATTTGTACAAAGTTGTAAAAAATATGTCGAATGATAAAACATTGTCAGTTAATGGTGAATATCAACTGAAACCTGTTGAACACAAACTTTATTGAAGAATTATAATTGTTTGAAGAGTCCGTTTATTAAACTGATACAAACCAAACTTGATCGTGAAAAAACTAAAAAGAATAACAATGAAATTGGGTAAAATTTAGAAATTAGAGATATGTAGAAAAACTGTTTCATAAGTATCGAATATTTATATTCTTTGATAACTATCCTTTTTGAAGACAATTTGAATCCAACTTTTCACTGTACAAGTGTTATAGTTATTTTCCAAGCTTAATTATCTAACAAGGCAGTTGCTATTTTCTCTCCAGAGAGTAAATTTAACAATTGTGTTTTCGAGTTACAGAATAGTTGTGATAGTGTGTTGTGTGTCTGTTGTGTGGTGGGTGTAACACATTCTTATTGTTGATATAAGCAAACTATACCGCTTTTCAGTTTATATCAGCCGTTAGCCTAATATCTTCGAGTTATTTTATACAAATAAGTATAAATGTCATATGCAAATTTCAACCATACCAAAAGTACACATCCTGACACCTATTTAGGTATATTTTAATTTCATATCTAAATACATATAAGCAAGCATACATATATAACGATGATATATCTATTATATATTAAGTGATCCGAAACGTACAACTAAAGTTCAATATAAACGAGATCGAATTTTTTCATGATCACTAAACTTTACTTATAGTAAACTAACAAAAATAGATCAAAAACATAGATCAATGAAAAAACACATGGCTTATCTATGTACCTTTATTTATACTGAACTTTATATATATTTATATACCCTTATTCTTATTGGATTAAAATATATGACTTTCCTTTATGAAGTCCAAGTGATTAACAGAATAACTAAAGTTTTTACCAATAAATTTTGTTTGATGCCACTAAATTAACAAACATCGACTATATTACTTCTACTTAGCTGATGAAAACAGCGGTAAGAGTTTAATTTCAGTTTTGCTTCTAACCATTTCTATAATGTTTTCATAAATTCATATTAAACTGTTGGCCGTGGAAGCAAAGAAGTTTAAAATTAGAGAGGAAATTAACTCGTTTAGAGGTCAAAATGAAATTTTAATGTCGAATTCATGCTTCAAGATTGGACTTTAAAAATAATATACAGTATGTTAAGCTGTATTGAAATGTACTGTCCACTAAAATTAAATATTTCATATTGAATATATGCCATAATTAAAAAAAATTTTCAATTTTCCATTTTAATAAAATACTCAAGATTTCTTATCAGTTTGATAACGAGTTTTTCAAAAATCAATTGATTCAGTAATGGTGTAAAAATAGAGAATCTAATTAGTTCAGTTAGATTTTAATACTGCAATCTTCAATCTGAATTTCGTAAATACTGTTTTGATAGTTAATATGCAATGTTGTTAAGCTAGTGAAAAAGGAATCCAATGACAGACAAACCAACGACCAACAAGATTTTCCGTGTATTGCTGCACGTAGAGGTCAGGCAGTTCCAAGCCAGAGGCTTTCACCTGCTTGTCTGTTTGTACTACTTTTATTGTTCAGGTCTGTCGTGTAAGTCGGTATGTTAGTTTCTGTCCTGTCTATGGTGAATATGTTTCGTGGTCGTAGAGTCTTAGAGTCTAAAATCGTCAGCTATCGTCAATTTGGTGATCTGATTAGTCGGAGGAGGATTGGTTTCAGGGGATTTGAGGTAAAAGTACTCCTACAAGCTCACGGGAGGAAGTCTTTATAGTATTTATAATCTACTCCAATGCTTAAGCTTTCATCAAGTTTAAGTTCTTATTACCAAGATTTTTATATCACTACAATTTTTTAGAGAACACTTGATGATTTAATAAAAATCACTGATATATTATGCTGTTATAAATGATCTAAAAGTGTCAAAAAATACACTTAAACGGGTAAATTAACCTTCCTGTGGCACAGTTTGGATCTTCCGTTCAAAGTTAATGAGCTTGTGACCATAACAGCATACTCCTCGACTTATCCCTTTAATTTCTAAAGAAAACCATTGGATCATGTCAAAATTACTCCTGAGTAATATTAGAAAGTTTGAATACGACGAAATGCTTTGAAATTTTTTATCAAACTTATAAAATTGTATCAGTTTGTGTTAATATTTTTTTATTATTATGGTCATTTATTACATTTATAGTCGTTGTCATCCTTATATCTGATGGCGACAAATACCAAAGTATGGAAATGAATTGTACGTATTTTTATGATTGTTCTATGATGAATGGTATATTTTTACGTAAAATGATAAAGAAGGCACTCCGATAAAGTGGATAATAGAGTATAAATACAAATAAGCTTATAATTTTTTGGTTCAACCATCATCTGGAGGAAAAAGGGAAATCGCCTGTGAAATGACGGCTCGCATCTGACAGTTTTGCGATATCACACAAGTAGGCTGAAAAAGTACATTTTAGAATTGTAAAAAGGAAGAAAGGTAAAAAGAGATAAGAGCATATATTTTGTAGGTGGAGGGTGGTAGTTATGAATGAAACATTTTATGCATCTCCAATGATATTTAACATTGACCACTTTAAAAGCTGGTGCTATTAAAATTAGTAGAAATATTTATAAGGAAAATATCTAATTGATAAGGTTGTTTGATGATTTAGTTAAAAGGTTTTACTTTTTATGTTATAAGGTTATTAAATGAAAGGGAGGTATGTGGCGTAAGACGGTCGCAGGGAGTGTTGATGAATGGGGCATGCAGAGTTGAAACAGTAGCTGAGAGGCAGTCAGCCGACAGGTAGGAGGCTGATTCACTTTGCCCGTGATTAATAGGAGCCAGGTAGTGTGTAGGACGACTTCCGTTGCTTTCACATCCCTCCTAAGTACCAGAACACAAAAAAACCTTAGTCCGTCACAAAAAGTCACTTATTGGCCGCCGGCTTTGACGTCATCATAGACCTCTCGAAACAACCCTTACTAACTAACACTTATGTCCTGCACCAAGAAATTATTGCTCTTTTTTTAGTGGTAACTTCCAGTAAGTTTCTTCTCCTTTATATTTTTTTTATTTAATTTCTTAAATCTTTATAAATTTATTTAAGAAATAAATCCCTGAGTAGTACAATTGCCTAGAAGTTCAATATTTATTAAACATAGTGTTTAGAAAAGTCCTGTAAAACATCCATATCATTAATCTGTAGAGCAGTTAATTAATAATGTTAAAATATGGGCTCATATTTCATAGACTTATTCTGACTTTCCTAAATATTTGGAGAAACAGGACATACTTGAATTACAATAAGATAACCATTTGAATATAAAATAAAAAAACACTTGAATAATGAAAGAATTAACAGTTATTTATAAAGTTGATAAAAAAAATTATATTTTTTTCAAACTATATAATTTTACAATAAAATCTTCAAAGCCTTAAGTTGCACTACTTTAATATTTAAGAAAAATAATACAAATTCAGTAGTTTATTAACAATATTAATTCATTTTAATAAAAGTACATTTCAACTTTGATCATATGAATTTCAAATATTAGAATTTAGTTGTAATCAGAAATTCTTCATGACAATTTAACAATATTTAAGCCCTTAAAATGTAAAGAACGTAGTTCTTTTTCATTTTAATTTTCAATGACGTAGTTGAATCATTTAATTAATGTTTTACTAAAATATATAATTTTTTTCAATCGATTACAAAAAACACGTAGAAACAACACAACTCATTTCAATATTTCGATCTCGTCTTTATCGGGAGAAGAAGAGGAAAAAGAAGAGGGATTCTGCAAACTGTGAACAGTAAACAGTGTTGCTGTTTGCACTTTGTTGAAGTGGAGCAGAACTCCTCTTCTTCTTCTTTTCTTCTCTTAATGACGACGACGTCAAAATGTAAAGTGGGTTGTGTTTTATTTCCTACGTGTTCTTTTCTTATAATCATTTGATAAGTTTTCCTAACAAAGAAGTTTTATTTATTTCTTTCGTAATATGTCCTTTTTTTCTGGATATCTAGTTATTCCCTTATTTAATTACTTCTTTCATATTTAGCGCGTATTAATCCAGTTTATCAAAGTTTTACTCAATTTTTTGTAGTAAACTAAGTTGCAATTATAATATAAAAGATTTTCGAGGGAATGGGAGGAGGAAAGAACAAAAAAATGTGCAGATTATCAGGTAATAATGGCAGTTGTAATGGTGAGCATTTTGTAAAAAAAAAATTGGTTGTATAGAGTAGAGCTGTCGGCGAGGAAGATGAGATTAGGTTTGGAAGGAAGGTGTTAGCGGGATGCTGTCAGGGTCAGGATGAAGGAGCCAGCTGATTGTGCGGCTAATCCTTCAGGTAGCAGGTAGCTAGGGCCACCCAGGCTTCGTCACTTCACACCTCATTTCACTTCGGCCGCCAAACACTGCCTCCGACCAAGTCCACCTTGCGTCCACTTAGCTATCAACAAATCTCTAGAGTTCCATCTGTAATTACTATAATTATCAAACCAGAATTAATATCTTTCAAATAAAACAATTATTTAGCGGGATGCATAGAGTCAACTACTTCAGCTTCAAACTTGCTCATCCTCTACCAAAAAATCATGTTCAATATGATTATTTTTCAGCTTGCTCTTGATCATATGCCTTGCTCTGGAATGTAAAGTATCTATATTAAATATTTACTTTACTATAAGTAAAGTTTAGCTCATCTCGAAACGTTGATGAAATTACATGTTCTGAGGTCTCCAAAGTCTTTTATGATGTTTTGTTGCTGCATGGAAATTTCTCCAAGAGTGCTAACATTTTCAACATGTTATAGGGCTTAAAGAACCATTTTGTGCAGCTCCTTGGATATTAAAGAAGCTGTTGATAACATACCAGCAAATTCAGTAAATCAGAAATAATATTTAGATCTTCTTATTCAATGACTATGAAATGAATTACAACTATCTAATCCAAGAATAACTAATGTAAGAATAGAATTTACCAGAGCTGAAATTATGGCTGTACTGAAGGAGGTGTACTATCACTCCTTTTGCAGGGATTAGCTGCAGAAAACCTTCTGTATACTGTTAATAAATATTAATATTGTAAATAATCAATATTACGTTACGTGAATAGTGCTTATAACATTGTTATTAGAAAAAGAGTAAGTTCAATGGTTCTCTCTTTGAACTGAACAAGTCATGCTCCTCAGATTAGCGTGGAGCATTAGGGATGCGTTATTTATAGTTGGCTTATTTAAACTAAAAAACATTCTTTAGTATTATTTACTAGTTGTACATAATAATTTTTATAAAATTAATGCAATACAGTAGTACATAATTATCATATACCTTATAATATATGATACACGTAAGCTTAAAGAAATTGTATATCCTCTCTTCTCTTTCTCTCTGCCTCTCTATTTCTCTCACTCTCTAGGTTACGCTCTCTGATGTGGTTAATAAATGTACTGCCACCATCTGAAAACTTTAGTCCTAATAAATAATTTATTTTGAAATAGCATTGTCAAATACAAAGAATATCTATTTAACATTGTATATAATTATTTTATTATTTTAGAAAAATGTATTTTTTGTTATTTTGAATGACAACTCGTATAGACTTTTGTCTTCAGTGTCACTCCAGGGGTGAAAAGTGTAGTTTATAAATTAACTAACACACCAATACTTGTGAATGAGCCAAAGGTCACAACCATCACCGAAGTCAAGAAGCATTAACTTGGCTGAACATGGACTTGTGTGGTGACGTCATGAACCATCGCATTGAGACTGAGTCAAACACTTAACCACTTTTGTAGCACAAAGCCGCCATGTTTCAGTAGTAAAAAAAAATGAATTATGCATGAACTATGTTACTGAATTGACTCTACAACGAAAACCATAAAATTTGCTATCATCAATATTATGTGCGTAGAAATGGTTTATTCACAAATATAAGTGTTAAAACGTTCCATCTTTTATACATAACATCCAAGATAGGAGACAAATTCGAAACCTGGAATCTTAAGTACTAAGATGGAGCTAAAGCATAGACTGCACTAATCCCCTCATTCACTGAAGTAATAATGTACAATTTGTCAATTGAAATGTTTATCTTGCCAATTAATATTTAATCGGATCCTTGTTTTCAATACATTAAGCATGAACATTTGAGTTGCTAACGCTTTCCAATAAGGACAAGGATGTGGCGAGGAGATGGATGGTCGGCTGCGATTAGTAATTGGGAGGTAATTGATGTCGGAGGGAGTGTAGTTAAACGGCGATTAGGGTTGGATGGGGGAGGCCGAGGTTTCTGCACCTGCTGGTGAATCACTCGGCCAGATGGGCTATCACCTGGTTATCACACACCAGTCACTTTTGCCTAATTGTTACCTCAGCGCTGCTAATCAATCAAGACTCCTTTTATGTAAAATCATGAACATCTTTGCACATTATCAGAGAAAGCATTATAATAAACGCAAGTGTAAGCCTAATGAACATAAACACACAAAAAACCATTGCTTTAGTTGTAACAAAAAACCCTAAGTAAACAGATCGTACATCGTTCATTTCCACATTATATATTCCCAAATTTCAATTATAGTTCCCTTAACTTAAAAAAATTAGATGTTCATTTATGCTTGTCTTAAGGAAGGACCGTTACAAAAAATTACAAATATATATATATATATATATAACAGACGGGAAACCGTCTTTGTACCAGTGCGCTTGGTTTCCCTTCTTTATCTCTCCTGAAGACGGTTCAACCAAAAATTAGAGACTGTAAGTTTGTGTTTTTAATTTCTCTATGTTTCTTTATGTACATTGAACTGTATATATATTTATACGAGTTCAAAATTCAAGAAGAGTAACACAGAGAGTAAAGAAACACACTTACAGACTCAAATTTTTGGGTAATCCATCTTCAGGAGAAAAGAGAAAAGAAGACCAAGCACGTTGTAGACGCAACGGCAAGTAACCAACCACGTTACTGGTGGTTAACCAAGTGTTGGTTACTTGCCGTTGCGTCTACAACGTGCTTGGTCTCCCTTTCTCTTTTCTCCTGAAGACGGATTACCCAAAAATTTGAGTCTGTAAGTGTGTTTCCTTACTCTGTGTGTTACTCTTCTTGAATTTTGAACTCGTATTGTGTCCAGTTTAGATCGTGTTTCGTTTTATTAAGTGAAGGATATATATATATATATATATATATATATATATATATATATATATATATAAATTATATTGACATAAAAAACAAACAGAAATGAAACAAAAACTCACTACTATATTTTGATGCCCTCGTCAATAGGAAGACACAAACGAGTCTCTCCGCAGGCAGACTGCTACTGGCCGGTGGTCTTGAAGAAACACTCAAACAGTGTAGCCGACTTACGGAGTGATAGGAGGCAAGGATAGGAAAAGAAATAAAAGCAAAATAAATTATAACAAATGAAATTAAAAACTATTTGCACAAGTAAAAAACCCAAACAAATATAAAAATAAGTAGGTAAATAAAAGATAAATTAAAATAAATAAAAGGAATGAATAATCAACGATTGAGGTTAAGCCCAGGAGCAGATCTACCCCCCCAAAAGATTAATATCTGAAGCTATCAGAGTGATTTTTGAATTGTCATCAGTTGTCTGTCTCAGAACCTGTACACCTGTACAGTTGCTCCATGGCGACGTGATTATAAACATCACGGTCCATTAGAACAACAGCAGAACCCTTATCCGCAGGCATCATGAGCAAAGAACCATCCCTTCTCAAGCTTATTTTGATGGCTGCTCTTTCATCAGCCGCAAGGTTGTTATAGGGTGTTAAAGAATTAAGAAAAGAAGGATCGGCAACTTTGCGAATAATGGAGGAGATAAATAATTCTAGAGGATGTGATGCAAAAAAAGAGGTGGGAGTTCATTAGAAGAAAGGGATTTAGATCTGCTTAAAGAGGTGTGGAGTTTTTGAGCCAGAATATTAGTGTTACTACTATATGACTTCCAATAGAATTTCTAACTTTAGAGATCCACAAATCATTTGTACATTCTCTAAAATTTTAACATGACCTACCCTAAGGACAGGACTAAAACTTGGCCCCTTAGATAGAACACTGAATTCAGCACTATTAAGTAATCTGGAAGAAATATTGCATATATTACTTTTGATGTTTTACAAGAGGCACTTGAAGTGGAATGACTGAGGGCAAGGCGTAAAGTTATTAGATTGTATATAATTGGTATATAATAATTAACGGTATATAATTGGGGTAGGAATTATTTACAGCAGAGGTAGAAGCATGCAAAAGAGGGGATTGAGAAAAGGAGTCAGGTAAGGAAATAGGTGGTTGAGGAAAAGGGACCTGGAATGGCAAACTTAAACCTAGAGACAAATAAGAAATATATAATTTCGAAAGTTTTTTGAAATTATTAATTTGGGATTTTTCTAAAACCTTATTAGCATTTAATAAGGAGCTATTAATAGGTATCAATTAAGTATTAGTAGGTATCAATTTCTGGTGAGAAATATTGCGGAGAATTTTAATAACCAAGAAAGTTTAGAGAAGTAAGAATTGCTCAACTTAATATAATTTTGTAAAGCTTGTTGAGATAGAAAAAGAGAATATTGAAAACCAAAATAGGCAAGCTGATATCGAAATTGAATAGGGAAGGCTGAAAGCGGAAGCTTCAAAGCAAGATCGTTAAGCCGTATGTTCACATTCAAACAATATGAGATATACTCAAATTTATGAGATAGGTAGTCAACTTCATCTATCCAAAACCCAATCGGATTGTTCATAATGAAACAATAACGTTTCATTATGAACAATCATTATGAACAGTATGAAATAAATACAAATAAGCAATTAAAAAAAATATATAAAAACAAAAAGAAACAAAAAACAATAGCTTATTGTTTATTTTATTAACTTAACATAACAACTCTGAACTCAACACATCATAAATATTACCTCTAATAAAAAATGAGTAAAGAGGAACTTAAAGTTTTCTACAATTACTAAAAGAGTGAATTAAATTAAATATCTTTCACCAAAGAGTGAACTTTGGCACAATGTTCGATGAAGAACCATTTCTGTTTTCAATATTAGTAAAAAATCATGGAATTATTTACTGCACCAAAACAATATGTCTCTTAAATATACTGTCATCAAACGGTTCGAGTAGAAATTAAACTAACGGTTCAGAGGACGTCGAAACTTATAAATCCGTAAAACTTTGAAAATGTGTTTGTTTCATGATCATTACTTAATGGTGTCATCAAAAGAGATGAGAGAGTATATCAAAAGTCAAAAATCATCCATCCACTAATTTATTATTTCAAAAAATAGATTTTATTATTTAGAACTATTAAATTATAGATTTAAATTCTATATTTTAGGTCATGCGATACTTATAAAATAATTATATTTAAAATTTATAAGCATTAATAACGTACGGATTAATTTATTCTACTATTACTTAACTAAACTGGTTCGAAAGAAACATTAATGATCCAGTGTCCAAGACAAAGAACATGTAACAGTAACAGTAGGCTTGAAATTCATATTTCTGCATAGTACTTGTCACAATAGGATAAATATTTTGTACAGTTAAGATATCTAATTAACTTCTTTTGAACACTTCCCAATTTTTTTTGAGAAATTAGTAAATTTCTCTTGTAAATGTAGGAATATTGCATGTCCTTTTTTTCTCAAGTTAGTGGTAATCATATTACAAATTTTAAAGATATAACACTTTTCATAAATCAAATCTCAATCAATTAAAAATTTCGCAATTTATATTTAATTTTATCAATGAGTGTAAGTTTGATAGACCTACAAAAACAAACTAATGATGACAAATAATCACAGACAAAAGTTGTATTTGGTCTTTTTGGTTTAATACTACTCATTCTATGATCCAAAGTTCGTGTCACTCTTATGATGGAATATTAATGTTTTCAAAATATTTATCCAAAAGCTGAAATTCTAGATAAAGTTGAAAGGAAAATAAAGAATCAGTGGAAGTTGTTTTAAATATTTTAGTTAAAACTTAACCTCTATATACCTGGTTGAAATAGATAGTAATATACCTGGTAAAAGTTAATAGATTGTAGTGTTGACTAAGTAGATTTTTGAAGGATTTACACCTATTTTTGAGGTAAGCTATATTTTCATGTCACCCATATCTTTTCATGTTAATTTTTCTTGCCACTTGTAAGAAATCAAATGGAAAAACTGGTATATTACTTTAATTTTAAAACTTCAAAATTGAATGAACCTGTAAATATTTATCATAAATTAGAAATATTACTATGTTTTGTGTAGTTCGATAAAAAAATGAATATTTTTTGCCATGAAAAAAATGGTGGATCATTACCTTGGGCGCACTCCATACATCTGCTATGTGCATCAAAGCACCTTTAAATATTATTTCATTGTAGAGATATCATAGAATTTCTTTTTACAAAGAATTTGTATTTTCCTGTTATTTAGATTTATTACTTAGAGTGTAGTCACAAATGAACTTATTTTAATTGTAAATGTTCACTTTAACGGGAGTTTAAAACTCTCATTAAATTATATATAGATATATCTTTAAATTATTTATGTTTATATAAATAGAATAGGAAATAGAAGTTTTTACTTATTTATCTTTAATTCATTTAAGAAAACAAAAAAAATTTATGTCAACGATTAATCATTCTATAACCTTCCTAACGTTTATTAATGATTTCTCGAAGTTCTTTACGACTATGTTAAAAGTTAGGAAGACTGTCATTAATTTAATTTTTTTTTCAATTTTGAATTAATTCAAGAGATACTAAAAGACGTAATTTCAAGGCAAATAGTTTATATAAATAAAAGGAAAGGTTTTGTCTGTACATTGCTTAGAACTGAATCATTTCAAGTTTTCTTTACGTCACATTAGAGAAACCGAATCCACTCTTAGAAAAATTTCTGTCGGTTTGTCAGCAAAATTTTGTTACATGTAAACTCAGCCACCATAAGACATAGCAAACTGAAACTTTGTCAGTAGATTTGTGTATGTATAACATAAAATCTAAGCTTTATGTTATTAGAAATTCAACGGATTCAATGGATTAGAAATTCAACGTAGAAGCAAAGTTATGAACTTTTAAGCTGATCTTGGATAACTTTACTGACATGTTTATTTTGAAAATATACAGGTATAATAGTAGGTATGTTAGTTGATTTCATTTTCATTTAAACTCCCAGCAGGAGATAATTGACAAGGTGTTTACTGAAGTTCAAGATCTGCCATCTATTCAGAATAACTGGTTTTGTGAACGAGTAATTCTCAGCTCTACAAATCAGTAAATAAGTTCTTGCACTATATCAAACTGAGGATAGAACTTACAAGTCAGTAAGCAGAGTGATTGGTAATGAGGAAGCAGTTCTTATCCAATTGAATTTCTTGACTCCCTGACTACTTTTGAACTGCCTGCTCATGACTTAAAACTTAAAGTAGGGACACCAATTATGCTGTTATGAAACTTCAGTGTCCCAGAAATGTGCAACGGGACACGACTGCGAATTGGTGCTTTGTACATATACGTCATAGACGCTCATATCATGACTGGGTGTGGTACTGAGGAGTCAGTGTTTATACCATGCATACCATTGATACCTAGCAACTGTCCCTTTCAATTCAAACAGTGGTAGTGTCCCGTCAGCGTCTGTTTCGCAATGACGGTAAAAAAGTCGCGAGGCCAAACTCTGTCTACGGCAGGAATTGAAGTGAGTGAGACAAGTGTTTCTCACATAGTCAACAGTGTGGTTCCAACTCTCTGTTCTTCCATGCACCTAAAGGACATACAGCTCATGTGGTGTATACAGAGTCACATACTTAACACTAATAAATATACTTTTTCCTATTCTATAATTTTTTGAATAATATTTTGAGAATGCCATGTATCATTTCTGAATTTTTGTAAAATACCCGTGAAAGACGGGCACGTCTGTTAGTACTTTATAATCGACTTCTTAGTTTGTTTGCAGTGATGAAATACCTTAAGAGATTAATTGGATATTTTATGAAAATAATTAAAGAATTTTTTTTTATTTAAATAATATGATGCAGGAGTAAAGTAATTGAAGTTGGTTTATGGTATTTGATGTGTTTATATAGGTGAGAGTGTGTTTAAGCATGGTCATAAAGTGGGAGGTACGCGTCCTAATGCACTGACGGAGGTAACAGCAGGAAGTCTTCTCTGGAAATCACTCTAATAGCGATAAATGTCCCTCCATCCATCCCCCCCCCCCCCACCAACCCAACAAATTGCCTTCACTTCTATCCTCTAAACTGTTTCATTCGTTTTTTTCCTTTCTTTCGACCGATGATGAAAGGGCGCATCTATCTCTCTCTCATCACAATGACGTCACAATTGTTTGATTCATCTCAGGTTGTGTTAAAGGAAAAAAAAGAAGAAGACTTTTCATTCCAACAGTTCGCTAAATCTCTTCCATTCACAACTGAGGAATCTCTCAAACAGAACTCATCTCAATGGACTATGAAAAAAAAACTACACCAAAATGTTTGATTCCAGTATAAAATTTCCTTTAAATAAAAACTCCTTCACTAACAATAAAATATAATTAATTATAAAACTGCGTAAAAGTGAATTCAAATTATTATTAAAATGACAATTACTACAGAAGTTGTAATAGTACATGAAACTAATATCAATTCAAGAAAAACAGTGAATTACATGTTTGTGCTTCACTAAATTGCATGCATTCTAAATAGTATGCATGTTATACTATTTAACATAACATTTAAATAGTATATTGCTCATAAATCCATATGATCAATATAGATATATAGTAAAACCACCAATAAGTAATATAGTAAAACCAGGTATATACTATATCCTACATAATATAAATATAATAAATATATATTATACAGGGTGTATAAATAGGGTGTATTAATAGATAAATAAATACTTTATACAGGGTGTCTCAAAAAAAATGTACTCACTCTTAGAATGACGACAAAACATTTATTTATGAACATAGAGTGAAATGAAATAGCATCAAATACATGATACAAATGTAATTGAAGAATCATGTTCTCAAATGTTCAAACTGATGACCATTATTCTCCAGACAACGCTGATAATTCGCACCAAGGGATTCGCAAACGTCGCGAAACATGTGATTCTAAGAGTCATTCTAAGAGTGAGTTCATTTTTTTGAGACACCCTGTATATATAAACTGGATATACTATATCCAGGGAATCAACCTGACCATATAACTATAGGTTAGGTTAGGTTAGGTTGCAGTGGCAGTCCCACAAGGGAACACACATAGGCCAAGCATTGGCCCTTTGTGATACCACACAATGAAGATTGATCCTACAGTGGGAGTCCTAAATTTTGCCTAACTCAAATGTATTTAGAGTAGGGATCTTTAACGAGTACCTGACATCGTACAGGCTCGGGACCGACGGTTTAACGTCCTTCTCCGAGGGACGACGTGCTCAGATTTATTCACCTCCCGCGTGAATAAATCGAGGGCCAGGTGAGGATTGAACCCCGGTCCTATCAGTTCAGAGGTGAGCACGTAACCACTGAGCTAGCCTGAATTATCTTAAATTGTATTAACTTAATACGTCAGGATCGTATTCTGAATTGGTAATATGAATTAATTTTTGATTACACCTTTATCTTAAGTAAAGTTGAGTGTAAACCACATAGATATTTAAACGAATTTTGACTAATTCCATCAAGTGTTGTTAAATTATACATTTAAAGCAATATTAAATTGGATTTTTCATTTTACGATTTGGTGTGATATATTTTAGGAAAAGAAATACCAAAGCACACTTTAAATAGCAACCAACACCGAGCCCAACTGCACTGGTGTGCTACCTATTATATTATCAGTGATCTTATCTTATGGAAAATAATTTTGATATTTGAACAATTTATTTTAACTCTTTGTAAAAAATACCGGGAAGTGTTTTTGTCATTTACTGATGATTAGCAATGCGCAAAAATATCATCCTAATAATGCTCATTATGACTTTGAACTTCAGAAAAGTTCATATTGATCAACCTGTATTCCGTCATAAGGGAGTAAGTTCGTGGCTTATAGCAAATGAAGGTTATTGGCTGGTTATTGAGTAATATATTCTTATTGTCAGAATGGATCACTCTCTCATTGCATTGCTTTCACAGCCGTTAAGAGATGGTAAACACGGAAGGAAACTGACCAAATAATTATAACATTAACGCAATGTTATATGGAATATATATGTGTAAAAATAAATTGAAAAAGTACTTCTAAAAATAAATATATATTTGGTAAACTAACACATTAACCTATAAGTTAGAGCATATTCACGGAGTCAGACACACTCTCTTCGGAAGAAGACAATTGCATCTTCTCCTTGATAAGCAGAAACTGAATATCAAAGAAGTCAACCATGAAATGTCAAATTCAACATTGGCAGAGATGACTTCTGCCAAATTAACTGCCCTGACGTGTAAAGCATGTTTGGTACACTTAACTAGTACGACCGAAATCAAAAAGAAAATGATCAACTCTTAGAAAACCTTACCACAGAGGACAAGACGTGGGTTTCTCACATAGCTCCAGAGTTGAAACATTAGTCGATGTCACACTTAACTACTGTCAAGTGTAGACTAAGCAAAGAATTTCAACATGTAGGTTAAAGGAACCTTCTTTTGGGGTAAATATAACTCGATTGAGTCTTTGTAGTAGAGTTTAAACACCAGAGGACAGCAATAAATGAAGCCACTTATTGCTCTGCAATCCAAAACTCTGATGGGTCTTTCGAATATTAACAGATTGACCAATTTTTATCAGTACATTACACACTTGGTAGCGAAGATTTCTTCCTTCTTCCGCTATCCAAATTAATTTCTCTGTAGCAAGCAAATCGTCACAAATTACAAGGTCAAAGAAGCAGTTGAAGACTAGTTAACCTCGCAGGCGGTAGGCTTCTATGTATTGCTGATAGAATTTGTAGAACCTTTATTTGTATAGAAGAAAATATGAATGAAATCTATAAATTAACTACAGATACAAGTGTTTCAATTAAATTGAAACTATTACATGATCTCTTTCAAGAGTTTATTTTTAAAGTGTATCTTAGGTTATATTTTCAAAAAATGTATTAATTGTCCAAAATAATTGGTAAATATAACTCGATTAGTTTTGTATATTTTTTAACCCGAGGAAGCTATTTAATGAAGCCTTTTCCTCTGATCCTAAACTCTGATGGTCTTTCGAACTTTAACATTGACTTAAATATCTTTTATATTAACTTGTACGCCATATCTTCCTCGTTGGTAAGTGTGATTTCTCTGTACAGAATCGTTTAATTGCAAGTGGACGATTTACGTCTCCGTCTTCATTCTTTCGCTTTATTTCTCTTCTTTGTTCTCTCCTGAGATGCAAGAGCAAATTATCGAGATTCGTGATTTAGTCCTTTTTCTTGTGTTCTCTAGCTGTAACTTTAATTAATATATAATTTAATAAGTGTGTTCTCTAATCAGGGTTGGTCAATTTTCAAGGATAAAAAATGTAACTCTCGTTACCAACGTTTCGTTTTATTTTAACTTTTTAAAGAAAGAATAATTTTTTAAAATAAATTTTTATCAATTTCATATTAAAGGAACAATCAATGTAAATATTATTATATCTTAGTTAAAAAATGCTTACTTCTGCCTATGAAAAGGTTGGAAATCAACATTATAGTTGCATTAGATTATCCTATTGGAAATTGACCGAACCCGATTAGAATACCCTATTTACTAATATGGATTTATTAATCTATATATATATATATGTAATTCTATCTTTTTCGACCACAAAAAATAACAGCAAACAGCAGAGGTTATTGAGGGTTGGTCTACACAAACAAACATTTCATAGACTTCTATGTATTGCTTATAGAATTTGTAGAACCTTTATTTGTATAGATAAAATATATGAAAGAAATATATAATTTCTTATAAACGCTTAGCTTTTCTGGACAACCTGTTATAACCTGTCGTATAACCTATATTATCAGTTGTGTAATATTTACTACTGTTTTCGTTGTGTCTATCTGTCAGACGTATATCTTGTTATTTATACAGACCTGATGATGCTATAAAAATATAGCGAAACGTTGGCGTAAGTGAAGTGTTTGTTTTATAGACCAACCCTCAATAACCTCTGCTGTTTGCTATATATATATATATATATATATAAAGATTTCACATAAACACGTGAAATAACAATGATTAAACTACAATGTGAAATGGGAAAACAAGACTAAGATCTTTCAACCGTAACGAGCGGTCTTCATCAGAGTCAAAAACCTAACCGAAGAGTTTGGGTTTTTGGGTTTAGATTTTTCATTTTACGATTTGGTGTAATATCATTTTAGGAGAAGAAATTCCAAAGCACACTTTAATAGCAACCAACACTGACTCATAACCACTCTGGAAAACCCACTCTTCAGTTGGGTTTTTGACTCTGACGAAGACCGCTTGAAAGATCTTTGAAAGACGGTTGAAAGATCTTAGTCTTGTTTTCCCATTTCACATTGTAGTTTGATCATTGATATTATTTAAACCTTTTGTTTAATGTATGAAAAAAATTTTAACTTTAAATCTCTCTATGTATAATATTTCATTGTTTTTTAGTTTTAAATTTACATATTTCTAACTATAAAAGAAGTTTAAAATAAAAATAAAACGTTGATTTTGAAAGTCTAATTTAAATTTAAAAAAAAGCTAACTCATTAGTTAAAAACTATCATAAATATATTTTTATGATAATAAAGTATAAATGTGAGATAAAAAGTAACTTCAAAGCCACAGTAGCCAATTCATAAATGAGTCTATAAAAAATATTTTAAATAGTAATATTGCCATATTGATTTTAAAATATTTGAAAAGACATTGATTACAAATATTATTCCTTGAAATTTTATTTTCGATATTTTCCGCCGTCCTTTTCCTCATCTAAGCTCTTGAAATAGGAAAAACCTGTAAAAGTATAAAATTGACTTTTGATATTTGTTTACATTTTGACAATCAGAACAGCCGTATATCAACTCTATTTTTTCACTCTATGATAATGATAATATTTCATTTGTTTGCACATCATTCTATTGATGAAATTAAAAACTGTAAGTTAATTAAGTTTGCCATTTGCTTATAATTGGATATCCATCTGTCAGTGATGCAAATGTGTATTCTTAATAAACTTGTGTGTATTAAGTTCTGACAACTTTCATTCTATTGTGACTTAATGCTATCATTTGCTGCAAATAAGAATTCTATGCTGATTAATAGCAATTCTTAAAAATTGTCTTCCTCAATTCATAGTTGTAACTATACATTTTTAGAAAACCTTACGTATTAGTATGAATATATTTTTTTATTTGATTGTTTACAACAGATACTATACCCTGAATTACAGAGATGACAAAACAAGCGCTACAGTGAATTTATTATTTGTCTGGATTAATATCACACACTTGCAGAATCTTGTAAGTTTTTTTTTGTTTGTTATTAACTCTTCCTAGAGTTTTAGAAATAGACTCTCCGTAACCTTTTATATTCTATAACGACATAAACAATGCTAGTTGGATTTATATTTCAATTATGACGTCATATAGAAGTTAATTTTTAAAAGATATTAAACATTGGCAACAAATATTTATATAAATATTTTTAAAAGGAAATCTAGTAAGAGAAATGTTGAAACATAAAGCCGAAAACAAGTGTAATTCCTTACAAATGTCATTTGTGTTTTTTTTGTTTGTGAGTTTATCTAAACTTGCCAAATTATAAAAAAAAAAAACTGTAAAAGTGATTCAATGATGCTTGTTGTTCGTTTCGGTTTG
The DNA here is from genome assembly GCA_026182355.1 of Hermatobates lingyangjiaoensis. Classification (NCBI taxonomy): domain Eukaryota; kingdom Metazoa; phylum Arthropoda; class Insecta; order Hemiptera; family Hermatobatidae; genus Hermatobates; species Hermatobates lingyangjiaoensis. Next base: position 1,531,943 of record JAPFBL010001930.1, on the reverse strand, counting down.
AAATTTGTATTAACAGTTCGTCATTTTAAGATCTATTACAGTTATATTCGTTTATGTTTCAAAACATGAAGATCAATGCAACATCAATTATAAACTGTTTATTAATTAACAGTAATTTAACTAAAATTCATTTTTAATTTATTAGAATGAGTTATATTAATTTTTATTTGATAGTTTAATTCTAACGATTCCCATTCCATGGAAGTTAGCGCGGTCAATGAGCAATGTATTAAAAAAAAAAACAGGGATACCTGTATTTTAAACAGGAAAACCTATCAAATGATTTTTTTTTCATTACCTGTGCAAAGCAGGGAAAGAGCTGGTAGTAATGAATAATTGTAAGATATTTATTTCTTTAAAATGTATCAGTAACTTCCTTCTTTTAACAGTAAATGTAATGATGTTAAATGTTTTTGGTTTGAGAACAGTTTTACCTTTATGAAGACTAAAGAAAAGTATTATTTAATAACTAATGACTGAATCAAAAGTTCATACAAAACAGTATACATCATATTGGTATATTTTTCATATTTTTTGAAGGATATTGAAAACATGCTATCGACTAAGCTTAAAATAAAGTATATTTGTAAGTGGTCATTGCAACCAATGAATAAACATTCATTTTTTTTATGAAAAATAGAATAAATCACTCTGGTGTTATTGCAGTCCTCACAAGTAATACGAGTATTTATACTGGAAATGTAAGTTGGAAAACCAATTGTCAAGATTTGTGTGTGCTTTGTTTATGGATTAAGTTAAGTCCAAGAAAGGGAAGATTTTGGATAGAAAGCCAGAAGGAAGCTGAAAACTATCATGATACAATCTTGTAAGACGTTAAAAAGTAAAAAACTTATTTACAGGTTCAAAGTGAACTAGTTTACTTAGGTATATAGTTGAAGGAGACTTTTCAATAACTCATTGAAATTGCAGTCAGACGTTGCAGCCAGAATGGAGCTTTAGGTAAACTGTAAAAACATTACAGCAAAAGAGTTGTGATAGTCTAACCTTTGTATTCCAAGCCTAAAGAATTAAAGAACTTCAAAAAAGTTGAACCAATTAAGAGTAGATAATTCAAATCGAAGTACCAGATTGATAGTTCTGACATACGGTCTCAAGTCTGGAGAATATATACTGGCATTGGTTCATCAAGGCTATCCAACAAAATGCAATTTCAATAAGAGCTTTAAAACCAAAACGAGCTAAAGAAGTTAAATTAATATCAAGTATATGCTCATCATAAAGTTGCAAAGCTATGGTGAAGAGGAATTTGCCAACAAAATTGTTAGAAAAATTTTACTGGATAGAGTAAACTCAAAGCTGTTAAAGAAAAACTAAGAAGCATTAATCACAGGTTAGCGATAGATATTGTGAACTTTACCATATCTTTACAAGATGTTGAAAATATGTCATCTACTTAGCTTGAAACAAATAATGTATCAAAGTGATAGCAAGGAATAGAATTCATTTATTTATGAAAAATACTGCAAAACACTCTGAGATAGGTCGCAGTCCTGATTAAGCAATATTTGAAATGGAAATGCCAGTTGGAAAACCTTTTTGTCGTTTGATACATTGTCCATTTTTTTATTTAGGCAATATATTAAAATATTCATCTAATATCTAATGATGATCTAATACTAATCGAGAGATCAATTTCAAAGATGAATAGGGAAAAAAACATTGAAAATGATGAAATTATTTATGTAAATGTTTTGAAGATCTTCATGTCATGAATAAAGACTTCAAAGGTCTTTGAATAAATTCCAAATTTATTAAAAACTTTTTGGAAGTTTTTAATAGAAATAGAAGAAAAGCAATGCTGTTTACAAAAAAAAAAAAGAAATATTCACTAGCAAATAAAAATATATTAGCAATTTTGACATGGAAAATAAATACAAAAAATGTGCGTTTTAAACCCAACTTTACAGAATGCAATTTTACATTTATTACAATGAGTTAAGTCCCACAAGTAGAAAATAGTTTAAGAAAATGTACTCACAAAAACCGGTGATTTAGTAAGGCAAGGCAATTTTGATGTTACAACAGCACGTATAATTGTAGCTGTTATCGCAGCAAGTGTAAAAGGATACTAACAGTTTGGACTTTTAAATGTCACAAAAGGTTCTCTTGTAAGATAAATATTTTTATCACTATTAGGACCATTAATATTAACAAAAACTTGTGATCTGAAATGTTTTCTAACCTTGCCATAAGGACTGGAAGAAGGTTAATTTTAGACACTTATTATTATTATAACTATTATTGGAGAAATGTTTTAATTAAACATTTAAAATAGAGTAAAATTATTACTCTAATAATTTTACAATTGTTAGTTATCCCTTATATTTACAGGGGTACCAAATAACTAAAAGTATAGGTTAAATCTATATTTTTACTATCTCTGTATTTGTATATGTTCTCTGGCGCTCACGTGATTAGAAATAGTGTTGAGTTAATATGATTATTCTACTATAATTATAACAATGACCAAAATAAAGTCATCATTGGTAATCTCCTTCTAGCGGTAATAAGAACTGGCCTCATCTCATCGACCGTCACATTTACAATAATATATATATAACAAGCTTTCACAATAAATATTTGACATGATATCAGAATTTTCAGTTACTAAAATTATGTATAGATATCTCAATTTTTTCCAAGAATAATCAAGTGGTCTCTTTTAAAGGAGGTCGACTCCTCTTTTCAGCTTGTGTATTAGTCGACTCTCTGCAAAACTCTGCAATCCATCCAGTCCCAAGGACCGACATCAATAACTTTGGACCTCTGGTCTGAGTATATTGAAGTGCATACTCAAGTGTGCAGACTAGCTGAAACCCGTAAAGACAATTGCAAATTCTATACTTTGCATTTTATAAATATTTTATTTAGTACTGCGTTGTCCGTCCTAGAGGAAGGTTATTTTATTTAATTATTTCCTGGACTTTTTTATGTTTTAAGTGGGCGAAGAATCTTAAGTAAGATTCTTACTTACTGCTGCTCATATTTGTGCGACTCTTAGTTATGAGGAGCGATCGCGTAAGCTAGAATGCTGTTGTAGCCGTCTTTGACGAAAGTGATTTGTGGTTAGCCGAAAGGAGAGCATGCCCCCTGTCGTCGAGCTCGGAGACGCCCAGCTGTCTCTCCTCTCCTGGCCTCCATAAATCCTTGCTTTGTTTGCCAACACCGCTCAAACTGGCTATTTGTCCGACCGGCCACCGGAGTAGAGCCTTTGTCCACCCACGTCCTCAATGAGCCCTCTCACCTGCTTCATTCACCTCCCCACGCACTCGCCTACACCTCTGCCCATTCACAACTCGCACAAAGCACCCTATTAAACACACAGCCCAAATATCCTCCTTCAATGGGAGCACCCTTAAACGAGTATTTTTTCTTCAACAACAAAGTCACACTAACAGCCAAAATTTGCTTTAAGTGGACGACAAAAGAAGAATAACCTAGTTATTGGGTAAATAAATTTAAAAAAAATAACTTATAATATTTTAAACCAAAACTGATTATTTATTAACCTACTTTATTTAATCACTCAGACAATAATAACATAACTAAATGAATTAAAAAATATTGTTTAAGATCTATAAATATACGACCATTAATGAATTTTACTTCTCTTTGAAAATAAAGACAATTTAAAAAAAATGATGGCTCATTAGATTTCAAGAAATTAAAATCTGGAAACAAAACTAAGAATACTATACAAAGTAGAAAATTATTTTCCTTATGATGTTTGCTGACTTTTAGTAAGAATGAATTGCACAGTCTTATCTAACAATAACGCGATTGAATGAAAAACCACTTTCCCACCACTCTTCAATCCAAAGTAGTTTTCGATTCGTTGTTTAATCGAAAGAACTTTAAATGAAATGCAAGAACCTCGAATATCATTAAGAATAAGGTTGAGAGTTGAAAAGCCGTTCAGTAGATGATACTCGTAACATCAAAAATGCTTTCACAGGTATTTGGAAACGGGGTTTATAATAAAGGAGGACTGAAGCTTCAACATGAGAAGTGTCTTAGTTATATACTAGATTTATATATTATTTTTATGTGTAGTGTATTTATTCTTTTTTAATTTATATTCTGTTTATTAATAATAATCCTTTAATTATTCTTTATCTATATATAAAAAGTTCTTGAGTTTGTTTGTTTGTTTGTTTGTTCACCCATTTTCCTTGGAGATAGAGACTTGAAATTATCATAATCTTTAATTTTGTTGTGATTGGCTTTGTTGTAGTTGTATTACATAATAACAAATCGTATTAGGGTGTCAGTGTTGCCCAGTGGCTTGTGTAATCGTGTCAACTTCCTACAATACTATTTAATAGTATTTCTCGTCAGGGTAGTCTATAATATATAATAAACTATTACATAAGAGGGTAAAAAAAAATAATTTTAGGAACAAACTTGAACACAACTGTCAGATAAAATACGAATGTTCTAAGGTAATATTATAAAGTCACATTCATTTCATTAACGTTACTTTATTTTGGGTAAGTAAACTGAATATTTCAGTTTAGAATTTTTGTTTGTTTTAAATATATTTTTTGTATATATAACTTGAATTGATGTTTTATTTATTTATGTCATGAAATAAACGCTTTTTATTTTGCTAAATATACTTACATTGTATATTATAAGATATTACAAGTGTATATATCTTGAATTATGTTAAGAATACTATATCAAAAGCATGTACCATTTAAGAATCGGTTTCTGTGCCTAATAACAATAAACAACAATTAAAATTATTCCTGTCATGTTCAGTGAATTTATTTCAATAACTATTGCTATAATTTATGAGTAACACAAAGGGTCACGGGTAGTCTAGTTAATTCATATTCTTTGTTGCAATTTTTCTTTATTTCTTTAGTGTTTTATATTTTTCTTATACTTTGGCATCACTGAAGAGCATATTTTTCACTCATTTTTTTTTATCATATTTTTGAACATGTGTCAAACTTTATTATTAACCACTTTATTGGCTGTATTAACTGTAATTCAAATATCTGCATACTTTTTCTATCATTTCAATTTTTATGTAGTTTCAGAACATTATTTTTCATTTAGAAATTTATATATTTATTTATACATAAGAAGATAACTAGCTCTTCCTTTTTTTAACAAAATTAGCAATGGATATTGGCTGTTACACACATCTCAAATAACTTAAATTTTGGAAACTATGGAAGTAGCTGGTTTGAGTTAATCTGCTTCAATTCGTCGCATTACTCTGACAAGAACTAGTTACTTTGAAAGTTTTTACTTCTATTTTTGAATTATTCACTATGTTTTAGGCGTTAATAAGCTAATATATAAACTGAAATAAAAATAGTGGAATATGTTGTGAGTATGGAACTTTAGTAGTATTTAATGTAACAGTGAACCAAGAAAATTTGTTGTCTTATCTGGAAAATATTCTCTTCAGTGATATTAAATAGGGCATATTTTGCACAAAAGTGTGTATATCTTGTGACTTATTTCAGCATGAGGTGGATGTTGAATAGGGCCAAGAAAGGCCGGCATAGCATAATTTAGCGATGACTAAGCTAATGAAGTGCGATGGGTATTTAGGAGAGTGTTGGTTTGGTGAGAGGTGGTGACTTAGACGATGCAAGAGGCTGAGTCGAGGGGATGATGGATGAAGCAGATAGATAGAGGTGGTGTTTTATAGCAGGCACGTCATGCCCATAGACCTGGCCAGTGGTCTAGAAGCAAGATAACCGACTAAAACATCCGCACTACCTTGTTTAATGTCCTGTGAACGGTCTGCCACCCTCCTACTGGCACAAAGAAACACCCTCTGACTTGCTTCACTATCTGATAAAAACCACCACCCCCTCACACCCTCCTCCCTCTACAACAACCCCTTGCCAATAATCATCGTTTCCAACGCCACTAATGCCTTTCGTCCCACAATCTAATCGACTTCTCTCAAACATATGCTGTTCCAACAACCAGCCGCAATCAATTAATAAGACAATAACTCTCCCCACAGCTAACAAAACAAACCCATTACTTGTTTATTGCATAGCTCAGACACGTGATGTTTGCAAGTCACTGCTAATGCAATAAACTTTATATGAGTTACAACTAATTCATGCAAACCACAAGCAATATTGAAAGAAGAAATTTATTAAACTAAAGATTAAAGTAAAATGAGTCACCATTGTACGAAACTTACAAAAATAACTTTTATTTACTCTATAAACAACAATTTTTTTGAAAACATACAAAACGAACTATACTAAGTTGGTCATTTTATCTGATTCCTTGTACAAGAAAAAAATTAGAACCCGATCAGCAACAAATATGTGCTTTTTAGAACAGCGTATAGAAAATTTTAAAATGACTAAACAGATGTATATTTATTTTATTAGATTGTTCGAAAAATACTTTTTTTAAAAAAAATCTATTTGAAGTTTTCTTTGAAAGTTTAATTAAATCACATCAGACCGTTTTAGTTTACTCATTAACTATCCTTTTGGTAGAATGATATTCTACGCTCAGAAAGGTTCTAAATATCACTTAAGGAAAAGAGTAGTTTACATTTGAAAGTCTACAGTCTTTTTATATGAAGTTTTAAAAAGTTCATTCTTATCCTGTTTATCGTATAAAATATGTTTTAAAGAGTAAACTACTATTTTTTTATTTAAAATATAAATAAATGACATTACTATTTATAAAGTTTAAAGATAGGTTTCTTGAGGATTTTTAGTCTAAGGAAATAACACTCCTGTTTATACGCCAATATTACGCTAAAAATTGTTTTGCATTTTCAAGGCAAAAAAACAACTTATTGCTTTCTGTATTTTTGTTCTCTGTTTGTTCCTTAAATGCTCTTTTGGAGGTATCCTCGCAGAATTATTTTCCAATATTACTTATCTGTTTAAAATGTTTTTTTTGCCTTAATACGAACCACCTCTAACCACCTTTAACCACCTCGTAGTTAAAAAAAAATCTGGAGTGGCCTACATTGAGCTTTACTATAAGTAAACATAACATCATACATCTTGGGTATGTAAATATAATGTTCGATTTAGGTATACTATAAATGTCTAAATGGGGGATGTTTATTAGTCTTTCATTAATGGAGATAGTACAGATAGTGATTGATCCACTTATGATTATTTTTGTAAATCACGCGAGTGATACATATAATATCACTAGTATAACTACAGCAGTAATAACATTTTTGAAAAGCGGAAGTGCAAATTTTGTGGTACGAAATAATCTCTTACCGGAGAATACGGCTTTTTTTCCAATAGCGTGGATCTCTTAAATAGTTTACCAAACCTTCTTCAACATTGAATATTTAAAGCAAATTTTCTGATTTAAAACTTGAAAATATTCCTATTTTGTCTGAAAAATATCAGAAACATCGAAGAAAAATGTCGATAAAAGATAATTTTTAATTTAACATGTAGCATAATTACAATTATTATTCATTAAAGAATGTTTTCAATTTTGATATATGTTTAACATTTTTGATTTTTTATAGAATTATTATGCTGTTAATTTTATGGGTTCCTAGTATTTAATAAAAGTTACTTTATTTCCGTTTTTCAAAAATAAAATCATATATACCAATTTACTCTGAGTGAGTGTTACTTTTTTCTCTGTGCTGTACTCTGTTATATGGTTGTAATATATATTGAGAAAAAATATATTAGTAATTCACCAGATTTACATACTCAAATTAAGTCAAAACCAGCTATTTTGTATAATTTAAAACCTTTATATCTAGGAGCTAGTAATTATTGAAAATAATAGATATGAACTATTAGACTAGATAGTGAAAAAACTGGATATTTGTCAAAAAAAACAAATATGACTCCTCTTTCTTGAGGAAAGAGTCTATTCATATTATCCAAAGATACTATGATTCATAAACTCAAAAAATTTACATCTGATATTATGTTTTGTACATATATTGCAATATACAGATTGATTAGACCATTTTGTGAGACAAACCCATCATACCATGGAAAGCATCAGATGTTATATTTACTGATAAATAAATCTAGTTTATCAATTACGAGTACATTAGATTTTATAAATATAATTTTTTACATGTAAAAATGTAATTCATCTTATATCTCGTATAAGTCAATAAATTATTTACATTTTTCTATTATACTTCTAAACATCAACTTTATTTCAGTGGGTTCACTCAAAAAATTTCTAAATCAACAAAAATAAATTTTAATAAATTGGACAAGTATATCAGGTGGTCCGTTAGTATAGGATAAACAATCGGTTTTGCAGCATTATTGTTCTTTGCCGTAATTCAAATTATGTGATTATTTTTATAAATCGCTATTTTTTAGTTCAATTTTTTGCCAAATCTTCATGGTTTTTCTATGAGCAGTTTAGCGTAAAAAAGACGTTTTTTGAAAACAGAAAATGTACTGAAACGCCCCTTTGGTGAATGTAATTTTAAAAGAAAATTATCTCAAGTCATCCTTCTCAGAATGTTCTATTTTTAGGTATGATTTCATTTTGATCCGTTAAATTGGACTTGTATTGCTCTCTCAAGCTTTCAGATTGAATTATATGTCAAAATTTTTACAATTTATTAAAAATAATATTTCCTGCAGTTTTAAAAATCTGAGGTTATTTTTCATTGATTGCTTTTGTTGCCTCAAAAATCATGCCAAAACTTGAAGACTCTAGAATTAGTAGTTTAGGAAAAAAAATGTAGTCTGAAAACAGGTTTTTAGCCAAAAAAAAAGTGACTTTCCATTCATGCATAATTGCTCTCAAACAATAGAGCTCATCGACATTATGAGGCCCATTTTTACAAAATATCAAGTTGATCCATCAAAGATTCTGGGCCGAGCGTGGCCACAAACTTTGGATATATACACACCCCACCCAACCACCTACACACATACACATTTAATCAAAAAAACTTCAAAAAACGACTTCTGGGACCTTAAAACATGTAATTCCATCAAAATCTCGGGATTGATTTTTTTAAAATTACTATACTTTACTTATAGTAAAGTAAAAAACAAAATGAAGAAATATTTACAGTAAATTTATATTAACTTTACTAAGTATTTATTATTTTTATACTTTTTCTAAAATGATAATGGAAATAAATTGACCATATAATTAACTAAGCATACTCATCCTCGCCTTATTCATTACTCATTGGTCTCTCAACATGTTACTTTGCTTACTATTTTTTTCATGTAATGATATGATCCTTAATATATTCACTGTTTGTGTGAAATCTAAGTTTCCAGTTATATTACTCGTTAGTAAGAGGATTAAAAGTAGTTCTAATGCTTCCTGCTAATTTTCATTATTGGGTTAGAGTCATTCATAAGGTATATACATTCCTTTGTCAGAAACAATTATAACTGATTTATACAATTGGCAAAATTAGTGTCTTATTGAATAAATAAATTTATTTATTAATAAATTTATATTAAATTTATTGTGCTTCTGATAATGGGTTTACATGAAGCAAAGTTAAGTGCAGAGATTATAAAAAATTCCATAAACATCTATTTAAACGAATATAATTCAATCAGTACAGCTTATCAGGCCTATAAAATACCGTTTATATCGATGATGATTGTAAGACTGAAGTGTGTCTTCATAGTCAGTAAGTTAGGTCACTCGCTTGCCCAGTCTTTAAAGATCTGGCTGTGACTCTCTTCAACCCTTGGTTGTTTATACCCTGCTTTATGTTTTTCTTTTCTGATAGCTCTAATAATAGTTTCTTATAAAAGCATTCAAAAAGATAAAATAATTAACAACCAATATGTGCTTCTATCTTTAGAAGCATGATAATTTCATCTATACATAATCATATGAAACTCTTTAGAAAGCTTGGAGATAAACTGAAGCTTCTTATTTATAATTACACTTATTATGTTGTATATCATAAAGAATTTACATTATTTTTACTGATGTGATACAAAGCAAAAAGAATTTCTGATAAAGTAAAACAACTTCTTTGTGTATAAGTATATATGCTCCTCCGAAAACCGTACATCAAGCAATCTATCCCAACTATGTACTTTCCATGTTTTCAGATACTCTCAATGAACATACTAACAGTATCTATAAAGCAAAGCTCAAAAAAAGTAATACGGTCAGATTGTAGATACTCTCAATGGACATACTAACAGTATCTATAAAGCAAAGCTAAAAAAAAATAATACGGTCAGATTGTAGTTATTCTCAATGAATATACTAACAGTATAAAGCAAAGCTCAAAAAAATAATAATACGGTCAGAAAATGCATAATTCTTTCTTAGAATAGAAACAATTACGACTTCTGTTAATTAAATAACTTTATTTAAACAAAACAGTAACGCCGGTAGTTTATACCTTAATAGCAAACCGTAGCTACTTCAAGGTTTCTTGATAGATCACGATTTTCTTTATTCTTTATAGGATTTCATTAATTTCTGAGATTTAATCTCTTCAATTCACAAAAATGTTTATCCCCTATGTTTGCAACGATATATTTGAATGAACATCGTGATAAAATAAATATCAGTGTGCTCTTAAAAAGGAAGGAAAAGTTATATGGAAAATTTGAAGATTGAAGTAAAGTGAGGGTAAAGAAACATTTGAGAAGTCCCTAAAATGCATCCTGATGACGTTTGCAAAGGGCTCAATTCATAGAAGTCAGCAATTGAGCGAATCCAGTAGATTGAGTTTTTTATTGCGACTATTGTCGACAGACAGCTGGGTGAAGTCAATGGGACGCGTAAAGACTAGTTGTTCCGTTGGTTATCGACGCATCAATCAGGATAGAAATAGGATGATACCTCTAGTTAATTGTCTTTCCTGGCCCTAGTCCTTCTAATGGACCCAGCACCCGCCCTTTCTCTTCCCTTTAACTGTCTCTAACAAATCACATCCCCTTCCTTAGCAAAAAAAAACTTCCGTCAAATAAAATCATGTATTATTCTAGCTCTAAATCAGTACTCTTGCTGAAAAAGTCTCTTCTTCAACCCCCTTATCGCTAAAGTCAGGCCAGAACTCTACTGATATCTTGTAGCAGTAATACCAGACATACAATTATTTAGTACCACAAATAATTTCTCATATTACAAAATATTATCAATTGTTTCTTTTAAGATAGCTTCCAACGAATTTAATGACACTCAACAGCTTCCTATTACACAAACATTTTAATTACTGAATGTTGATCAACCCAAAATAAATTTTTGACGAAAATTAGAAGACAATTAAAAGACGACTAGCTAAACGCACAACGAATGATCTTTGAATGAAGAAACATTCAAAAAAACGGTATACGATTAATAAAAGTACTCTTTAAAGGGTAAAGCAATTTATATGGTATAAAGAGTAATAAAATTATGAATAGTAAAATCAGGATCAGGTAAGGCGTTAAATAAGGTGTTAGATATATGTTTCAATCAATTCCAAGAAGTTAGTTAAACATTTTCATTTTATTCCAGCTATCCCCTTCTGACATAGTTATAATATTTCAAAGAAATTGTAGAAAAATAATCATATCTAATCTCAAAGCTTGTTGCCCAACGAAAAAAAAATTAACTAATCAAATACCTGAGTTTTGATTTTCTTCTCTTTTGATTTCCGATTCGAGTCACCCGTTCGTCAGTATTATATACATTTTGTTCATTAATTATTGAGTTCCTGTGCTTAGTCTGGAAGGCCATTAGAATCTGAAGTTCAGTAGGTTTATTTGGATATCATTTCTCTAGTTAAGTGAATATTATACTTCAGTGTGTTTCTACGGAATTTTTAAGGTCAATCATCTAAAAACCTTCCCTGTCTTCATTCCAGTAAACGCAAATCTCACGTTCTTGTAAAGTCATTTTAAATGGATTCTTGTAGATTTATTAGAAGACTTCACTGAAGTACAAGGAATCCTCATTTATTAGTCTGTTTCTATTAAAGAAGTTGTTAGTTTTTCTATTCTCGTAATAAATACAAAGCCAATGACTGACCTCCTGCCCAGTAGATTAACACATATCGGAATTACTTTCTGTATAATGGAGTTTAGACCACAGAGAAGTACTCTTGGTTAGCTGTCCAAACCATGAACAACTTCTGTCAAAATATTAAAGCGAGGCTTTGTCACTGTTATTTTTTTGCTTGATTTATTGCCCCCACGAACCTATTGTTTCATTAAAATATAAATGTAACGAAAGAGTTCATTTTGAGATAGGATTGAGTAAACACTTGTCAATTTCAGATAACGTCATAGACTTTGTGATACTTTTAGTCCTGTTATAGTTTTTATATTTTGTCTTCCCAAAACAAAAAAAACTCTTAAGTTCCTTCATGAAGATTTCTTCACCATAGTTTGTTTTGTTTGTTTATCTTCTTGTATTGAGTTTTCCTTTTTATAAAAACCACCACTGTTGGTAAGTAATACTTATTTAGCATTTAGACTGAGTTAAATCTCGTAGTACTACATTTCTCCAGTAGGCTTAGCACAGAGGCAAGCGAGTCGTCATCCTTAGCTTAGCCGGTGTGTTTTTCCTCCCTCTATCCTTCTGATGATGATTGAACTGAAAATTAAATAATATATATATTAGTGTATATTGGCTGCAGATTCTCTTGTAAACATATTTTATTAAAGTAGACGGAAGCTTCCGCATTCACGACTTTTTTGATAGTGTTTTCTAGTTTTCTAACTAGTTTTCTTTGATAGGGAGTGATTTCGTGAAGGAGTTGTCTCAGAGACATCAAAGAAATAATTTTGTAGCTTACTCAATAATATATTTTTCTACTTACAAGCTTTCAATTTCACCGAAATCATCGTCAGATACATGGTATAAACAGATTAAATCAACTTAATAACAATTTTTCAAAGGTTAAACAGACATTAAAATGATTAAAATTAAGAGGTTAATAGAAATAATATAGGGGTTAATACGAAATCACTCCCTACCAAAGAAAACTAGTTAGAAAACTAGAAAACACTAGCAAAAAAGTCGTGAATGCGGAAGCTGCCGTCTATTTTAATAATATATATATCTGAAGAAGCTCGTTATAGAAGAGTTTCTTGTGTTATGGTTAAATATTTTTCACCACTGAAATACAAAATCACTAACAGTAAAGTGAAGTAGAGAGATTTTACTATACTTGATGTATACTTCAAAAATATTATTCTAAAGTACATTTATAATAAAAATTGAGAACTTTTAAAAAAAAAAAAAATGATATGATAAGTGAGTTTGTATAGGAGGGAGAGTATAAACAAAGGAGTAGGGGCTGGAGGCTAAGTGAATGGCCTTGTCACAGGTGGATCACCACTAAGTGATATTGATGGCGCCTTCACTACGCCATTATCCCCGCCCTTTGTGCTCCTTACCCTCGATGGATGTAATTAAATCATACAGGTCACCCTTCCAACCAGCCCCAAACAATAACCATCCTCTCGCAATTATACCGTCATCTTTCTTAACCCTGCTGCACAAAACTTATATACCAAAAAACATTATCGCTCAATATGAGCATATTATTTTATAAAAGAGAAACTAGATAGTATTTTTAGTTTTAGTAAAGAATTCAAACTAGTTTTTAGTTTGGGGTATATATATATGGGGTAAAGAACTCATCATTACCCCATATATATTTTTTGCTATTATAACTGTTAACGGCGGTAAAGCAGAATGGGGCCTAGATAGCGCTGCCTATATAACAGTGTAGGAGGTTACACATGTGTCCATTGTAGTGTTTGGTTAACTTTAGTTTGTGTCTAATAAATGTTGTGATAATTAATAAAATAATGATAAAAGTACTCACTTCACTGCATTACTGATTACAACACCTAATAACATTATTAATAACAATTAACTTATATCTATCAGTTACACATTAAAAAACCGTAATTCCTTTAACTGAAGTCATATCTTATTTTAATAGCTTCCAAAAGCGAAAATTATTCTCCAAAAAAAATTGTCTTCATCTTTCCGACTTTTCCTACGTGGCTGTCGGTAAAACTGCCATGTTCCTCTGTATGTCAGTTAATACTAAAATACAGAGAAGAGAAAGATAAGTTTTATTTCTTTAAAAAAAAGAGAGAGTATTTCAGTTGTATAGAACATCCTTGTTTTGGCGTATAGGTAATGCATCAAAAGTATGAATACAGAGTTAGTCAGACAAGTCTGTTAAGATATGTTGCACTTCTAAAAGTATGTCTATTTACTATGTTCCGTTGAAAGTTAGAGGAGACACTGGAAGAGGCAAAAGATATAGAGTTGTATAACTAGAACTACGGGGTCAAAGGAAAGAATGGTGTACATTACTCATTTGAATAGTTCTATTTTTTTATTATTTTTAAATTTACTTTTTTTACTTATAAAGTACTTAAAGTAAAAGTTACTTATAATTTGCTTGCAAATTTCCTTAAGATGGATAAAGTTTAAAGATATGGGTATCGTTCCAGCTAAAACAGTCCTAATACCTTTATTAGGACGAACAAAAAGTAGGCTCAAAGACCTCATTATTGAAAAATACTAAACTATAACTGTCAAAGGGACGCGATTAATCAATAATCAATCAACGCCATATCAATCAGACTGTTCTAGATCAATGATTTTAAATTTCTTATAACAGATAAAAAAGGTTTTTTCTGTTGGTATAGTAACATTAAAACATAGGTAATCATTAAATTTATTTTTTATGTATTTGACAATAATTTTGCAGCGAGTCTTATATTACGTGTACAGCATAACACCATAAAAATTAAACTAAATCGCAATTGATTTTGCTCCGGTTAGATATTATGATTACTTATAATAGAGTTTTATGTAGGTTACACTTGACATTCTTGGGGATTATCATAATACAGTGAGATTTTATTTGTACTTTATATATATAATTAGCTATATATATATAGATGTGTTCTCTATCGGGGTACGGTCAATTTTCCAGGATAAAAAATTAAACTCTCGTTGCCAAGGTTTTGGTTTTATTTAAAACCTTTTTCATAGGCAGAAATAAGAATTTTTCAACTAAGAAAATGAAATTTACATTATTTAAAGGAATAACAATGTAAATTTCATTTTCTTAGTTGAAAAATTCTTACTTCTGCCTATGAAAAAGGTTTTAAATAAAACCGAAACGTTGGCAACGAGAGTTTAATTTTTTATCCTGGAAAATTGACCGAACCCCGATTAGAGAACACACCTATTCTATCAAGCGGTCGATATATTATTGAATCTGTTATATATATATATATATATATATATATATATATATATATATATTTATTCTTGTTTTCTTATTGAGGGCTAGGTCAAATAAAAGAAAATAAACTCCTTCCTAGGCCGACGTTTCGATGTATTTGTACATCATCTTCAGGGCTAAAATTAGAGTAAGAACTATAATACATTTACCAAAACAATCTACAACTCACATAGAGAACTAACACAAATTTTTGAGACATCAAATGTTAAAGTCTCAAAAATTTGTGTTAGTTCTCTATGTGAGTTGTAGATTGTTTTGGTAAATGTATTATAGTTCTTACTCTAATTTTAGCCCTGAAGATGATGTACAAATACATCGAAACGTCGGCCTAGGAAGGAGTTTATTTTCTTTTATTTGACATAGCCCTCAATAACAAAACATAGAATAGAATAGAAGAAGTCAAGAACAATTTTTGGAGTTTATATATATATATATAGCTTTAGTGTTTTTGTATATATACTGAACCAGCACACTAAAAATCAAATTGCAGTAAAAATACAGAATACTTTTTCTGAAACTTGTAAACACTTATCATTCCTTCTGAGGAATTCAGAATGGAAAAGAAGAAAAGAAAGTTGCTCAAAACAGCATATCGCTGTAGAGTAACCAAGCGGTGCTGTAGAGAAAACGGTGTTTTGCAAAAAAACTATTTGATGATTTGGGCTGAGAGTTTTGAATTCAAAGTATTTATATGATTAGATAAAAGGACATATTTGGTATTAATTAATTTTATGTTTGCTTTTCAAAATTTCCTAGGTAGTCTTTTTTGTTCTTGCCTTTAATCATGTAAAATATTTTTTCAATCTTAGTTACTATTTCATTTGCTACATGTATCTAATCATATAAAATCATCTTCAGACTGATTAAATAGAACTTCATTTGCATTTCCACTCAATGAATGCAAACTTTGCTAATAAGGTTTGCCGGTTGGGTGTTTAATAGTACAAGAACAACACCATTTCTACTTTCGCCAAAAATATAAATGATTTTCAATTACAAAAGTAATAAATATGAATATGAAATAATTGAGTACTTTAGTGTACCGATAGTAACAAGTTTTTATGCAATTATTAAGTATACTAATTGCTTATTCATAAATTATTATATGTATGTTTTACATACACGAACTACTTAGACTTGCGTTTTCCAGGCGTAAATTGTAAATGATTATGAAATGGATTAAAACTACTTAAATGTTATTCCTCTTTTTGGATGATTTTGATTCTGAGGATTTAATTATTATCGGTAAAGAATAATATGAACAAAGAAGATAAACAATAGAAATGCTTTATATTTAAAATAATCAAGCCACAATTAATTACAGAAGAGATGCAGCCAAGTTGAATGGCATATATTAAGTTCATTTTAAGAAGTACTAATGAATTTTCTAAATATTTAGTTCAGTATCTTAGCTATCTTATAGGTAACAATAAACTAATTATTAAGAAACTTAAACTAACTTACTAGAATGCAAATACGCCCTTTAATACAAAGTTACTTAATATTAATAATGATTTAAAGGGAAGGCATAGAAAAAGTTGCAACAGAATTTTATTTATAATAGTAACTTTAAAAGCCATGACAAAATGTGGGGTACCAAACCGTTTTATGGGGACATAGATTATAAAACACCTATATTACATAGTGCTTCCATAAGAACAAAAAAAGGAATTCGATTGTCTTTACTTTCACACATTTAGCAAACGTAACATGTTTGATTTAGAGAATTCAATTATTATTGAATTAATAATATTTGATTATTATAAATATTTAATTATTATTAAAGAAAAGTATTAATAGAGAAGGAAACAGTAGAAATTGTTTGTCACTCGTCCAAGAGACAAAGGCAATCTGAATAGTTTTATTTTCTATTTGAAGCTGGAAGACTTACAAAACCCTGATTTATTTTAGCTCTATTCTATTAGATGATCGATGAACAAATTAAATTGTTTATTTATAATGACTAACGTCTAACTAAGGGGCCAGTTAGCTCAGTGGTTAACGCACTTGCCTTTGGTAGACCGCGGTTCGATACCCACCTGGCCCTCGAATTATTCACGCGGAACATGAATAAGTCTGAGTATGTCGTGCCACGGAGAGGGTGTTAAGCCGTTGTTCCCAAGTCTGTACGATGTCAGGTATTCGTAAAAAGATCCCTACTCGAAATTCACTAGGAGTTAGGCAAAATGTAGGACTCCCAAATATAGAGTCTGTAGAATCACCGATAAAACAAAAAGCCAGTAACGGCTGACGTTATCACCCGTTAGGAGATCGGTTTAAACAATTAAAAAAAAAACGTTCAAACTACCCTAGGACCATTAGACCAACAACCAGGTCTTAGTATCACTTCTGACTCAATAGATATTGATTATACGTCACAGTTAATTATAAAATCTTTTTATCGATTCAAACACTAAATAAACATAATAAAGTAAAACTAAATAAACAACACAAAAAACTAGTAAATTATTTCTATTGAGGCAGGAACGAAGGACACTATTAAACAAATACAATGTTTCCAAGGTGAAATAAGATTACCTGATTGTTTGAATGCAGTGAGTTGATTCGCATTACCTCCGCTCTGGGACATCCATTATAGTCCTGCTGACCAACTTGATTACCCGCAATATTCTTTATTCACTTAATAGCTTTTTGTTTGCACTCTGCACCAGCGGATGATGCACTCTGCTCACAAAGGCCTGCTTACCAGAGCCATTATCATCTTCTATATTAGTCACCCTGATTCTGTTGCAACACCATTAGGTAAACAATTACACCATTCATCACACTTGCCATATCTGTAATAAATGTTTCAGAGTTTTTTCTTTTCATTTAATATGATTTTAAAAAATAAAAAATTCTAAAACCAAATTATTTAACTCAAATAAATTTTATAACTCATAATTTAAAATACTCAAAATTTGAACTTATTAAAAACACTGAAAATTTAGAAGAAGTTTGTCTGAAATTGAGCAAAGAGAAGTTTAAACATAAACTTGAGACAAAGACATTTGAAAAGGTATTTTTATTATATTAAAGTAGAAATGTATAATTCTTAGAAAAAAAATGTTCCTTTTCATTATAATTATTATTATCATTATAATTTATCAGTATTGATAATTGCTTTTCACTATTTTCCCATTATTATTTTCTTAATTCATTGTTTGCTGTCATCCTTCGCTTATTCTGTGCGATTCAGTTATCTCTTATCACTTCTGAATAAATGCGTCTGCTTTTAAATTGTTTTCTTCTCAATTCTGTATATAATCTAATAGTATTTAGGACCCACTAGATTTTATTGTAGTTTTTAGTGATTTTGTATTAGATTTTGTGAATGGTTTCTATAGTTTCAGTTTTATTCTGCCGGTTTATTAAGTTAAGGTATTTCTTTAGAAGAAACATAAAGACTTCGTCACAAAAAATAATGATAACAAAACAAAAACTTCAGAAATCACCTAAAAGCTCTAGTACAAAAATTAATTCCCTGTAAACTACAAGTTGGAACAAGAATAATCGTAATTTTACAAACTCATCATAATTCCTTAAGTAAGGAATGTATACATACGCTTATGGAGGCAAAATAACATAATAGGGTTTTTGTTTTCTTTATTAACGTTGTAATTTATTTGATTCGAGAGACATGTATAATTATTGTGACATTTCAAGATATATATATTACAATATTATTTATTTTCTATCGATTTATCTTACCCATTAAATAACTCTGGGGCTTTTATTTTTAAATAAAAATAAATTGACATTAGTGCAGAAGTCTCATTAAGTTGATGATGGTGTTAAATTTAATTGAATTGTATCGGTAACAGTCTTATTTTGATTTGTGTTAGTTTATATAATTAATACTAAGTTTTTTCAAAAAGAAAAAAAATGTAAATGTATATATAGAAAAAGGAGATTAGGAAAAAAAATTATCGTAATGTATATAAAAAATATAGAAAAAATTGTATAAAAAATCATAAGCAATAAAAACTAACAAATAAAATAAATCAAAAATAATAATAAATAAATAATTTTTAAAAAAATCATCTTTTAAGGTTTAGTCCAGGTGCACTGCGCGCCCCCAGCAACCAGATGCGTGCCTCCTCAGAGGCTCTCAGAGTAACGGTATTGTCATCAGGGAGGGATCTGACGCAGAATCTGCACACTGAAGTACTCATTAAAAGGTGATCTGTGGGAATTGGCGTGGATGGTAAATAACAGGTAAACAGGTAAATTGGAATGGTTGTTTACGGATGCTCTATGACCGTTCATACGGACGCTGAACTGAACACAGTCGTACGTCGAACGCATCACAACGAGTACAATGCAATTTGTAAACACAATTTTTGGATGTACAAGAGCAGCAGGGAAGGACTGGTTGCAGGAAGATCGAGTGAAGTGTAAAAGGTGGTTGAGAAGCGGACAGGTCAGGGCACCCCCGTCCTTCTCAAATCTTAGTGCCCACAGACGAGTGGTTGACGCTCCTGAACATAAGGAGTATTGTCGTCCAAACGACAATAAGAAATAAGAAAATGTGAAAAAAAGGCTAAGATGTTTCAACCGCAACAAGCGGTCTTCGTCAGAGTCAAATCCCAACTGATCTCTCAGTTGGGATATAATCTTGTGAAGGAACCAATTTAAAAGCACACAGATACACATTACCATGAAATATAATAGGGACCCATGCACTTCGAGTAAGCGATGGATAGAAACTAACAGGGACTTAATAGTCTTCAATTCTGCTATTATTCAGGAAACTACAAAGAAAATACGCCTTGAATAACAATATAGAGCTAATGTTATACGTGTGACGTTTTTAATTCCAATCAAAATGTATAAACACACACTGATTTCTCTTAAGAAATATAATTTCATCTAACATTAATTACCCCATTACGCTGTTATGCCGCTGAGTTTTCTTTACTAAGTTTCACATTATTTTTGTTATCAAGGGGTAAAAATGAGGCTTATTTCTTATTCAGCACCCCGTAACTCAGTACTAGCAACATTTCCAGGGGGCGACAGTGTTGCCTCCCCAAGTGCTCACCAGGCCTATTTCATTAAATTGATGACTTTGTGAGATCCGGTGAATTCAACAGGGTAAATATCACTCATTTACATTTGACATTTATGTTTTCAAGGTATGTACTAAGACAAAATAATTTTAAATAAATCTTAGATTTACAGAGTAAAAAGTATTCCTATTCAAGGGTTTTCTGCAAAAACTGTCGAAATAACTTTTAAGGTTCCCATGTCTTTATATTTAATTTGGAAGTTTACATTTTAGATATAAGTTTTGAAAAAAATATTTGATATGATATTGAAAATCAATGTTAAAAAGAAATGAATGATTTATGAGTAGTTTTATTTCCCTTTATTTAGTTCACGAAGTCATTAATACCATATAAAAGATGAATTTTATACTACGTCGTATAAAAGACAAACTCTTAAAATTGAATCTTTAACTGGTTCTTGCAAGATGGACTCACTGAAAGGGGTAGGGTGGTATGTCGGAAGATGAAAATAGATTTCATAGCAGAGTGGAGTATTTATATATAGTTCGAATTGCAGGTTTGATTTATCTGGCATTGAGGCAAAGCCATAAAGATGCTTGTGGGTTAACAGTGGAATTATTAATCTGTTTTGGAGATCTCCAGTGGAGGACGGACGGCGTCGTAGAAGAATGATTAAGCTGCTGGCGAGGATGTTTGGTCGGGCCCCAGCGGAAGTAGGCGATTGATATATCGTATTGCGGAAATTATGCGCTAGGGAGGTAGTAATGGCCTGGTTCCGGGGCAGGGCACACAGAAAGGGTTCTCCCAGAGACAAGGCGACTTTATTACCACTACTCTGCACCACTCTGCAAAACCTCTGTCTACAACCAAAATGTTTCCCCCGACCGATTACCCGGAAAGATATCAACTTTCTTCGCGTCTATATAAATAAACATTATTTTCTCTTCCATTTATCGTTTTATATTTGAAAAATATAACAGAAGAATATTTCAGTCTTCTTTGAATCCTTTTGCTTAGATCACTATCATAATATTCTCTGTTTCTATTCGAAATTTGCAATTGGAAAAAAAATGTTATTTCAAATTAAAAAAATGAATTATTCACGTCATTAAAAATAACTTACAGCAATTTCTCTCTAGTGAATAAGCTATATTTTACTAGCCATGAACACGTTTCTCTATTCATCAAACTTACTAGTATTAATTTCTTTATTTATACCCACAGTTATTAATCACATGAAAAATAATGTATAGTTTCCTTCCAACACCACATTTATTTTTACTCTCAGTTGTTCTGGAGGCTGAAAGTTGGGTTAATTTGTTAGATTAGAATTAAAGTTACAACTCAATTTTAGGGAGTTTTAAATTTAATTTTAGAAGATTAGGGATCTTTAAGGAGTTTATGGCATAATACAGGCTCATTACCAACAACTTTATACCCCCTCTGATGAAGAATATATGAACAGCTAAACATAGAGGAATGAAACTATGTGAACAAATTTACCTGTAATTAGTATGCTATAATAAAATTCCAAGAAACTCTAATTAGTATAAATACCATACAGCTTTCCTGAAGTCTCAGTGGTCCCTCCCACAGGATGTGACAGACCTGTGTGGAGAACAGATCCTCCTGATTCCCCTTATCGGACGGCGTCCACTTCGCGAGAACAGGCAACAGGTTTTGTTGAATGCATTCCTGAATAACTGTCAAAGGTTCAGTGGCAACTAACCTAACCTATAGCTAAACTGAGTCAGTAGGACCGTCAGGTTTGGAGTTCTACCCGAGAACTCTTAAAATATTGTCTGTACTACTGGGGCGAGGAGGCTCGTGGGGAGCTTACTCCCAATGTCCCGTTATTGGTGAAAGACTTGTACGGGCCGTGGTTCCTCTCCCAGGCAGGTTAGGCTCCTTCGGAGGCCGCTGTCTGAGAAGCAGTCTCTTCTCGGGAGGTTACCTGCATAGCAACTGTGAGGAAGCTATACCCCTCCACCCTACCATTGGAAAAAGCCCTGAACTTAGCTCAATGGACTTAGAAACTTATACCCACCTAGTGATCAATGGCCACCTGTCGAGTTTGAACCCTACCTTTGGCTGTAACTCATATCTGAGCCACAGACCAATCCCAGTTTACTAAATATTACAGCCAATGTTTGATAGACGCCTGATCTGCACTAAGGTGAGGCCTTGTCAGGGGAAAACGGGCTATATTACCTTCGGTTTGGGAGGGTCCTTTGATCAGTATGGCAGTTTTACTGATCAAGTAAAACTCGTAGATATCCACAATCTAAAAGGCAATATAACTCTAAATACTAAAAACCGGACTATGTAACAACTATAACTCAACTATACCTCTACATCACATAATTCAATTTTGCAAGTCAGGTTGTTAGTTATCGATTGCTCCAAGAGGATTGTCATAAAACAGTATGTATATATATTACTTTTGAAAACTGTTGTTATTCATTTTAGGTACTTCGATTTCCCTTAAAAAATATATGCTATAGCAGCATATTACAAATATTACAAAAATAATATTACACAAATAATATTACAAAAATATTTGTAAATTTTGGTATCAAACCTTTTTTTTGGAAAATTTGCTTAAAATATATGCTTTCAATCAATCAAAGGTTTTCCTGGTATAATTTCTTTTAATGATGTCTTTTAAACATTCTATAAATAATCTAGAGTGGACGTATGCTTACATTTACTAAAGGTAAACAAAATATCAAACACTGTTTATTTATGTTTGGTATATATATATATATATATATATATATATATACAAGATTTCACATAAACACTTGAAATAACAATCAATGATTAGATGGGAAGAAGAAAGGGTACGTGCATTCAAGACTGTGGGTGGAATGTTACTCACCTATAGTCTTAAACGCACGTGGCTCTTCTTCTTCCTTTCTACTCTATTCATGAAGACAAAATTTGGTTCATCAAAATATTGATCCCATTAACTGTTTCCATTCTTTATGTGTTTTTTTTCAGTTATTTATCTGTCCGGTTTGGACTTGTTAGTATTTTCATTTATGCATATATATATATAAAAAGATTTCACATAAACAAGTGAAATAACAATCAATGATTAAACCACAATAAGAAAATGAGAAAACAAGACTAAGTTCTTTCAACCGTAACAAGCGGTCTTCGTCAGAGTAAAAAACTCAACTGAAGAACTCAGTTGAGTTTTTGACACTGACGAAGACCGCTTGTTACGGTTGAAAGATCTTAGTCTTGTTTTCCCATTTTCTAATTGTGGTTTGATCATATATATATATATATATATATATATATAGTTTGTGTGTTGTCCACCCTATTTATGTTCATTGTTTGTTCTTAATTCTCTAAATATATCGCACAACATATTTGTTTATTGTATACTGAACTGTGAATAATTTTTAATCAATATTTCATAAAATGAAAAACAAGATAATAGTTCAGAAGTGACCTTTTGTTTACAAGTTAGCATAACTCAGTCTATGACTGTAGTGAGTCTATTTTCTTCACATGTTTGAAACTAATGTAACTCCAGTCTATTTTTTTTAATATCTGGGCTAAATATCTTATTGTACTTAGTTGTATTTGTCTTAATAACTTGTGCCTCCAAATTATACCTTTTTTAGTGTCTCAAATTATACACCTTTTTTTAGGTGTTCAAACAAAATAACATAGCAGCTCTTACCAAGGGGTAAACAGTAATAATCAATATTAAAACAAATTGAAAATATTCTTCTAGACATATTACTAATCTAAAAATTTCAATCCTGGTTGACTAATTTACATACGTTGTTTGCGCATTGAATTAGCCAAATTCAATTACAGTTGTCAAAATTCCATTATAATAAATACTTGAGCACTTTCTTTGTTGACCCCTTAGCTTGATATAATGCTGCTCAGGAAGAAGGAAGTCTTGGAAAATGGGGGAGAAATGGGGAGCATTGATGCATGCTTCTCAATTTCCTTCCTGACTTTTAGTCCATGATATCTCTATTTCTAGTAACAAAGAGGTAGTCCTAAAAATCATAGAATGGACTTAAAAAGTTACTAACATTTTAAGGCGTACTTCAAAGAAAACATCAAAATTTATTTCACGATAAACAACTACTAATTATTATACAACTTATTTTATGTAATTTAAATATTTGTTATAAGTTGTCAGGAAACTTTCTGTAACTTTTTTTCAAAATTGAGAGGCAATGTAATGATCTTCCAACCATATTCCTTATATGTTATGAAAAATAAACCTCTAATAATGCATATTCTACATGATGCGGGAGAATGAATTAAGAGTAATATTAATCTTCAAATGTGACTCTAATAATGCATATTCTACACGATGCGGGAGAATGAATTAAGAGTAATATTAATCTTCAAATATGACTCTAATATTGCATATTCTACATGATGCGGGAGAATGAATTAAGAGTAATAGTAATCTTCAAATATGACTCTAATATAGTATATACTACGTGATGCGGCCGAATGAATTAAGAGTAATATTAATCTTCAAATGTGACTCTAATAATGCATATTCTACATAATGTGGGAGAATGAATTAAGAGTAATAATAATCTTCAAATGTGACTCTAACATTGCATATTCTACATGATGCGGGAGAATGAATTAAGAGTAATAGTAATCTTCAAATATGACTCTAATATTGCATATTCTACATGATGCGGGAGAATGAATTAAGAGTAATAGTAATCTTCAAATATGACTCTAATATAGTATATACTACGTGATGCGGCAGAATGAATTTAAGAGTAATATTAATCTTCAAATGTGACTCTAATAATGCATATTCTACATAATGTGGGAGAATGAATTAAGAGTAATATTAATCTTCAAATATGACTCTAACATTGCATATTCTACATGATGCGGGAGAATGAATTAAGAGTAATATTAATCTTCAAATATGACTCTGATATTGCATATTCTACACGATGCGGGAGAATGAATTAAGAGTAATATTAATCTTCAAATATGACTCTAATATAGTATATACTACGTGATGCGGCAGAATGAATTAAGAGTAATATTAATCTTCAAATGTGACTCTAATAATGCATATTCTACATGATGCGGGAGAATGAATTAAGAGTAATATTAATCTTCAAATGTGACTCTAATAATGCATATTCTACATGATGTGGGAGAATGAATTAAGAGTAATATTAATCTTCAAATATGACTCTAATATTGCATATTCTACATGATGCGGGAGAATGAATTAAGAGTAATAGTAATCTTCAAATATGACTCTAATATAGTATATACTACGTGATGCGGCAGAATGAATTAAGAGTAATATCAATCTTCAAATGTGACTCTAATAATGCATATTCTACATGATGTGGGAGAATGAATTAAGAGTAATATTAATCTTCAAATATGACTCTAACATTGCATATTCTACATGATGCGGGAGAATGAATTAAGAGTAATAGTAATCTTCAAATATGACTCTAATATAGTATATACTACGTGATGCGGCAGAATGAATTAAGAGTAATATTAATCATCAAATATAATATTTATTGTTTGGTATAAACAGTAAACTCAAATGCAATATATATTCTATCATATGAGTAGTAAGCCTCCAATATAATAAATAATATTGTGGCATGGGAAATAAGGGACCAATCTTCATGTGGTGTAGGAAATAAGTGACCAATATAACCATTCCTTATATAGTAACCTTCTAATATGATATATTCATCATATTAGTATTTTATAAGTCACCAAAAACGATGAAAATCAGATAAAAGAACTTATATTCAATATTTCGACCTTTTTTAACAGTCGTCGTCTGGAAAGGAAATAAAAGGGCAAGAAAAGGAGAAAACCAACGTGTAAAGATCGCATTTGAATCAACCAGTCCAAAAGCGAGTGTACAATTTGCTGGGCCACACTGGTCTCTAAAGTTCTAACCCAATTTATATAAAGTTCAGAAAAATATATCACAGAATGATTACTTAAGATTAATTAGTTTTCAATCAAATCTATAAAATTAGATTAATCTATAAATATTTATATTAAAATAATACTATAAAAACATAATAAACAAAAAAAATAATAATCAAAACTCACTTTCTATATTCTGACATTCACTTTTAAGAGGAGAAGAAGTATTCTGTTTGGGTGGCAAAAAATAAACCAACTCTAAGTCCAGCATATTAAATGCAATTTTATTTTAAACTAATTAAAAAACATTAACATTTTATTGAGGATAAGTTATTCAATAAAATAGCCTACCGACTTCAAATATGAATAATTTTAAATTTAACATACTCGTATTACTTTTGTGCAGTGAGATTTCGTGAGGAAGAAATGTTTCTAATACCGTACTACCATTTTTAAAACTTCATTACGATTTGGTTCATTAATATATTTTTCACGTAAAATATAAAAGTTTACTTATTTTTACACAGTTATACTCACGTAATATTCAAAACAATTTCAATAGGACAACTTATATTACAGAACTGCATTTTATTATATGTGTAGCATCGAGTTCTTAAACTCAAATCACTATTTAAACTAATTGTTTTTTGTACGACTCTTATTTCAATGAAGATATGTGCTTGGGTTTTGATGGTTGCTAGTCCAGGGTTGATGGATGGCCGGCTGGCTTCAAGTAATGCACGCTTGCAGCCTTGAAGGTAATAAATCGACTTTCACACACCTGGTACTTCATCAGATCAGCTGCTTTCTCAATCAAGTAACTGAGAGAACAATTGTTTTATAATCTTTATTCTAACTACTACTAGATAAACAAGTAATTCAACGTTTTCGTTTAACATCTTTCATAGATATAATGAATTAATATAGGGACGTCATTATTCAGTTATCATTTATACTCGTAAATGAAATATAAAGAAATGAAAATATGTTTCTAGTAACCACTTTTTTATGTTGCGTTTCTAATGGAAACACGGGTTTTTGAAAATATATCATTATTCATGTGTGTGTGTGTGTGTGTGTGTGTGTGTGTGTGTGTGTGTGTGTGTGTGTGTGTGTGTGTGTGTGTGTGTGTGCGTGCGTGTGTGTGAGAGAGAGAGAGAGAGAGAGAGAGAGTGAAAAGATGTATGTGTATATGTGTGTGTGTATGAGAGAGAGAGAGAGAGAGAGAGAGAGAGAAAAGATATATATACATATATATATACCACAATTAAAAGAACCTCCTGATGACGACGATTGTCGAAATATCGATGTGAGTTATGTCTGTGTCTTTCTGTGTGTTTCCTTCGTTTTTTATTTTATTGTATATATATATATATATATATATGTGTGTGTGTGTGTGTGTGTGTGTGTGTGTGTGTGTGTGTGTGAGTGAGTGAGAGAGGGAGAGAGAGAGAGAGAGGTAGAGAGAGAAATGATAGAGTGAGAGAAATGAGGAAGATATGGGATAAAAATAAAGTTATAATCACAAAATTTCATATTTAAGTTACTGTTAGCCCTGAAACAGAATAATAACCTCGGCTCCAATATTGCAACTTTTTTATCGGGTACTTTATCTAACCTACATAAACGTATTATACAATTTTTTTGAGCTTTCATAAAAATATGCTCACAATATTTTGATTATATCACTATGGTCTTAGATTCTTAGCAGTAATTTAAAATAATTGGATGAAATCATTGTAGACATTATCCTTCATGATAAAAGACTTAAAAACAAGAGGTTTATTTTAATTCTTTATTATGAATAATTATATTAATTTAATAGGGGACTTTTCAAATTTATAAAATATAGAGCAATATACATTTTGTTTAATCATATAAAGCGATTTTAGCTTATGGTTTCTATATTATTTCAGGCTAGAAACATTTTCATTGTGTGAATATACACTTACACTCATCTTCTATTTAGTTTGATATGAAAATTAGTGTGTAAAACGTTCATGCTTAATCTAATGATAAGCATTAATTATTTTTTTCACTTTTGACGACTATTAATATTTAACCTCTGTAGCGTAGAATTTTTACAAAATAGGCTATTTTACCATCTAACAGTAGCCCAGAGATGAATAAAATTATTGTTCCTTAATTTGTTCACTTACTTTGTAAACATTTGACAATTTAAGTTAAGACATTTTCCTTTATAACTTTATTTGATTGTTATTTTACCTCAGAGGGTTGGCTTATGATATTTAATGTTTCTAGCCAAATGAAATATGAGGTACCTTGAGTAAGAGACCTTCAACTAGTCCTCCTCTAATAATAATAATAGTAAATGGTTAAAGTTGAATTAAAACTAATTAAATATATACAAAAATTAAATTGAAAATAAATTCAATAAATATTTTTGGTTAATCATTCTTTTGATGGAAATATCACCAACAATAGAAAGTCAAAATTCTACTCAAAGGAACATCAAATATTGTTTGTTTGTTTTTTAAAGTTTATTCGGCAAGATTTCATTTAGTGTCTTTTCATAATGGATGTGATATGAAACTGGTCAAAGTATGAAAGAACGTTTGAGGAAAGACTGCATATGTCTGACACTGATGCATTTAAGTTAGCTTTCAATATACTCTGTATAATACCTGTTTTGATTTATTACCATACACCAAAGCCTTCTGACCATTATATGGAACAAAGCAGAGCAGATCGATGTTTTTTACGTGGTGCCCTTTAGCCACACCGTGGAGTGCGAGCGAACCGACATAAAAGGCCACTCCCCCAGCAATCCTCGGAGTGCCCAAGGTGGACCTCCACGACAGATCCACGACAGACATCAAATAACATAAAAACAAAAAACAAAACAAAAAACACCAGGAACAGAAAAACCAAGAGACAGAAGCCGAAGAGCAATCATAAGGACGTCAGAGCAGGAAATTTAGCATTGTTTAACCTTCCAATGTCTTACACGAATTCCTCGAAGGCGGCAGCAAACCTTCCCCTGAATGCCTGAGCGTACAACTGGGCGACGAAGTGACCAGTCTTGATTTCTAACCGAAACCTAGGCCCGGGCTCTGTATAATACCGTACAGTTTCCTAATTTCTTTTAATTGTTAAACAGTGATTAAGTTGCTCATATAATCAACTAAGGTCATCACATTCATCGACCTCTTGAAACGTTGGAATCACTTCGTGTCATATATTATTCAACCTACTATCTGATTTTGCGTTTCTTTATTTTCTTTTGCTTTTTTGCAGGAACAAGGTATTGATGTCTAGGAGCGGAAAATTCATTCATAGCCTTTATTAGTTTAGTTCTAATTCATTGTCTACAATTGATTATGTGGAATCAAATTAATTTTTTTTTGTTCAGAATGAATAAGAAACGAATTAATTTAATAACTTGAAACGGTAAATTCGACTAACAATAACTTATATTCAATCAAACTTGCTCCAGCTGCTACCATCTGTCAATCACTATTATTAAATGAGGTCAATATGTGACTAGCTAAAAATATAGTTTCAATTATCTCACAATTTTAAGCTTATAACTTGTCCTCACTAAATTGTTGAGTCGACTAACAAGTCTATTAAATTTATGCATTGTTTGATCAATGTTTCATCAAAAAACATTTTTTTTTAAATAATAAGTGATAGAATTATTTTGTTTCAGTTATGCATTTAGATGTATTTAAAACTTAAAGTTCAAAGAAAATTGTTAAAAGGAGAGAGGGCTTTATGTAGAACAATTTTATCAAAAGTGAACTAGAATTTTCTAATTAATTTTAACAGTGCCTTTAAAAAATTCATTTTTTAATACAAAAAGTCATTTTATTGAAATTGTAGACTGTTAAAAATAAAAGAACAATTCAATTGGACCAGAGGGTGAGTATGAACATGTACGACGTCATGAATTTGAAGTAAACAAAGAAACAAGTAATAAATAATTATGAATGGAAATCGATAATTGGTGATAGGAGAACAAAGAGGAGAGTTAGTGGAAGCGCTTTTGTGTCGAGGGGATAGGTAGCCTGAAATATAAAATCGGTCCGTATAATGGTCATCTTAAGATTTATATAGGGGAGCCAAGCTTAAGTAGATGAAAGATAACATCCGCCGCTGACAACTCTTTTGTTGACCGGCAGTCGTTTTTTAGGAAGGTTTTTTTTTTTCAGTAGCCCAATGTGGAAGGGGTGGAGGGATGAAAGTTTTTAAAAAAAAAATGGGGCACCAGAGCGTGTGGAAAGGGCAGGCCTGCTAATAAATTACAGCGCTGTTAGGAGATGGAAAAAACGGGTGGAGTCACCCCACTCACCTCCTCTTTCACTTTTCTCCAATATTTTGGGCGTTTCATTCCTAGGGGGAAAAAAAGCGCTTTCTTCTTATTCCAAGCTGTTTTATATCCAGTTATCAATACTCTAAAAGAGTACTTTTACAGAAAATAAGAATTTTGGAATCGATTAATCAGTTTTTAACAGAACAATAAGCAGGCATCAATTGAAGTAAAATGTTAACATTATTCTCAAGACTCCGAAATCCTCAGATTTTTAAAACACCTCTCAAGCTACTACCTCCAAATACTTAGGACTGCTCCTTGACAGACATCTTACTTAGGCTACTCATACCAAAATGAAAAGAACGGAACTAAATAGACGCTTTAGACTTTTACTTCACTTACTTGATAATTGTTCAAAATTAACAACTGTCAATAAACTATTACTATACAAATCTATGATTATGCCTATTTGGACTTATGGTATTCAGTTATGAGGAGCAATGCTTAGACGATCTTCAATCAAGATTTTCTTTAAAAAATTCTTGATTATCCTTTCTACATACCAAATCAAACAATCTCTTCAGACCTCAGAATTTCAACAGTTCATCAAGTAGGAATACGAGTATATCCCGACAAAAACATACCACACAAATCTTGCTAACAATAATAATCCCTTATCATAAACATCTCCTCAACAAATTTTCTAGAAAATCCCAAAGACGTCTGAAGAGAAAGTGGCCAAGAGACTTATTGGTATGCATTATTCTATTGACTTATATATTTAATCTAATTTTTAGAACTTATTTTTCACGCTAAGAAGTATAATTGCTGAATTATTTCTTCCCTTCTGCCTCCATGTGCAAGTGTATATATTTCTTTCATCATTGTCACTGGTAATGTTAAATTTACGTTTTGTGGCTATGCAAAATAAAAAAAAAAGAGTTGATAAGTTTTAAATAGTTTGTCTACTCTTTTATCCTCGAGCAACCTTCAAATGAATATTAACTATTAATACGTGAAAAATAAAGTAATGATAATCAATCGTCTTATATTTTTACACCTTATTTCGTAAATACATTGATTTTTTTTTTTTAACCCAGTTCTTGAATACAAGAAAAACCCAGGTCGACAGTCAACTCTACGATAAGTAAACATAATATATACCAACAAATTAATTGATTGAAAAAACTTCAGCATTTTTTTACATTCTTTATATACACAAACAATTATAAGAAAAATTCATACATCGACAGCTTGGATTATTCTAATTTTGTTCGTGTTTTAGGAACATATTACTTCATTCTGTGGTCTAAAATGGTTGAAATTTTAATCATAGCATACTACTCTGGGTAAATGTTTTAGAATTCTCAATGTGATAGTGCAGTATGTGTGTGTGTGTGTGTTTGCTATAGATTAATTAAGATCAATAACTTGTGAAATGTTTTAACCGTTTTTCAAATGCTCGAGGAAGCCTAGTATACTAGATTATTTTCCATAGAACTATAGTTGCATGAGACTGTTATTGTTAGGTCCACAAACTTTTGGATATACTTGTACTCATCTGTCCACACACTGTGTGTTAAACACACACACGCACGTACACACACAAACATACACACAACACAACCACACACAGTGTAATAAAACCTTCAAAAATAGACCCGAAGTTTTCACAGTGTGTAAATGCGTTAAAACCAAGACATATATTTTTTTTAAATACTATTTCTTGCTTAAAGTGAACTAAAATGAAAAAAGATTTTTTATAAGTTCTGAGCTAAGAATTTCTATTTTAAAGATTTATTTTGACAGAGAAAATCCTTTGGATAAGAAAATACACCCAGCCACTCGGTTTGAAACAGAAGAGCTCTTAATTAGGTTATAATTATGATAAAGGTTTTGGTCGTATATCAAGTGCAGATTTTTAACTTGCTCTCTCTAGCTGTTCCCCTTGAGTGCAACAATTAATTCTATAATAGTGGTTATATTCAAAGTACAAACTTAACTGTTTTTTACTTGAACGAAACATATTTTTTCTGAAGTATTGTTTATTGAATTATTTTTAAATTAATATTTTTTCTTTTACTTTATATATATATATATATATATATTTTAATTTTAAGAGAAAAATTGTTCTATGCTATAAAATTGGTAGATGCTTTGAGATGCCCCCAATGATATGTTTAAAGATCCTAATGTTACTTGTTAGTTGTGATTTATCAAACGTTTGATAATATATCAAACGAGTGACACAAACGTAAAGATTTACAAATTCCATAAAACAAAATATATAACCTGTTCAATTCTTTCCCGATGCTAGTTGAAGTTTACACAGCAGACAGGAAGGGAGTTACATGAAATATATTAGTAGTTTGAAATGTTAACCAAAATATTCCAAAAGAATATATTTAGATATATGTTTAAATAAATTATTAATGACTACAGATTGCTCCCGGCGTTCTAAACATATTTTCAAACCCCTTACAACAGCAGGTCCATGATATTCAGACTTGTCTTCTCGTTGCCAATTTGAAACAAATCACAGTTTTCCACCACTTTTACCTGCTTGCTTCCCTTATACTTGGCTAAATATAAAAAAAATAAATTATCTCATTAATGTTGTTTTGCTATAAGTGTATCACCAACAAATGTTATCAACACTATCTCAAGTCAAAATTTAGTAAACACAACCAAACGAGGTAACCAACAGGGTTTGTTGTGTATCCAAATTTTCAATTACACCTATAATATGTTTATTTGTATAGGCTCTACTTTAATAATTACAAATTAAAAATCTTATTAGTTAAATTAAAAATTATCTAAATCATTTGAATGTAGTCTGTAGTTTTTTTTTGTTTAATTATTTGTGTATAGTGCAGTTTAGATATCTTCCTCAAAACTTCAAAAATCATCTTATTTTATTTGAAAATAAACCTCAGTTGAGTGATAACTAGACCTATGAGCATATGGAAGTCTTCCTTGATTGATGTTCTCGCTTGTAGTCGACAGAAATACATAATTTATTTAATTTCAGGGTAATCTGAAGAACAATAGTGACAAAACATTATAGTTGAATGCTGCTTTTAACTGAAATTGTTACTGCAGGAAGAAATTGAAACAAATTGGTGGGTACTAATAAGTCTTCTTTATCACCAATTTCACGTTCGTCTACTTTCTCTTCATAATTGTTTAAAAAACATATATATATATATATATAATCCAAAATGGATGGTCTCCAACCGTCTCTGTACCAGTGCGCTTGGTTTCCCTTCTTTATCTCTCCTGAAGATGGTTCAACCAAAATTAGAAACTTAAGTTTGTGTTTTTAATTTCTCTATGTTTCTTTATGTACATTGAACTATATAGATATATATATATTAGTGTATATTGGCATCAGATTCTCTTGTAAACATATTTTATTAAAGTAGACGGCAGCTTCCACATTCACGACCTTTTTGCTGATATTTTCTAATTTTCTAACTAGTTTTCTTTGGTAGGGATACCAAACCTACCACATATATACTTTCAAATACCAAACTTTTAAACCTATCAAAGAAAACTAGTTAGAAAACTAGAAAACACCAGCAAAAAGGTCGTGAATGCGGAAGCCGCCGTCTACTTTAATAAAATATATATATATAGACCAGTTGTTGCAATTTTTATGAATGTGAATAATAAAAATTTGATAGTTGGTAAATGTTATTGTGCATATAGCGTAATTTCTCTGTTTTCTAGAAAATGTATACTATTGTCAGTGATAAACCTTATATTTTTTTAGGGATTTAACAATTCTGCTAGCAATTGTTAGCAATATCAAAAAAAAAACAAACTTGAATACAAATGGAATGGATGGAGAGAGATATTGTCCAATTAGTTTTATTGTCATCCTGTGTGTGAGAGGTCTAGGGTGGTGCTTAGCGTGGCGTGGCGAGACGCTAGCTGTTGTTGCTCTCACTGTGATGCTGTTCCGGCCGTTTTGTGTCAGACCCGCTGCCCCTGCACATCTACTGACTCCCCCTCAGGAAAAGGAAGTTCACCACTAGTTTTCCACTTCTTACACGGACCAATAAAATAAGGGGACCACCCTTCCCCTTGATTTAACATTTTTCTTTCAAGTTTTAGTAATTCTCATTATTCTGTTACATCAATTGTACATTATAAAAAAAGTAAATTCACATAATAATAAAACCAATAACCGCTCTCAAAGTTCTAAAAAATCTATTCTTCCTCATAATTTAAATGTTTACTTGACATTAGTTATTGTTTCTGGTCAGTCTAAATATTAGTTGAAATTCCCCTAATTCATATTTTCAAATAGTTATGTTACTACTACTATCCTGATCAGAAACATATATTTTATCCGAAAATCACAAAAAAAATCAACTTCTAATTGATTAATGCTGCTTTTTATGTACATTCTAAAAGATTTTAAATGGTTTAGACTTCTTTTGTTTTTCTAACTTTCTCACTCTCTCTCTTTCTTCCACTTTCATTTGCTATATATCTCTCTTCATTTCCACATTTTATATTCCTATATATATATCACCCAGGTCATAAATTTTCCTAAAGAGGTTTTGTTGCTGATATTACTGAGAACTGTGTATATCTTCTTTATATGTTTCAGACTTTGAATTTTACGTGTATATATATTATGTTAACTGCTTTGTATATTTTTATTTTCTTT
Source organism: Hermatobates lingyangjiaoensis (assembly GCA_026182355.1). Taxonomy (NCBI): domain Eukaryota; kingdom Metazoa; phylum Arthropoda; class Insecta; order Hemiptera; family Hermatobatidae; genus Hermatobates; species Hermatobates lingyangjiaoensis. Next base: position 1,496,811 of record JAPFBL010001930.1, on the reverse strand, counting down.
CCAAATTAATTTACCTTTCCTTGTTCTTTGTTAATTTATTTATATAAAAAATCCATTTTTTTTACTATCTCATTGATTTTGTCACTTAGTCAACTCCTTTTGAAGTTAAGTCCTGAGAGCAGGAAGTTAGTTCCTAGAATCGAATCTCTCAGTCTGAAGATCGTGAATGCCGTAACTGCGGTTTACTTTAATGATACATGTTTGAAAGAAGATCTTCTGCATATATATATATCAATGATCAAACCACAATATGAAATATGAAAAAAAAAAGACTAAAATCTTTCAACCGTAACAAGCGGTCTTCGCCAGAGTCAACAACCCAACTGACGAAGTGTTGACTCTGACGAAGACCGTTTGTTACGGTCGAAAGATCTTAGTCTTTTTTTCCCATTTCATTTTGTAGTTTGATCATTGATTGCTATTTCAAGTTTTTATGTAGAAGCTTGCATATATATATATATATCAAATCAAAATATTTACCTAGAATAAGTCAGATTTCCAGGTTTAAATCAAACTTGCAAAGCCGACTTTTAGGGTTTACTTAAATCTGTCATCATATGCGGTAGAATAAAATATGAAAATAAGAAAAGAATGAACTATCACATTACTGGTTTAAGATGAATAAGTTTAGGAATTAAAACTGTAACAAACAAATATTTTTTAAATTTTTGAATTTCATACTTTTGCCTACAAAAACAGTGAACCGAAAAGACAGCTTCGAAAGTTTAATTCGAACCTGGAAAACTGACTTACACCTGGAAAAATATGATAAATATTTTTATGATATTCTATTCCACATACGGTTCTATTTTTAAGTGTTTCTATATGCATATATCAAGAATAGGAAAACACATAAAAGACAACGACTTAACTTTACTAAAATTGTTTAAATATTTAGCATATGGAAGATATGTACGAGGTGTGTAAATAAAGTAGTGAGACTGATTTTTTTTAAAATTTCTATTCAAATATAATTACAATGTGATATTGTCACCTTCAAAATAGTTCCCTTCGGAAGCCACACAGCGCTGGAGACGGTCCTTCCAATCATTGTAGCATTGCTGGAACTCGGATTCTGGAATGGCCTTCAGCTGGTCGGTTACAGCAGTTTGTATGTTTTGTAGTGTCCCGAAATGAGTTCCCTTGAGGTGATTTTTCAATCTCGGGAAGAGGAAAAAGTCACAAGGACTCAAGTCTGGTGAATAAGGAGGCTGAGGAGCAACAGGAATGTTTTTACTGGCCAAAAACTCGTTTATTGAGATGGCAGTGTGACAGGGCGCGTTGTCGTGATGCAACACCCACTTGTCTTTGATGTTTGGCCGCACACGAAGGACTCTTTTTCGAAGTCTTTCAAGGACCTCACGGTAGAAGTGCTGATTAAGCGTCGATCTGAACGAACAAGGTTCCGTACTCTGTTGACATTTTCATCGGTGTTTGCACTTGAAGGCCTTCCGCTTCGTGGTTCATCTTCAATCGACTCTCTTCCTTCTGAAAATTCCTTAAACCACCGAAAAACCTGTGCCCTTGATAAAACACGTTCTCCATAGGCCTCCTGAAGTTTTTCAAAAGTTTCGGTTGCATTATGTCCAAGTCTGAAGCAAAATTTGATTGCACACCGCTGCTCAACTTTGAGGTCACTCATTTTTAAAACGCTCAAGAAAAAACCATTTCACGAAAACCAACGCTACGGACAAACAAATGACTGTCGCGAGTTCAGATTCATACTGGAGGCGCATCACACGTGCACCTGACGCTACTCAAGGCCACGCGTCTCCAGCGTTGCCAGATCGAAAGCGACGTTGCCAGTCTCACTACTTTATTTACACACCTCGTATATTGTTCGAAAGGCAACGAAGACTGACTGCTGGACCCACGAGCAGGAAAGGAAGGTTAAATAAATGAATGAAATATAAATATATTACCATATATAGCTTAAAGAAATCTTAACATTTCATGTTGTTAATAGGAGACAAATGTAGATTTACATAAAACTCTTCAGGTAAGATTGGTGGTACGCTCAAGGAGAAGTTTGAAAACTTAGACATACAAATAGTCGTTAAAACAAAGCCGATGAGAATCAGCAAGAAAGACAATTGGAAGGTTGTTGCACTGGCCAGCAGAAGCCCTTTGACTATTCATACAAAGCCTTAGTTTGGTAGAACCGAACCAATATAAAGTTCATCACATTGTTCGCCATCCAATTAGTGGACGCAGTTACGAAATGTGCAGATTGTTTGAAGAAGTATTAATATTAAAGACAGAAGTGAAATAATGATAGGTAATCAAGCAAGCGTCACATTACATTGAACTTTGAAATCAACGTCAAAACCACTCCAAGAAATACAGAAATGGAACCCAAAAGCCGTTATCATCACTAATGCCAAATCAGTAATTTTAAAAAATTTTATCTAGCCTACCTTAATTAAACTGATTAAATACTATACACATTAGTAATATTTTATTTAAATTAGACTCAATATTAAAGAAACAATTGGCTTGTATATTAGTATTTCTTCCTCAACTCCTTTCGTTACACTGACTTTTTGTTTCCTGGCCTTTTATGCCCTTCAAAACGTTTTTCATACCTCCCTCTATTCTTGAGATGACCAAATCCACTTGTTTTAATTCAGTGTGTCTCCGACGAAAAGTAGTTTTTTCATAACCGAGTGACACCATATTTTTATATCCATGTGATTAGAGAGTTGTGTACCACTCAGAAAGAAAGCTAAGACGACTCGCCTGGTCAAGACAAGGTGTCAAAAACGTTATTCGTATTCAATAGAGAAAAGAGACGGAAGGCGAAATGTATTTAGGTTGCCAAACTATGATAGACTCGTATGGCTGGCTACCCATATGATAGACTCGTATGACTACCCATATGATAGACTCGTATGACTATCCATATGATTGACTTGTATGACTACCCATATGATAGACTCGTATGACTACCCATATGATAGACTCGTATGACTATCCATATGATTGACTTGTATGACTACCCATATGATAGACTCGTATGACTACCCATATGATAGACTCGTATGGCTACCCATATGATAGACTCGTATGGCTACCCATATGATAGACTCCTCACTTCATCTTGGTATATTCTCTATTACTTTACCTGTAAAATATTTTCCATCATTTTTTTCTTCTATTTTTTTTTAAATGAAGAAAAAACAACATGAATGTTTTCAACATATAAAATATTACGATCGCGAAAAAAATCATTAAATCGAAGATTAATAAAAGCCCATATAAAAACTGAAATATTTCATAAAAACCTTATTTTTATTTTCAAACTAGTTGTTATTTTCCTCTTAGTGACGTCATCAGGCCTTCGTCTCCCTGATAAGAAACGGATTGTATTTGCTCAGTAAATAACATGAAAAATGATAAATCTAATTAAGGTGTGAATCCAGGGAGCGAAAAGCAAACAACCTTATCTGGTCTGATATATTTTATTCTTTATTTACAAGACAATAAATAAGACCTCTGCTATTAATTATCATTATATACACTAAAAATGTATAATACATTGATTAAAAATCATAAATCATTGTTAAAATTTACACAAAACTTTATACATAATCTAAAATAATAAACTATTTTATAATAATGTACAATAATTAAACCTATATATCTACAAATGGTAATCACGATCACTAGCATTTACAATCATATATTTAGAAAGCTAGTTATTTAGATTTCTAGAAGTAGAAACAATTATACTAGTACTTTTAAAGAAAGTAGTATTAAGTTAACATTCTAGGATATACTCTGATAAATTCTTCTAAATAAACTGAAGTGCGTTTTGATTTTATTTAAAAAAAAATTAATGGGTTAAACAAACTTATTGCTTTTTATTAAAAATCAAGAGATCAATTGTTAAGTAGATTACTTTAATATTAAGTACAAAAAAATTAAGTTAATTAAAAAGAGCAAAAAAGATAAAATAATTTTATAAAATAGATGTAATAGAATAATTAAAACAATTTAACAAAATTAATGTAAAGTATGGGGCCAGATAATTTGTATATTCTGAATCACATTTGACGATTAAATTGAGAGTAGGTTTGTTTATTTTCGACTAAATACATGTCTTTTTCAGTTGAGTCAGGTGAAATTCAAGTATCCTACGTCTTTAGCAGTGAATTCTATATGTCAAAAATTAATTTTTGAAACCAATAACAATTTCATTTAATAATAATGTATGTTATAATCTAGAATAAATGTTGCTTTCTGCTGTGAAATATTAACTAAAATAATATACAACCCATCAAACAATGATAAGTAGAAAAATTAAATTATAACCAGAATATTATTTAAGCGATAATAAATTAATAAGATAATTATAATTCAATCTGTACACATTTTTGAAATTACCTCCCTTACTAAATATCATTCCAAAATGTCATTTATAATAAAGCTTCAAGGAAGCAAATTTTTCATTCTGTTTCAGTAGATATAAAATCTCGAATTTTATAACAATAATCTAAGACGAATGAATTAACTGTTCCCTGTAATTAGACAAAAAACTGCAAGCATTTGCAAGATTGCTAAGTGTGTAGTTCGATACAAAATCAAATAAACTAAAATTTTAGTATATCTTCCGTTTTACAAGACATAAAACAAAAAACGCAAGGTAAAATAAATTTGCTACATTTTTGTTAACAATTGACAATAAGCGAATTGTTTCAATATATATATATATATATATATATTATATATATATATCAATGATCAAACCACAATAAGAAATGGGAAAACAAGACTAAGATCTTTCAAACACAGTTGAGTTTTTGACTCTGACGAAGACCGCTTGTTACGGTTGAAAGATCTTAGTCTTGTTTTCCCATTTCTTATTGTGGATTGATTGTTATTTCACGTGTTTATGTGAAATCTTATATATATATATATATATATAGTTCAATATGGAAAAATAAACATAGAGAAATCAAAAGAACACACTTACAGTCTCTAATTTTCGGTTTGAACCGTCTTCAGGAGAGATAAGACAGGGAAACCAAGCGCACTGGTTCAGAGACGGTTGGAGTCTCCAGTGCGCTTGGTTTCCTTGTCTTATCTCTCCTGAAGACGGTTAAAACAAAAAATTAGAGACTGTAAGTGTCTTATTTTGATTTCTCTATGTTTCTTTTTCTATATTGAACTATATTTGTCCGTTTTGGATCGTATTTCCAACGAAAAAGTATATATATATATATATATGAACAACAAGCCACTAGGAAAAATATGCTCTGAAACCTTTCGAATAACGTTACCAGAGACCGACAACAAAATAAATACAAAGGAGACGTTCCACAAGGTTAAAGAAACATAAGGAAAAGTAATGAATGAAAACAGGTATAAAAACCTGTTTAATTGTGATATATATATATATATATATATATATTCAAGAAGAGTAACAAATATATATATACTATTACAATATTTTTGTCAATTGGATCATTTTACAAATTATTAATTATTTAACCAAATAACTTTAAGTAAATTTAGTTTTATATATTTCAAGTTGTTGAAAACTTATTTTGAGTTCACTAAAGAGTACTTTCTTATCATAAATACGTTAAGTAGTATTTAAGGTACAAAGTTTTACATTAGACATTCCTTTGCCTTGTTTTAGGGAAAAGAATTAAAAGTTAAAAGTGAATCGTAATAGTTATCGAAATGACTAGAGTGGTAACTATCCATTTTCAGTGGGTTTATTTTTAACAGACGTCAGGAAACGTTTGAATAAACGTGGTTTAATCAAATATGTAAATGTCCTGTAATATAAATCTTTTAATTTTATTAATTATTTAAGATTTGGACGGAAAGAAATAAGTTTATGAAGTCATTCCACGAGTAATTCATACTTATTTTAATTTTGAAATTTTGACATATTTCTGAAAGTATATTTTACAGATTTGAAAATATAACTATGAAAGGGTAGTTTCTTATTGCAAAGAAGGTGTCATTGTTGAACCAAACCACACGATAGGCTTTACAGTGGAAAAAAACATCAAACAGTGAATGTAAAAATGTTACAAATGTAAAAGATTCAAACAAATATCATTTTTAGAAAAATAGATAAAATATAATTGATAAAGAAATAGGACCCACGAAATACAGCAAAACCTCTATACAATAAACAATTAAATTTCATTAAGAATGGAGTTGAAATGTGTTCAACTAATGAAAGGATATCATTCAATCAGAAAGATATATTAATATATTTATTTTTTCAAAATGAGTTCATAAAATGATAATTGTCACAGAAGTAGTCTTTTAAGGTAATAAAATACTAAAAGGAAGTTCTATTTTTAAAATATTACACGTTATAAACAAAATATTATTAATTAAATGTTATTATTATTTATTTAAAAACTAATTTCAATACATTTTAGAGCAAATGAGTAATGCTATGTTTGAAGATCGAAACATATCATCATCATCCGGTTGAGAGGACATATCTAAAAAAATTATGTAAAAACAAAAACTAACTATAAAATTAAATACTTTAGTATTTTTAATAATATTGTACCGTTAAATATAATTACGGAGCTTTTTCATTAGTGGTCTTTACAAAAAGCAGTAGTTTTTTGTTTTTGTAAATTACCCTCCTGTTCATTAATTTTGGCAAAATTATTTACATTAGTAACAAATTATTTAAGACAAATTAATGTTAAATTATCAGGTAAATTAAGTTATTTAAAATACGCAGGTCCAACATATTTTAAAATAAGTTAATTATATTATGGAATCTCCTGAAAATATTTTACAATAAATAATATTTATATAATAATAATTGGAATGTTTATATTAGATTTCATAAGTAGAATTTTCTTTAACTTTTAACTACCTTAATACATTTAGACATAAAAAAAAGGAAACATTTAAAGAAACAAGTTTAAAACTAATTCGAATTGCATAATTTCTTTAACGAATCTCAGCTGATTGTTGCAAAATAACAGGAATAAGTAGTTTCAAAAATAAAATTCTATTGTGCATTTAATCTTATTTCTTGTGTTTGTATTATGCTGATAAATTTTTGAATATAATTTAATAAAAACAATTCATAAAAACAATTATGAATAACTTTGGAAGATAATTTAAAAAATTAACCGAAAATGAAATGAGCAATATTAATTAATTCATTGAGTCTAAATGAATGGTGATTGTTAAAAATTAAGGAAATATAACTTGAAACATGTAATTTATTCCCTCTAAGAGTATGGTAAAGTCTGCCTGTGCTTTTTGTATACTGATTTATATTCATACTCTTCTGAAACAGGTTTTATAAGATGTTTTTTTTTACTAAACTTTACTTAGTAGAACATTAAATTCTATTTTGAAATCTAATTCTAAATTTATTTTACATCATGCTATGACTGATTAGGAAAGAGGTTCTTTCAATTTGCAGAAATACTTTTTTTTTTTAGAGGTGTATATAAAGAGGTTATAAAATATTATACGTAGCGAATAATTATTTTGTTCTTAATAGAGTGTCTTTTGAGCTAACTTAGAAGTTAGATTTCATGTTTATTTTACTAATTTTGAACATCACTAGAAAGAAACAGCCTATATGTAATTTATTTTAATACCTTTGCCGACTTTCAGTTATATATTATTGTATATAAGTGTAAGATTGGGGGGGGGGGGGGAAGGTGGTATGTTTACATTTAAAGAAATACTGGTTAATGCTGGTTTTGAGCGTTGTGACTGAGGACTTGGTGAGACAAGCTCTCACCACCAGACTGCTCTGGAGGTGGGTATGACGTGAGGAGGCGCTGGGTACGTGGGAGGTGGCACGTCTTTGCCGCCTCCGCACAGCTTGCCGTCCCTCATGAGCACAGGCACTGCGACTCGCCGGGGGGACGCTAGAGGGCCGCCTTGGCCGCCCTCCATGTGCATGCCTTTGTCCTGCTGCGCTCTCTTCGTCTTATACCTAGAAAACGTATCAGACCATCACGTGATAAAGTCACACCTTATCAATATCTCACAATTCAAAGCAAATTATAATTACTATTAAAATATACTTCAATTTATTCTTTTCTCTTTACCGCAAAATATCACAGTAAATATTACCATATTTTTGGAGTGCAGTTGCATGATAAAAAAACAAAACAATGGAATATGTTTAGTTCATACGCATTTCAAATTAAAAATCTTAAATAGCACTTCCTGCTAAAGGAAAACAGCAGGAAAACTGAATAAGATTTGAAGGGTAGGAAGTGTTTCAATATTTAGTTTTAAGTCACAGGAAGAGATGAGTACATATCATCTTAACTCGCATTCTGGTGTTGCACTAATATCCACTTAGTGCTAACCGATATTAGTTACCGATGGTCGTTGTCCGTCTTTAGTTCGTCCTGAAGATGAGTAACATCCAATCCACAACAGAATGCAAGGTAACATAGTTGGTTATTCATCTCAACTTTAGGATATATGTATCAAAATTAGTTTTACATTAAAGGCAAAAAAAAAATAAATTAGTAATGTTTATTGCACATTTTTCAATTCATAATTACTCGTCAGAGTTACAGACTTTATAATTAATCTAACGTTAAATTTAGAAAAAGAAGAGTAATAAATTAGAGATTGAGCGTGTATTATTTTATTTAGACAACAATTAATAATAAGTTTGATATAAATGAAACTAAAAACAGTATAATTTTGTACGAACTCTGACAATAGTTATGATTGCTTGAATGTGAATTTATATTTACGCAGCAAATCACCTTAAAGTAGTTATACAGCAAAAGAGTTATTACCTGTGGTTTTGGAACCAGATCTTGACTTGTGTGGGAGTGAGTCTAATGACGGAGGCTAGGTGCTCCCTTTCAGCAGCGGACAGATAGCGCTGCTGACGGAACCTGCGTTCTAACTCGAAAGTTTGAGCTTTGCTGAAGAGAACCCGACGTTTACGCTTCTTTGCAGGAGGTTGGTGGGCAGAAGGAGGTGGTTCATCTTCAGAGCAGCTGACCACTTCCGCCTCCCGGAGGCCATCATCCAAACTACCAGGGCCCCCACAGTCTACCAATTCAGGTACACCTGTAGACGTACTATCAGGGCTCGCTTGCTGATGCCCTATAAGAATATACAATATAAATTTCATCCTAATATGAACTTTTCAATAAAAGAACCGTATCAACGAAAACTACTAGATAGTTGTTAAGATTGTCTAGATTGTCTCGACAGATATACTTTCATCAAAGAAGAAAAAAACATATTACAGAATTGTGTGTCTTTTTAGGGACAATTTTTATCATACTCATGTATTTTTAATGACATATCTCTGAAACGACTTCTTCAGAATCATTTTTGCAACTAGCTCAGTATTACTTAAATGAATAAAGATTGATCACTTCTCTTGTACTGATAGCGGTCCGGTTTCGAACTCTGTCCTGCGTCACCGACAGCAGGATGCTAAGTAACACGGGATTAGCGTTTCTTAATTTAACTTACCCTACTTTCATGACATTAACAAATTGCTTGAATTCAGTGTTGCTAATCGAAAAGATAACAAAGGCCAAATTGTATCATTACTAAATTTAAAAATGTATTATCTGTCTTGGACCTTGAAAAAGCAACGTGACAAATATAATGTAATCTAGAACGATAAAAGAATTATGCGTATGTATCACAATTAGAATTACCCTTTATTCCAAATTAATTCCAATTTCATCTGAATTTAAATGATATCGGCAGAGCTGAAGGTCAAGAAGGGAGTATTTGTATCAATTCTCTTGATGTGTTCGGACTGCTTATAAAGTCATGTATACAACGCCGCTAGATATTACGAAGCATTTTCACACAGTTTAAGTTCTTCACCTTTATGGCTAAATATTACTCGTCTAAAAATAATAAATTGATTAAGCGCTCATAAAAAAAATAATTTTTGTTATAAAATATTTTATAAGACGACCTTTAACAATTGTTTTATTTCTTAAAATAACACACTAAAGCTTGTTTACAGGTTGAAACCGAACTGAATAGGGAAGAGAGTGGACTTGACTGCTCTATCAATAGAGAAATTATTTCAGCAAGGATTACAAATAATTCCTTCTTAATGAAGAATTTTTAAGAATAATTTACTGAATAATGGATGTTTTAGATAATATGAAATTAAATTTTTATGTTTTGCTATTTTGTCAAATTTTTTATAAGAATGTTTTTGCTATGGTAATATTAGTGTGACAACATATAAAACAGAATCCGTGAAATCTAAAGAAACAGATTCATGATTTTATATTTAACTAAGAGACATATGTTTGTGTATCACTTGTCTAGTCCAAGATAATCATCTTTACGAAATTGTAGTTTATAAATTTATTTCACTCTTCAATTAGTATTTGTCGAAAAATTTATTTAATAATAATTAAAAAAAAGTGAATGACGTAATAATGGAAAAATTTAATGTTTAGCTTTTAATGTTAATCATAGGGGCCAGGTTAGCTCAGTGGTTAAAGTACTCGCCTCTGGGCTGTAGTCCGGGGTTTGATCCCCACCTGGCCCTCGATTTATTCACGCGGGAGATTAATAAATCTGAGTACGTCATCCCTCGAGAGGATGTTAAGTCGTCAGTCCTAAGCCTATACGATGTCAGGTACTCGTTAAAGATCCCTACTCGAAATGCGCTTGAGTTAGGCAAAATTTAGGACACCCAATGTTGAATGTGTAGAATCACCGATCAAACAAAAAGCCGGTTAACGGCTGATGTTATCACCCGCTAGGAGATCGTTTTAAACAATAAAAATAAAAAAATGTCAATCATCTTATTATAGATACTACTACTATTAGTAGATTATAAAGTCACACCTCGTATGCAGGAGCAGAGTTGTTCAACCCGTTTGGTACGTTGTGCATCTTCAAGTAAAACTCGTGTAGTTCTCATTGAAGATGGACAATGTTCGAAAACGGTCGAACAACTCTACTCTTACATTCCAAGTATGATTGTATCATCAACCAATATAATCTCTTCTGACTATGTGGTGTTAACAATACGCATGTATTAAAAGGAAATCAATTGTGTGTAGTAGATATAAAGAATTGAATATTAAACTTTCATTATATTGTTTACTTCAACTACAAACAACAAGTACAGTAAATATCCGGTCCACGAAGAGGCACTAATCGAAAACTCTTCATATGGAAAGACTTAATAGTTTTTATTTTCCCACTTAAGACAAAAATTGCTGGCTTTTTTCAAGAATTTTCAAAAATTAAAAAAAACATCAAGATTTTACGATTAACCACATACATCTTTTTTTAATGTATTACATTTTGTGTCATATACACATGTATATGTACTTAGAGATAGGGGTTGAAAGGACGGGTTCGTCTTAGGAAGTTCTTCTGGAACGTTTCTTCTATAAGTCAATGTTCCACAACATTTAGGACTATTTATAATTTTGGACTTTTAATTTAACTATTGAATTGAATAAAATAAACAATTTAGTATTACCAGGAATCAAATAAACACCCATTAGTGACAATTCTGATGCGTGCTAATTTAATAACAGCGAATATTCTATGACCATATTTGCCAGTAGTCTTCGAAGGAGAATAAGCATGAAGATAGAATTTTAACAAGTGTGTTTGTTTGAGTGATTTAGCCGTTTGTTGTGAAATAATTTCTGATAATTTATTAAAAATTAATCAACAAAAGAGACCATTAGCTTTTTAGCTTTTAGTGAATAATTTTACTTAGCACATAGCTGTTAAAGTTTCCTCAAAATTTTGGAATTAAATAATTATTAGTAACATAAGTTAGATGGTCTTGAACTGAACTCCAAAACCATTAAACATTAAAATTAAAATATATTATATACTAAAATTTCTGCTATTTTTCAATAAACTTTTATTCTGAGTTTGAAACTAAACTTTCATAAATTAATTTGCTTTAATGAATTGCTCACATTTTTATTTTTACTACAATACTAAAAGTAATGTTGAAGTCACACGAGAATTATTCAAAATTTTGGATTATAAAATCTAAGGCAAGTTTCCAGTTTTGCTTTTATATAAATATAAGTTAGAATCACAATTTACGGTGGAGGTGTAAGGTGTAAGGTGAGGTTAAGGATTATTACTCTCCTTATAGTGAACTATTTTTGGCATTTTATTCTTTTGACTGAAACAAAATGTATTTCTAAAAACTAAAATATTAGAAAAAATACTTATCTAAAAATATAATCTACAATTTTTTATACTTCGTAATAATGTTTAATAGAATCAGATTGTCAAAACAGTAAATGATATTGTTTGATTCACTTGACAAATGAAGTTAGAAACACTAGTCCGCTATCCAATGGGTATATTGTTACAGATTGTTAAAAAATATTTACCCGACTAAGCCAGCTACTCTTAAATGTGAACTAATTTGAAAATAACCCATTTTTATTAAGATGGGTCCATTTTCCGCGGAGTTTTTCAACAAGTAAAATGTTTGAGCTACGATTGATAAATTTATCTGCTAATGAAGTTATGTAGCCTGTAGCAGAGATTGAAGGGTTCTAGGATGAATGCGGAAGCTGTGGGTCTAGTGTCTAATGAAGCAGCCAGCAGCTGACCCATCCCCTTTACTATAAATCCACACCAGTTCCAATGGCGGACAATCGACTGTCAAGCGGCAAATTGGCCGCTCACGCCAGCCCATCTGCCACCTCTAATGCGCCTTTTATTGGCTCTCCCCTCGCAGATGTAACCGAAACCAGACCCTCTAAATACAAATACACAATGCTATTTCTTTCCTTTCAAAGCTGGTCACCTACATCTTTTTTTCTACACTATTCTTCAGCCAATATGACACCAATACCTGAAGAATCCTGCAGAGATCCTTCACAATAACATCTCCGTCCTTCTAAATACAGGATTATCCGAACCCTAACTACATTTTCAGTTTACCTTCTTCCAACAGAATCTTTACTTCTGTAGGCAAAATGTTTTCATTGAATTTGAAATCTACTGTAGTTTATTTAGTGAATTCAACTTCTCTTGTTAGTTCTTTCCTGACCAATAGTAATCAAGTTCTTCTTCAAAAGTTAATTTATATAAACAAGAAATGTAGTCTCTTATTCTTTTCTTTTTCTGTTAATGGAATCTCAACAACAAAAATAATTAACTCATCCTCTCAAATATACATTTTTTTGGTAAAATGTTATTCTGATCCGTTAACCGATGTCAACCATATCAAATATAAAACAGTGTTTTAGAAACAATTATCACTTAATTTTTGTCACACATTATTGCATATCATACCTTAACAGTTATTGTAAAATTATGATTTTTTTTCTCTTAGCATTCTAGATTTAGGAGAAAATAAATATTGTATAATCATATTTGGCTAAAAAACTAACTTTTCTATGATGAAATATTGCCGAAAAACAATTGAACACATCTACACTATAATACCTATTTTTACGTAAAATATGAATTTGATCCATCAAAGGGTATGCCCCACAGCGTACCACAAACTTTTGGATACACACACATACACCCTAGCTTGTTAATGTTACTGATTTTGAAGATCGTGTTTTATATTTACATTTCACTGTATAATAATGATTTTTAAATTATTTTGATATTTTTTATTATATTTATATAATTATTATATTTTCTTAAATTCATGGACTATTTAATTTATAAATAAGACATTGCTAGCAATAATAATAATAATAATAATAATAACCATTATTGTTGACAAAACTGATCAGTATAGCTGCGGTGTACATGGACATGAGTTCAACTGAGTTTTTTCGATTCAGTCCATCAGTCATTTACTTCAGAATAATTTTAAAATTGTTAACAACACTAATAATTATTTTTTACAAAACAGTGTTTTACGTAACTACACATTAGTCTAATTTCTTGAAACCCATTTTTGAAAGTATGCCATTTCAAGTCTTCTCTATTTCTTCATATCTTTGGTATATTTCTCCATTTGAAACTTTTTTCATTTATTCAACTATTACGTCTATTGTTTTCCCCATTTTTAGTGGTTTCAGTAGCTATCCATTGTATAACTCTTTTAAATGATTTTTCATACCTTGAATTGATGATTATTTTTCCTAATACATCCAAATATTCTCGTCCTATGCTTGATTTTTTAAGTTATATAAGTGGCGATGAATTATCAAAAATATATTCTTTATAAGTAATACAAAAATAAACATTGGCAACAATTTAGAACATAGTATACTAAGATGAGAACTTGAGAAGTAAATTATAAAACTTTCCAGACTTGTGTACTAAAAGATTTATTTCGGATCCCAACTACATGTTTCCTCTTTGAAAGTAATTTTCCCAGAGTTACGTACGCGTTTTAGCTTTCTCTATTATTCTTTTCCAAACTATTCTGGAAGGATTCTTCCGTAACCCTATGAAACATCGTCGCTGAGGCGTTTTCATATTGTTGAATTCTTCAAAATTCCCCTCTCCTCCATACTATCTTAACCTTGGGAATCGCACTGATATTTCAATCAGTCAGTCATCATTGGTGATGGCTTTGTCCAGTATATCGTTTAGTTTTAGGACTCAACGAACTATTATATGCTCAGAAATATATTTTGATCATTTTAAACAGATAACCAATTTATAGGTTAAATTGGTGTTGGCTGGTTTTAAACAACACCAATACAATGTAAATAGATAGAAAAAAATTAATAAATAATGAAAATCATCATGTTAATTTATTACCGGAGGTAAATTTATTACCTATGAAAAGTCGATGTTGTTAAGAAATATTATTGAGTCCTCGCTTATTAAATTTAATAGATCAAATATTATAAACATTAGAAAGGAGTTGTTCCGGTTGACTCAGTGTTAACGAGGGCAATAGCCTCTTCTAAGAGGGTTGACAGCTGGTGGATAGTTCTTTACTTTTTCTTACTGCACTCCTTTCTTTATCAAAAGGATATTGTCCTTTCTTGCACTCTACACCATTTTAAAATACCTCTCTTCCCTTCCACTCCTTTCAACCCCTTACCATGATGTTTCTACATCTTCTGTTTTAGATGGGTTCTGACTCTGACGAAGACCACTTATTTCGGTTGAAAAATCTTATTTTCTTTCTCTCATTTCTTACTGTGGTTTTATCATATATATATACTAAGTTGTTTAAAACGTTCCAACTTTATTTATGTAGATGATTTGTTTATTGTTGCTTCGAAGACAAGTTACAGCTGTCGTCACTTGCTTTTGGAGCAACTTACAAATGACGAGGCAGATGAAATATAGTAGTGAGTTTTTGTGTTCTCTTCTATATGTCTTCTTATTGTAAATTTAGTTTATATAATAATATTATATATATATATATATATATATAATATAAAAGTATATAAGAGTAAATTCAGAAATGAAACTAAGATGTTTTGACTAAGTAATCGACCCTCATCAGAGTAACACGATCAGTTCATCTTGTCATCCTGCGTGGTGTGGACCAGTTAACGGATCGAAGCATCTTTGTTCTACTTCTGATTTTTTTAGTGTTCCTTATACGATACAATTTTTTCACAAACATTTTAGGTATTTAGTGTTCAGTCTTATTATATATACTTATGCAGACAAAGTGTGTATATAAATGATCACAAAGGAAAAACAGGCAATAAAGGTAAATTTTCTTGGTCCTTTCGTCTCAAAATCCATGGTCATGAAAAAAAATGTCATTTGACACTTTCGTGAGGGACAAGTAAAAAATGAAAATTCATTTAATATATATGATACATATGTAATCATAAATATATATATGTACACATAATCATCATGTTTAATACTCTGGTAATGTAAATAGCTATTAATGCAATTCATTAAAAAGATAAGATTTCGACTTTTTTTATTAAACAATTGAATGAATACAAATAATGAAAACAATTATCACTCCTCTTGAACTGACAGATTAGTATTGAAGAATAAACTGTCATCTTATTAAGCTAATTAAGTTGCATTTCCAACTAATGCCAAAAAAAAATTGAACCCTTCATAATGGTATTGTTAAAAATTGAATTGATTACAAGTTTTAATATAGGTGTTTGCACATTCAACAAATGATTGCAAACTTTTTTTTTTGCTAATAACATTTATTTCAGTACTTTGCTTTGTTCCTTTAAGATAATGTAAACTTTGTTTGTTTTATACTATAACAAAGTTCTTTCTGAATTTCATGGTTTCTTACAAAAAACCAGGTATATGAATATGAAATACCCAGCGAGAAGTCGCAAAAATGGAGTAATTTCAATTCTTGATTAAATTGTTCGGAATAAAACTCTACTCACTCACTCTCGCTCTCTCTCTCTCTCTCTCTCTCTCTCTCTCTCTCTCTCTCACTCACTCACTATCAATCTATCTATTGATCTATCCATTTATATATATCAAGAAAATCACCAAAAGAAATGGGAAAAGTTCTAAAGCAATTTCTGAATGTTACTCCGTTTTCAAAAGAACTGAGAGAAACATAAAGACAGCATTGGTGTTGTAAATAACAATGTTTATTTAGTTTAAAGAATTAAATTTATTTGATTTATTTAATTAACTTTATTTAAAGAATCAAAAACTTGCCAATTGACTCTTATGCAACGCTTAAACAAAGAAAAGGGAAAAACAGTTATGAGATTACGTGAGGTTACTAGCAACACTCTTTACTAAATGCCGAACCAGTTTTAGTAAACTAAAGCTGATAATCAAGTTATCAAAATTATTTTTTTATGAGGTAAAATTCAATGATTGATTTTCATTATAATCCATATTAATTAATCAATGATAAATGATAGATTTTCAATGAAATAATCCTAAGCTTTCATTAACGTCCCCTTCAGGGTTTCTGCTCCCTTGATCTCTGTTCAAGGGGAAGATCTTTAAAGCTTTTTGAATAATTGGTGAGGAGTTTTTCGTCAAGAAAATTGAGATCATTTACTGGATTACTGCAAAATTATTGACCATGACTGTTCTTTGATAATACCAAAAAACAGGTCAAAATTGTATTAACCGTTCAATCCTTCTGAATTACTTATACTTTCTTTTAGTTTTGCATTAGTTATTATCCCTTTTTTGGTAAGCAATTTGGTATTTCTGTCGAGTTAAAAAACGGTGGAAATATAAAGAGTTCCCTAGTCAATTATTCAAGGAGTAGTAATGAAGTGTACATGTATTTTATTCCTTGCCAAATTGTAAGGTAAAGTATGGTACAATGGACAACAGAATATAGTATTAAAAGGAGGGAATCCTTTTTTTTATTTCTGCATACTGATAAATTTAAACAGTCAATAAACTATTAACAAGCCAGAGTATTAATCCATGACAAGTCCATCATTACACATAATTTTATTGAATATTGGATAATGAAAATTAATTTTGATAACTTGACTATCATCAGCTTTGGATGGCATGTTTATGATTTTGAAAACAGTGTTTCATTTACAGTAGAAAACCTACTCTCTACTCCTTCGGTTTTCTGAGTTTTTTTGAAAACAGAGTAATACTCGAAAGTTTTAAGAACTTTTCCCATTTCTTGTATTACTTTTAGTGGCAATTTCCTTGATTATAGAGTCATATATGTTTTTTATGATACTTTTACAGATATATATACTTTTAGCATAAAGAGAAAAACACAAACAGTTAGAGACAAGACGTACTGTCTTGGTTTTGCTGGTCGTCGGCCAGTGCCACTCAAGACAAGCACTTCACATACTTGAGAAGTAAAATATCGTAGTAAATCTTGTCAGTAACTTTTTGTGTTCGTATTTGTATTTAAAGTGTTTATATTTCAATCGACTTCCCTGAGAATGTTGTAACCAAACCTTTTAAGGTTAGTGGGGTTAGTGGTTAGTTAGGTTTAACTAGTGTTAAACCTGAGAGTTAGAGTTTTTAATTCGTATTTCTTTACTTAAACTGAACTATTTCTGTATATTCCGGATCTTGTTGTCTTCGTTCACACTTAGTTATTATTATAATTAATACTACACTATTTGATCTTTATGTCAATATACATAATTTTAAAAAAACTTATTCAAAAGAACTACCTTTTAGCAAAATCTTGTTAAATTAAATATGTAATGTTAGAAATTTTGTTACCAAACTATCCTTGGATGTTGTAGTCATCGTCATGTTTACCCAAATAGAAATATTCTGCTTCAAGATTTCTTTACGCCTATTTGTTATTTATTTTATATTGGTTACTATATGATGTCCCAAGATTCGAACTAGAAATGGAGGTGGGTCGAAAGGTAGAAGATTTGTATTGTGTGGCGTTCCAAGAGAAGCATAAGACCGCCATCTTGAAATTCTTATATAAGATAGGCTGCAAGAAAAAAGTACTGGCACTCCGAACCAACAACCTATGCGTATAGCGTATAGGTGAGTGAATGTACTAAGAGTGTATGCCATATGACTTACGATTATGATCATTATGATTACATAATTCGTATTGAATAAATGCGTGATGTCAGTCGTGGATGCCCGCCTCCGCGAGGTCCACCTTGGGCATGCTGTGGGGTTCCGGCAATACCTTTATTGGTCTGCTGCGATCCCCTCCGCATGGCAAAAGGGCACCACGTTAAAAACATCGATCTGCTCTGTTTTATTCCGTGGTATAGCCGAAAGGCATAGGCACACGGCAATAAACCAAAACAGGTTACTATATGATGTAGATATTTTGGTATAATTACGATGGAATATGAATTTCATTAACATATACTCTAAACTACTTGTATTTTTGAAGAAGTCGTAAACCATCTAAAAAAGCTTGTTGACACTAATAAAGAGATATGTTTATTAAATGACATTGACCTCTGAGTTCTGTGATAGAGGTAGCCCAGTGTTGATGGAATGCCTCAGTGGGGTTGGTGGGTAGGTGACTCGGGAATAGCATGCTGCTTGGTTGCAAGGGCTGTAATTCGCCACCTCCTGTAACAAACATACTCACTTAGTATTATACATGTTCATGCTTTATTATTATTGACTGTAGCATTTACGAAAACACAATCACGTAGTTCCACCTGAGGAATTGCTGTGTTTTACAACCCCGAGCAATCGTGTTAGAGGGCCTTAGTTAGTGATGGGATGCGCATCCATCCTTTCACATATACGCAGTGGTCGTTTTGGTCCTGGAGAAATATGCCTTTTGGGCACCACACTAATCACTCCTGATAAGTCCCACCATATTGATTCAGAAATCAAGCTGACCCAGAACTTGTCATTACTTGACTGGACAAAATTAGAATAAATGCGAGATTTTATCGACGCTTCCATATTTCACTTGGCAGATTTAAAGGATTATTGGGAGATTAATGGTTGTTGTAGTGTTGTACCATGTTTGACTAGTTTATCTACCTTTTTATTTACCTCTAGTACAACATATCTGGGACCCCACTGGAAGATTATAACCAATCCGGATATTTGCAGGTATTCCAGTTTCCACACAAGGGGGGAGATGCTAACCGGCTGCTCGTAGTCCCTCCCCAGGACCTAAACCAAATGTCCAACGAAGGGTTCGCCATAGTTATGTAAAACTATGAGATTATATCAATGTTAATGACATGTTCAACATCGGTACGGTCAATTATAATCATATACCGTTTGATTGGTAAACATTATCAATACTCGTATAAAAATCAACTTAAAACAGCAATATATTTCTTAAAGCCATAAAAATATTAAACACTTCATATAATAGAACTAAATGGTTAAAGAATCATTTAAGTTTTTTAATATGGATTTAGTTGGAACCAGTTTAAGATTTTCCACATACATATTTCAATATAGCACAAAAACACTTTGAGAGAACCCCATTATGAAGTTTGCATGACGGTAAACTTTCAGGACAATCAGAAATCGCGAGTCATTCAGTTCGGCGTACTTTTTTTAGAAAGTTTTTGTAACAGTTTTTTTACTCGAGTCCACTCGTACTATGTCTTTTAATTCACACTGCACTAGCAGCCTCATGCCTTCACCATGCTGTCCGGAGGGCACACTCAAGTAACAGCCTGCACTCAAGCAAGTGGAGTTTGATAGACTTATGAACAAGAAAAATTATTAAACTTGCCTGCTTTCCCTTCCCTACGCCATTTGCGTCCTGGATCTCCTAGGAACAACTTCGCCCGTCGATGACATCTGTGATGTCGAAAGCTTGCGCACTCAATACGTTTTCTTTTCTTATATTTATTATTATTATTCTTTTCTTTATAACTAACTAACTATAAACTTTTCTTTCTTTTTTCTAACTAACTATACCTTCCCTATTAATTCTTACTCTCTTTCAACTCTTTATTTAATATATATTTTCTAGTTTACTATTAATCTTAATTATTATTATTATTAATTATTATTAACATTATTATTATTATTATTAATTTTCTTAATCTATTTATTCTCTATTAGTCCAGTTATACCGTTGACCTTTCAACTCTTTTATTCTAACCGCTTGTTTCTTGTTCATTATTGACCTTTGACCTTCTCTTTACATTAACCTGTACTATCTTTTTAATATAATTATAGCAATGACTAAGCATGAGTCATCGATTTTAATTTAACATGTCACTTGGCCTTTCTTGAATTTCTTGTACTTTGAACTCTTTTATTCTTACCGCTTGTTTCTTGTTCATTATTGACCTTTGACCTTCTCTTTATATTAACCTGTACTATCCTTTTAATCTATTTATAACAATGACTAAGCATGAGTCATCGATTTTAATTTAACATGTCACTTGGCCAACTCCGTTTCCAGTTGAACCCTGTTAGCAGGAGGTTAGTTCGTAGGATCGAATCTCTCAGTCTTAAGATCGTGAATGCCGAGACTGCGGTTAATTTTAATGATAGTTGTTTAAAAGAAGATCTGCTGCTTATTTATACCAAATTATTAATGGGAAACAATTGTCATTTTAAAAAAATATTTCTCTGTTTGCTTTACCTCTGTTTTTTTTATAGACTATTGTTTTTTAAATTACAAAAATATTGTAAAGTTTTGATATTATTTTGACATATATTTACTTTACTATAAGTAATCATGAAAAAATTTGGTCTCGAGATTTTGACGAATTTACATGTTTTGAGGTCCTCAAAGTCTTTTTTTCTTGTATGTGGGTAGGTGTGTTGGTAGGTTGATGTCTATCAAAAAGTTTGTGGGCACTCTCAGGCCATACCACTTGTCAGATTATAATGAAATTATACCCAAAATTAAAACTATTTGAGAGAATGAGCGAAATACTTCTTTGATGAAGTTGAAAGCCAAACGGATAAGCATGGAACTACTGATTCTTTGTCCAAAAAAATTTTATAAAACTACCACACTATAAAAAAAAGTCAATAAAATTGATTATCCAAATGAAGAAATAACAATATAAACTAAAAACTCAACTTGAAAGAATGAATAATCCAATGTACTTGTTGAATGTTTACATTTACTTAGAATTGTTTTATAAGAAAGAAGTCAAATATTGTTGCTTAAATGGTAATAGAAATTTGAAGATATTTTAGTAGAAATATGTAATTCACACAATTATAAAAGCAAACGGAAATGAAGTATGAGAAAAGTAAAGCAATGATAAAAAAAGATCTTTTTGAGATCCCCAATTCTTTTTTCGTGGAGTTTTTGGTCATAACTGTGTATAGTTGGTTGTGTGGGTATACAATTGTTTTGTGGCCATTCTGCTGCTTTTATTGTTATCTTTACATCACAATAGAGATGACAACTCTTAGATTTATATTAATAACATGAATAGTTGTTGGAAAAGAATCAGCTTCTAACGGGGAACTTACATATCAGAAACGCCAATTAACAAATGAAGAGTCAGTTCAAAAATTTTTGTTTAACAAAATAGAAAACTTCATACGTCTTAAAGAATCTATAGTCTTCTTGTAAATTGATAGCATGCTTAAAAACCCAGTGAATCGGAACTACTGTAGAGAGATTTAAACTCAAGAACTGTTGAATGCATTACTACAGCATAGCATCTACCACAACTGAAATTGTTACCACTTAAGGATAACCATTACGATATGGTAATATTACCGCCACTATTGTGGTAATTCTTTGTGGATGACCCACTGGATATACTAAGTAATCAAGGATAACATAGGCAAGTTATGCAGATAACTTTCTTTTTGTTTTTATTGTTATAGAACAACATGCTCCACCAGAAAGCATTACACATGCATTAAAATCTTCCATGGTACACAATAATTCTTATTAAATTATGATAATGCAGCTTAACAATTATAGCAAGCAGATAACCTTGTGATTGTATGAAGAGCAATGCTTGATGGTACAGAATCGGTGTTTATAACCACTATGCTGTTTATTCAGAAAAAAAGAATATTTATGATATAAATAAATCTATAATAGACTGTATAGTCTGTTTTCAAGGAGAAAGAAAGTAGGCTTCAACAACGTCTCTATTACAAGTACTAAATTAGAATTCTCAGAGGCCTGCAATCACGTTGGAATCTTTTTGGACGAATAAATAAACTCGAAATACTCCCTGGGGTCACCAATACAATGTTTTGCAGTAAGGTAGTATTTGAAAAAAACATTGATTCTTAACTGTAAACCTAATTTTTTAGCTCAAAAAATGACTATCACTGTTGTTATAAAAGAAATGATATAAGTATTGAAGTAAAATAAAAAAAAATCAAATTAGCCATAATCTACAGTAACAAACGTCTTTAATGATATCAACAACTTAGAAAAGTTTCTCAACGCCTCCGTTCCTTGGATATTTTTATAAAAAATTATGATACTAAAGAAAAGAAAACAAAAATGTCTCTACAGGAGAAAAACTGTTCAACAATTTAATAGAATGAAGTATTAATACTTTGGTCAATATGTTGCTAGATATAATGCTAGTCATCGTAAATTACAGAGGCGGAGAACAACTGATTAGAAGTAATCTCTTGGATTAAAAGCTTCGTGACATGTAGAATGTGGTATATTGATGGGTCAGGAATTATTAATAACACTCTAAATATATGTGTGCTCACATGTGTTTACCTAGATGCAGGAGAATAAAAAAAAATGAGAACGATATATTCATAATAAAACGAATGGAATCATTAAATTGATGATTCATGAATCTGATCATGATTTACGAAAGAATTTGATAATACATCTACGTAAAAGTCACATTAGAATAAAATCAAAACTCAAAAGATTGTCAATGAGTCTCATATTATGTTTGTAAATTTGAGTCCAGGCCACTCCAGATTTTTTACACTGAGGTCTAAGATGTCTGCAGTATAGGGAAGTTAACTCAAAAATTGATTACAAGTATACGACATGACATCACCCTCATAGCCTCATCACGTGACTATTCTACCAATCATGCCTGTGATTTTCCTGTCTTACCAATGTTAAGATTTAATAAAAATAACAATAATCATCAATGCTTAGTTTTAATAATAGAAAATGTAATAAATACTTAACTACCTGTTTCCTTTTGAGACATATATTTAATATATTTTACATTTCGTTGTTTCTTAACAAACTTCTGTAATTATTTCATTTAGTGTATTTTTATTTCTAAGTTTGTAATACTTTTTTTGAAATAGAAGGTATTTGATTTATATCTCTAAGCTCCCCTCGTAGAAATAGATATATCTAATATTAAATTATGAAGAGAAAGAAGAGGAATTTAATTGCAGTGTAGTTTTATATCTAGGTCAGTAACACTTTGTGAAACCAAGCTTAAATGTCATACAATCTGTATGTGACAAACTTATAAACAAGAAGACAACTACTTGTATGGTGTACCCTCTAATTTACAATCGAAATTCACAAAATTTTCCAAGGATGGTTATAATGTGAAACCAGGTTAAAAACAATAATTTTTTTTATAAGATCATTAAAAGAAAGAAAGTTAGGAAACTCGCCAAATTGAATAAATGTTGACGTTCAGCTTCTATGAACTATAGGTATATATTCATAAGGGAAAAGATTTCAATTTATTTCTACTTCACGTGGCACTTCTGTTCCATTAAAATATCCATGTCAATTTAATTGTAGATATTTAGTTGAATTTAGAAGCTGTATAATTTTTTCAGTTATACAAAGATTTTGGGAAATTTAAGATTGATGTATATTTCTCAAAATTTAATAATTTCATTAACATTTTTGCCATCTTTATTTAATTTCTCAGAAAAGATATAGAAGTACGAGACAAGTCTAAAGTAGTTGTAATTGTTTATATACTAATCTAAGTAAAATATGGAAAAACTTTATTAATAACAAGTGCCAAAATTTGACCTTTTCTAGATTATTCTTGTGTATTTATTTTCGCAAAGATATGATCATGATTTACGAGATAGTTTGATAATATATCTACGTAAAAATCACATTAGAATAAAACTAAAACTCAAATGATTTTCAATAAGTCTGATATTATGTTTGTAAATTTGAGTGCAGGCGACTCAAGATTTTTTACACTGTGTTCTAAAGTGTCTACAATATATGGAAGATAAGCAAAAATTATCACTCTCAGATGTCAATTAATACAATTAATGATGACCTTCATTAATTGTATTAATTTTATTCATTCTATTTGATAAGATTAATTCTTATAATTTATAATGAATTTGTATTTCATTACAAACACATTACAAGATACTCATATTGGACCTCATTGTTGACTGTTCTTAAAGTTTGTAATATTAAAATAACTTCTTCAACCTTTATATTGAAAGAATAAGCAGGTAATACAAAAAAAACAATAAAACTTCTTAAAGCAATAAATGTAAGATCTTATACGAGAGAGTTTTATAAAACATATGCTTCCGTAAGAAAGGTATGAACAAGTATATATAAGAAAATTTAAAAAAACAGTTATTCCTTTAAGGTATATTACTGTATATTTTAAATGTTTATATATATTTTACAATTAACAAATTATATTCATTAATTAAAATTTAATGATAACCTTCATTAATTGTATTAATTTTATTTATTGTATTTGATAAGATTAATTCTTATAATTTATAATGAATTTGTATTTAATACAAACACATTACAAGATACTCATATTGGACCAACCACTGTTGACTGTTCTTAAAGTTTGTAATATTAAAATAATTTCACTTTATATTAAAAATAAGTAGGTAAAAAAAACCAACCAATTACCGTAAGAATTTTGAATAAGTATATATAAGAAAATTTAAAAAACAGTTTATTCCTTTAAAATTGTTTACATAACTGAGCATTAAATATGGGTACATGTATTTAATAATTTTAATCTCATATTGGTTAATTTTTATCGTGAATTATTTTGGTGTATATTAAACGGTTCACTTTATACGTTCTCCTAAAATGTAATCTCCTCTTATAATATTTAAGCATTTATATAAGTCAAAATCTTAGTCAATTACAAAAAATCCAAGCATTCTAACGAAGTACTTCGTTATACTTGTAGTATAACCTGTCCACAGGTTGGATATCACTTACTCTACAAGCGTGGCAATAGCCGACGCAAGAAGACGTATCAAGAGAGACTGTTATAGAAGAGTAGGCTATACTACACAATTTATTTGATCGTTCGAGGAGTTTTGCAGACATATTTTATAACAATATATCCTAAATTGCAATTTAACTCACTAAATACCAATAAATATGATTAGAAAGGAACAGAAAAAACACACAAAAATGATTTAATCCTTGTTGATTTAAAAGGATTTAAACACAATGACGTGTTTCGAACACATAGTGTTCATCATCAAGTTACATATATAATGCAAACAAAAATGTACAAAAAATTTGAAATCGAATAGAAGAAAACAACCAAAATTTAAACAATATTATGAAATAAAAGGAGTTACATACTTACCTCAGTAATGTAACTCCTGTTAGTTTATATATTACATTCAATTTTGGGTGTTTCTTCTATTCAATTTGAAAATGATTATACATTTTTGTTTGTATTGTACCTGTCACCTGAAGATGAACATCAAGTGTTCGAAATGCGTCGTTTGATTAAATTCTTTCTTTATGTGAAGACTTAGTGGTTCTTTTCCTCTCAAATCATGTCTAAATATCTCACAATAACAGCTTGCATAGCTGGTGATTCAGTAAATAACTTTATTTCGAAGAGATTAAATCGTGCTTGACAGAATGGGAGACTTGATGGACGTGACTGACCTGTGGGAGTGGCGGTGAGGAGTGTGGTCGGGTCGGCTGACTGGTGTTTGGCCTGATCGTTCAAGTCGAGAATGTCGCTTATGTGGAACCCTGATGACCTTGCCTGAGGAGGCATCTTCATAGAGTCTAGCAACCTGCAACACAACAACCTTACCTTAATACACCTTTACCATATTCAAAATGCCTAAATAAAGTTTAATAATCTTCAAAAGATTAGAGTTTGAGCTTTCAAAAAATTAATTTATATACGTTCACAATAATATCTGGTTTCAGCTACTAGTTCTGTGTACTAATCACATCATTTTACAGATTGCATTTTAATGCAAAATATTACTACATCCTGGTTACAAAACAACACAGGTTTCGGATGAAACCGGACTTGTGAAAAGATGCTTCATGTAATATCAATAAAAAAAAAGACTTTAACATTTAAGTACTTAGAATTTTGATAGTAATAGTACGTCATAATAATCATTTCATTAATTTTGACAACAGACGACCAAATTACAGGTAATTGCTTTGAAATTAATTGCTTTATGAAGTATGAAGACCAACCATCATTCTGACATTCTAGATATTTCAACTACAACTATTCAATGACTTCCATCATAATTAAGATAATGATTTCGTTCAGCATTGATGATGGTTTTACATCATTGATGGTATTTCGTTCACCCGTGTGAAGCTATAGAGAATTAATAGTTAAAGATATAAGCTTAAAAAGACAATTAATCTTGTTCGAGAATCTCCATGTGATATTTACGAAACTTTGTAATCAATTGATGCATTTTATATGCCAATTACCAGTTATATTATTTAATGTTAGTTTAATTTAAATCACTGTTTTGTAAAATGCATCCTTCGATATGTTTAAGATTTAGTTCATTCAAATGAAATTCACATGTGTCAATTTCTAGGATGGACTGACAGAATATACATGTATGATTCTAAGGAGATTTTTCTTTCATTGTATTAAAGTTTAAATACACTAATTCAATCTCTATCAGAGTAAAGTGGGTCACCATGCATAAGAATGTCGTTAAGGGTTTGTTTTAATTCGTCGTATGAAATGCGAGATGGTAGGGATGACAGATGAGGGCTGCCTTGAAAGCTGACGTATCCACGACTGTTGGCAGCATTAATCTGCCCACTCTTGGCGACACGCCGCCATAGCGAGCTTTTTGTGTCACCGCCAGCTCTTTGTTGACTGACGCCATTTCTCTATTGTTCCTTGATACTGCAGCAAATTTTACAATGACAACCCCTCGGTGTCCCCTTGCTATGTGAAACATCCCTAATAACGCTCTTTATTTGACTGTGAGAAGCCTCCACTCATGGGCTCCACTTCACCCTTTCATTCCTAGCATGAATACATTTACAAGGGTGAAACTCGATATAAATATACGTCCTGCTGCGCAGTAGTCTTTACTATATAATGTTTTCAATGTTCTATCAAATTTTTTGCAGCATAATTAATTTGATATCATCAAGTGAATATTGAAAATTTGTGCATTCACCAAAGCCTAGAGTATTTAATTTGGAAGATATAAAATTTGGATACGCCATCCCTCGGAGAGAACATACAGCTGTTGCAGTCAAGTCTGTATGATGTCACATACCATTTACAGATCCGTAATCTACTAAAATTGAGTGAGATAATGCTTAGAAATCACGGTATAGAATTGAGCAGGTAATCTGGTACGCGCTTGACTAAAATTATCGTAAATAAAAAATGAAGCTCACTTTCCACCTCTAGAACAGAAATAAGAGTAGTCCAGATGTTTGGAACAACTTGATTAGCTATTTATTGACTATTATAAACCCAAAAATGGTGAACTGTGGACGATTGAACTCAAAAACGCTAACCACCTTTGCTGTCTCAAGAAAATCAATGCGTTCTGATATGCTAAACACTGTATGTGTTCTCATATACTAAAGATTCCGCATTTAGTTTCTAGTCAATGGTCCTTACTGTACTGATTAGGGAAAACTATTAACACACATAGAATCAATATAGAATCATTATAACCTTGAGAATGTATAATCTTTTAGAACTATGAAACAGTTATGTATTCAAACAGCAATTAATATTATGACAACCGACTAACATGCAATCAAGGGGTTTGATCCCCACCTGGCCCTCTATTTATTCACGTGGGAGGTGAATAAATCTGAGTACGTCGTCCCTCGGAAAAGGATGTTAAACCGTCGGTCCCGAGCCTGTACAATGGCAAGTACTCGTTCAAGATCCCTACTCTAAATACACTTGAATTAGGCAAAATTTAGGGTTCCCACTGTAGAATATATCTTCATTGTGTGGTTTCCCAAAGGGCCAATTCTCGGCCTAGGTGTGTTCCTTTGTGGGACTGCCATTGCAACCTAACCTAACTTAACATGCAATCAAAGTTGATAACTTAAAAATTAGTTTTGTAATGTTTACAATTTTAAAAATTTTATTATATATAGTTAGAAGCAATAGACAGAAGTAGACTACTACACCATATACTTGGCAGTAGTAATGTAACATCAACTATTAGTCATCTCTTTTCCAATCTGTTTCGGTACACACCTAACCTCACGAACTGAATTGTCGATATTACTGGAGCGTTTTTAATTTACTAGTTGACTTAATTTAACATACCACACAAGATGAAACCCTTCCAACTATATAACTTTACCGGTATGTACAGATTTGAGAGAAAAAATATTACATAGAAAACAACAATATTACGTGGGACAAACCAACAGAGATAAAGAAATGCATAGAACACATTGTCTAAAAAGGCTAAAAATTAAGATGGCTAAAAAGTAAAATGAACATTAATGAATCGGAATAATATTAAAACGTAAAGAATGCAATAACTAATGAACTAGGTACTTATCACTAATCATTATATAATATTAATTACTCAACAAAAAATTAAAAACTTATATTCATTTAAAATCATCTAAATTCTTTATAATATTTCGCATAAAATATTTAATATACAAATTAAAGGCAAAACTTGTGAAACACCTTTTTCACAAACAATAGCACTTCAAACATATTTTTCAAATTAAACTAATATTAAAATATTAAACTGATATTTCAATCAAATATTAAAAATATGTGCATTCACCAAAGCCTAGAGTATTTAATGTGTAAGGTATAAAATTTGTATACACCGTCCCTCGGAGAGGACGTACAGCTGTTGTAGCCAAGTCTGTACGATATCACTTCGTATATATTGCAAATTATGTATTTTATGAAAACTATGTGCATTATGAGGTTTTATTTCATAGGGAGTGAAACAATTTCTATTGTCAGAAATTGACTATAAAGGAAAAATAACTACGTATAAGCATAAAATAACATATAAAACACTCACAATACAGAACAGTAAAACAAGAAAACCAAAAACACTTTTAATCTTTTTAGAGATTTTAAAAACACTTATCAGACGGCTAAGAGGTAAAATGAACATTAATATGAATCGGAATAATATTAAAACGTAAAGAATGCAATAACTAATGAACTAAGTACATCTTAGTGCTGCCAACATGTGACTAGTTCATAAGCTATTCTGTAATGTAACGTCTTAGTGTTACTGGTAACACTGGACGTCGGAAGTACTAAATAATTATATTATGTGCATTACTACAACAATGATGCATCAATTTCATTTGGAAAGTATTGACTAAGAATGCACTCGAATACAGTTTTGATGCCGTAACAACAGGTTTCAAAAGCGTATTTTTGTTCAGGTTTATCTGTTTGTGCTTGGGCTTCGGGAAGCATTCCTGATTTGACTCTTCACTACAAGCAGATAAATCTGGAGGAGGCTCTACCTGTTCGCTATGAAAGTTTTTTTATGTGCAGATTTATTCCTTAATTTCCACTTTACAGTAAATACCACATACAACCTGAATTCACATCTAGGGAATTCACACTAATCATTATATAATATTAATTACTCAACAAAAAATTAAAAACTTATATTCATTTAAGATCATCTAAATTCTTTATAATATTTCGCATAAAATATTTATTAATTAAAGAATTCTCAATAATAGAAACAGGCACAGAGCAAATAATCCAGTGTCCTATTTAATATGAACCCTTTAGAAAATATAGTTTTAGCACGAGAATTAATGTCTTTATACAGACAGTAATTTTCGTTGCTAAAAAGGTATAAAAGCGGAATTATTGCTCTAAAACAAGACATTATATTGAGCAGACATCATTAAAGCCGGCTGCCGTCTCGCCACCAGCGCGTTAAAATCCATGCAATAAACTTAACCGCTTTACCTATAACCGGCTCCTTAAATGAACACTAAATTTTTTTACAACTTGCCAGATTGCTTTGTTCAAATTTAAGTGCTACTTTGAGTTAATCACAAGATAATTCAATTAGCCTCATTCCTTTTTAAATTGCCCACCAAGTACTAAATAAATTAATTAATTTGTTTTTTTTGTTTCTTTTTTTAAATATTTTTCTTGTACAAGCGCAAACATCCTACTAATAAAAAAATATATATATCATAAAATACTGATTTATTTCACACTAAATTTTTGGTTGAGTAATTAGTTATTTATTCAAATATTTATTAATTATACTACCAGAATAACTTTGAAGTCAATTAAAAACAATATCGTTCATTCAATGTGTTAATCTTTTGAACTATTTAAAGGAAAATAACTGAAATACATAAATCGTCAAATATTATTTAATAGACCCGTATTCTTACAACATTTCTATCTCTAAAATCTTATCTCTATGTTGATATCATTTTACAAATGCTTAGTTAATTGTAACCTCTGAATGAAACTAAAACTGGATACTACTTTCCAATTCCGTGCGATATTTTTAAGAAATATTATGACACTACGTTAAAAAAAATTAATTGTCCCCCCCCCCCCCAACCCCTAGTAAGTTGACTATATTCAAGTGTCTCTTGAATGACGTGATTTCAGTCATCGCCTGTCTTCGGAGCAATGTTCTCTCTATATGCTCAATCGCGCCCTGCCCGCACGTTCTCGGCGCACAAAAAAATCTATCCAGTGCATACGAAAATCAACATATACGTCATTGTGCAAAATATCATATTTTAATGCGAGCAAAATGTTGTCTAAAAGGTTTATATCTCTCATATCTTCCAAAACAAGACCCCCAGCCAGGCCAAAGCAGGACTCTCACATATAACATCTACACATTCAATTTTTCCAATATTTGTCTTTATTTTTGTGGTGATGTTGCTCACAATGGTCGTCAGGGAGCTTGTGTGTATTCCCAGATACGTGAAACATTAGAAGAAACATTGCTTCGGAGAGACTCACGTCTTTTTCTCTCAACCTGATGACGATGCGATCAAAATAGTAATGAGTTTCTGTAATCTCTTTAAATGTAAACACATTCTCATTATGTCTAGTTTAT
The DNA here is from genome assembly GCA_026182355.1 of Hermatobates lingyangjiaoensis. Lineage (NCBI taxonomy): Eukaryota > Metazoa > Arthropoda > Insecta > Hemiptera > Hermatobatidae > Hermatobates > Hermatobates lingyangjiaoensis. Next base: position 1,465,284 of record JAPFBL010001930.1, on the reverse strand, counting down.
ATATATGTATAAAAAGATTTCACATAAACACGTGAAATAACAATCAATGATCAAACCACAATAAGAAATGGGAAAACAAGACTAAGATCTTTCAACCGTAACAAGCGGTCTTCGTCAGAGTCAAAAACCCCAACTGAGTTGGGTTGGGTTGGGTTTTGACTCTGACGAAGACCGCTTGTTACGGTTGAAAGATTTTAGTCTTGTTTTCCCATTTCTTATTGTGGTTTGATCATTGATATATATGTATATATTTATATGTTCAAACCACAATAAAAAATGGGAAAAAAAGACTAAGATATTTCAATCGTAACAAGCGGTCATCGTTAGAATCAAATTTCCAACTTGTTACGGTTGAAAGATCTTAGCCTTTTTTTTTCATGTCGTATTGTGGTTTGATCATTGATTGTTATTTCTCCTGTCTATGTGAAATCTTGTCTATATAGAGCTTTCATATACTAAGTAAGTAAAAAATTACAGTTTCAACAAAGAATGTAATTATCATCCTGGTTCAACCATGTGTTGGTGACAGCATCATTTAATTGTTTATCTTCTTCTATTTTTGACTATTGTTTAGATGTAAAGGAGAGTCAAGCTTAATAATAGATAAATACTAGGAAACTCAAAACTGGATAAGTCATCGTTTTGGCTATTTAATTTGGATTTTGGAGAAAAAAATTGATTTATATATTAAGTTTCCTTCTTTAAGTATAGAGAAGAGAGCCTTTTAATCTTGGCACTGTCAGAGTATAGTACAATGAGTGGGTTGACCAATGCGATTGATGCTGAGGCCGAAGGGAAGTTGAAGGAAAGTGAGGAGACGGCGGAAGCTGGTCACATTGTAAGAACTGAAGAATGCGGATTTGATGAGAAAGAGGGCGGATGCAGAGGAAGAAGGTCAATGGGGCGCGAGGTACCTGGCTACCTGTGCCGTGACCTGTCCGCCAAGCCAGGCATTACCAGCAGCATTGTCTAGCTCACGCTCTCACCTGACTCTGCCGCCAGAGTCATTAGATCCACTCCAGGACCACTTCAACCTGCACCACTCAAGCCAACCACCTCCTTATGCCTTCCATTCGACCTTGCTTTGTGTCAGCCTCCGTCTCCTACAAGCCACCGTCACAAAACACCGCTACCAATCAATCATCAGTCCATTCTATCAACATTTACATAACTTAGCTTCAGCATTTACTTCCATTTCCGTTTTGATAACAAAAGTTACAAAAAAAAAATAATGGTGACAAATTTTGGTGGGAGAAAACATTATACTTGCTAAAAGATTAATTATTTTCCTACCATAGTTAAATACTGCATTGAAAATTATTGCCAAAGAATTAACAAAACAATGATTTAACATTGTTCTTATTAACAGTTTTGAGTGCATAGTGTTTTTTCAAACCTCTTTTGGATTAATGAATTAATGCTTCCACTTTTTACAAGTTAATTCCATTTTTAAACAACTAAAACAAACAACTAAATACGTAAAAAAATGTTATCATGAATATTTCGTGTATTTTATTAAACATATATTTCCTCTTATGCAAAAGTTTTTAACACCTACTTATTAAACAAATTGCCTGTAAAGTTGTAATAATAAGCTTTGATAGTTATATAAGATGTATACGTATATGAAACTATTGTTGATACTCTTAGAAAGCTAAATTTTGTTCTCTGAAACAGTGGTTTTAAAGGAAGAGATTCCACACCAAATAAGATACTTTTACTTGCTTTCCTTCAGAAATTAGCAAATGAAGTGTCATTAGTTTCATGTGTCCTTCTAAACTATTTATTAGATGTATTTCTATTTTACATTTATTCATTTAAAATATTAAAAAGAATATTTAATTATTTTAATAATATTCTAAAAAAAATAATAGGTCTTGGGACGAATATTACTCTTAATTGGATAGGGGTTGGGTTAAAAAAAGTTTTGAAAACCACTGTTTCTTTTATTGCAGGGGTTAGTCTCAATGGATATGAAATGCACCCCCAGAGGAATTTTCGGTTTTCTTGGGGGGGGGGGTTGGAAGGAATCGTTACCACAGTAAGTTTACTGGGTGAGGAAATAAAATTATAAATTTGATCTTATAATTATAAATATTAAAAAAAAACCTACTTTACTTTTACTTATAATGTTATATATCCATCAGTGCTTTCGGTTAGCATTTATTTTTATAAAACTCTAGTTAATCATAATTCATGTAAAATTTAAATGTATATATACTAATCATAAAAAGATTAAAGGCTTTTTAGCAATTTTTGCATACTATTTAGAATGCACTTTTTTGAAAAAGTCGATGATGGGAATTAGGGGGAAATGACATTTTGATAATTGGCGAAAGGGGTACATGGGCCAAACAGGGTGAACCCCTGTTCTAGAGGATCTGCAGATATAGTAAAATTTGATTGTTAAATTCCACGTCATTATGGCATTAACATATGAGCCGCTTATTTTGAAACTGGCCTAATTCCATTTATGTTAAAATCGAGATATTTAAGGGTTTGCGTTTTACAAAATTTAAAAATATTGTCATTTTATTTATCAACTAATTTTTGTTATAAAAAAACTTAGTAATTTTAAATAAATTTTGTACAATTTACTGCAAAAGGTAAAGATAACGTAAAAATTTAATTATTTAAATAGCTAGCTAAATTTTTTTGGAAAATGGAATTAGGCCACTTTCAAAATAAACGGCTCATATTAGATTCGAAGAGTTTGGTTATTCTCATTGGCGTTTTTTAAAAGAACAAAATAACCATGTTAGTGACATTATTGTAAAATCTTATCTCGTACGATCAGTAAAAACGAGATGATGCGGTGCATTTTCATAATAATGTTAAATACTTCTTAATAATGTTATCATATATCAAATATGGTTCATGTCATAAGTTATTATATAAATTATCATATAATGTTAAAAAATCCTTAATAACAGATTCATTTTGTTACTAAAGCTGTAAAAATCATCTGAGTCTCGCTAAGCTTTTACTTCTGTGTAAGTGAAGTACTGTTCCAATCAAAAATCAGCTTTTGTTTTTCAACTATTATTTATAACTTTTTTTAAATAATATATATATATTTTTATATAAAAAAATATATAAAATTAGTTCTACAGATTAAAAGAAGAGACTATTTTAATCTTGGCTCTGTCAGAGTATAGTATAATGAGTGGGTTGACCAATGCGATTGATGCTGAAACCGAAGGAAAGTGAGGAGACAGTGGAAGTCAACTCCTAGATTCATAACAAAAAGGAAACAAAGCGTACTTCCTTTTATGTAAATCACAATATAGTCTCCTTTTCCATGATGCAGTATTGGTTTAACAACGTGGTCGACCACCTTATCAAGAATTATATATAATAGACTAGCTGATCTACCCGGTGTTGACTGGGAAACAATTTAATTCCAACTCTAATAATAAATTATGTATAATGAAAACAATATCACTTTTCTATAGTTCCGTTAGACTTAACTTTTTTTCAGATAAAAAAATTAATACAGAATTTAAATTATAGATTACGCAAAAAAATATAATATACCATTGATTATAAATTTCACACATTGTTTAATATAATTGGTAGTTGATTGATTAGATTAAAGAAATAATAAAATGAATATTTTTCGTGGAACAATACAACAAATGTTGGAAGAAGTCTTAGCTCTAATTACCTGTTAAATATGATGCCACGTTATTTTAAACCCACAAATCGTTTCAATTAGGAGCCAGTTAGTTGAAGAGGCTAAACCATATCACATTATATTGCATTCAATACTTTCAATCTGAATACCTCATACAGTTTTAAATGTTTAATTAAAATTATATCAGTAAACAAAATTGTCTCTTGAACGTTTGAATAAGAATATTTTAATGAAATATTCATCAAATTTATGAAGAAGCATTGTGTGTAAAGTGTCAGTTGAGTACTAAATGTTAAATATACTTACATTTTTCATTATATTATGTTAAGAGTTATTATTGTAAAAATTGTGTTTATACACACAAATACATACAGTGATTAAGTTTTATATATGTACATTTTCATGTGAATATTTCTTAATTAATTTTTAATTATATATATATTACCTTATAAGTTTTACTGAGTTAAACATAGATCTGATCATAAACATCTTCCAGATAGATATCATCGATATATATAATAACTTATCTTTTTGCTTATATGGAGTAGGGCCGGATACTAAATACTAATAATTTAGTAATAATTACATATTTTAAACAAACGAATTAATCAATCAGAAATAAATAAACAAGCCTTAAATCCATTAAACTTTAACAATACTTTAGCCAAAAGATTTGAATTACGGTTCAAATATTATCATTAATATTCGTAATAGTATCATGCATACTTTAAGTTAAGAAGTTATTATTTAACGCATAACTTTCTTTAGTGCTTAAATCAAGTTAAACCAATTAGATAAGAAAAGTTAATGGTAAACTATTGGTAATAACTACAGCTTTGATAAAGTAAATAAGAAACCCCTATAAAATTACAATAATTGTCACTAATATCAATCTGAAAACACTAATAAAATTGCTGGTACCTGGTTGTTTCTAACTGAACAAAGCATGTAGAAATATTAGAAGTTGGTTATTCATATGGAATAACCTACCTGCGGCCGCCATTACCAATTAAAGTTAAAATGTAAACAAAGAGGTTATGTAGCAAACCTTATCTATTATCATATTTTTAGGATATTACCTGAACCACAACTCTGATTTTTAAAAAAAATTACATAAACCTTCCCGGGGATATACCTAATAATTTCCTAAATTTTCAGGGTGGTTTTTGAATCTATCGAGTACAGACAAACCTGCATTCATTTTTATATGTATAGATAATTTACATTTGAATGGACATTAAGTCACCAATATGTTGAAACAGGAAATTGACATTTGAAAATGAAGATTTACTAAAATATACCATATTAATTTTAAACTTGAATAACTGTATGTGATTCATAATTCAAACAAATGTTTAAAACTTGAAAAGGTGATTGCATGAGTGTCAGCTTGAGTGAAGACAGCCTGTCTACCTTGATTCAGCTCTCAAATGATCAAACAGTGAGTCAAACGACATCCGAGAGTCAAGTATCTATCACTTACTTTTAGCAATCAGAAACAGATAAGAAAGTAAATTAATCAAATGAATTTCAACCATAATCAGATAGTAAGTGCAAAAATCTAGATTTTTTGAGCATCCAACGCTGTAAATATTGAAAATGATGACATGATTTAGCGTGGATAGTTATAAGTAGTTTCTGCGCTGTTTGACAGAAACCGTATAACTAGTTATACAAATCTTTAGTATAGTAAGCAGGTTTTTGATGTAATTACATATAATATGTAATATATATAAATAAAAACGAATTCAAACGAAGGTAGCACACAGATTGACAAAGGAATAACTCACTTCTATATTTCGATGATCGTCGGCATCAGGAGGTGAAGAGTCCTCTAGGAAGGCAGGGTGGCGACTCTTCACCTCCTGATGACGACGATCGTCGAAATATACAAGTGAGTTGTCTATCCGTGTGCTACCTTCGTTTTAATTCGTTTTTATTTAAAAGTTCGCTGGACTGTTTTATTTAATTAGTAAAATAGATAAATATATACATTCATAGCTTTCTACATTCTTTAAGACAGAACAGTGTGAGTGCCATATTTGTCAAATTTGCCTGAATGTCAATCCCAACAACAATTCCTTAACTATACCACTTCAAACTCCCTCCAAATTCCCATAACTTAATCTACTAATTAGTTTGCACTCTGTGAACCTTTTTATGTTCCTTTGGCTTCTATTAATCTTGGGCTTAACGGTTGTTGGATGGAAGTGTGGCCAGTTACCCATTGCCATCCAATCTGATACTCATAGTATTTGATTTAAAGACTGTTACCCAATCGAAATCCTAAAACACATCTCAGATAGTAATACGAATGTTACTAAAGATGTTCTGAGCAAACCTATATTGGCCTACCTGGAGGCAGAACTACTCTAGGATTCAACTATTATTTTTCTTTATTGTGTTATTTTCGTATTTTATTTATCTCAAATTTTTATCTTTTTATTGTAGTTGTTTCCTTCTCCCTCCTTATTTTTCTCAAGCTCGGTGGTCCAACTACCGGTCAGCACTCACGAGTGTCGCTGTTATTATTACGTTTCCTCTCAAACCATTGATATCTACCGTATTTGATGACATAGAGGACGCACGGGCATGTAAGACGCACCCCATTTTAAAAGGTCAGATTCAGGAAAAAAATATTTAATGTATTTAAACATATATTGTTAAAAATAGTCTAGCAGAACATACACAAGCAGAAACATAGCTGCATAAAAGTAATTTAGCAGAAAATTACATGGCCTGGGGGTGAGTGAAACGAGGTGTTGATAGGGTTTGATTGCCGATGACGTGTCGATGGCCGCTCCGTCTGATATTTAATAAGGTCGCTTTGTTGGTATTATTTTTCGTTTGAGTATCATCTTAATCTGCTTCAATATTCTACTATATTTTTGTTCATATTTTTTCTGCTAATATACAGCAGAATGTGGAAAGCCTATAATGTGGCCCTTACATTGAAAAGTTTGGAGACCCCTGGCTTCAGCCTACGGGAGGTCTCGAACTTTACCTAAGCCATGTAAGATGCAGGGCGATTTTTTGAGGCAAAATTTGAGAAAAAAGTGCGTCCTATATGCCGTCAAAAACGGCAATTCTTTGAAAGTTCTGTTAAAGTTTCTATACCTGAACCTATTTATTTTAATCCGTATCTGAATTATTCATATTTTAAACTCATTCTAGTGTAATAGAATACTTTTTAATCCAGAATTTTTACTTTTACTTAACATCTTTTGATATTCCTATAACTTTGAGATATGAATAACTGTTGGTGCTTATGTGATTTTTAATATTTTCTTTTCGATCGTAGGTGTACGAAAAAGTTTTTAAACAAAACTGATTTCTGATAAATATTTTTTACATATTCTACTCCACGCTCAATATCTTTATCAATTTACATATATTAAAACGTAGTAAATATTGGTTCATTAAAATTATAATTTCTTTTCTCTTTTCGTTACAGTGTTAAAGAAAAATAAGAGTTATTTATATTAAAATATTGATTCATCATTTTTAAAAGTTTTAGAAATAAAAAAATTCAGTCGTTAAAGGGCAAATAGTTTTGAAATCTTATTCTACAATACTATACTTTTTAATGAAAAGTTCCGACAAAAGTTCAAAAAATATGAAAGCCCAGATCAATTGGAATGTGGAAGATTTGTCAAGAATGGTTTCACAAACAGTGTTGCTGCAGGCGATTCGTGGTTGAGTCATTAAATTTCTATAAAGAGAGATATAAATCACTTGGATGACAGTTGTGAGAAGGGAGTCGGACTCTCCATTAATGACTGATGTTGAATGAGAGTCTTGAATGGACTTCCTCTGCAGCCTTCTGATATCCAGGTTAATCGACGCCTTCCTAGTACTCTCCCTGGACCACCCGCCAAGTCAACATGACCGTCACAGACTTGATGCTGTCCATTCAAAACACCATTACAAACCATTGATCCGGATGGTAATCATTGGAAATCCCTTTGCTTACCCGGAATTGTTCAACATTATTCTTACATGGTTACAGATCAGCTGACACAATTCTTTTAACATTTTCAAGCTCTAAGTAATTGAATAGATGGATTACTGTCCAGTACTGTACAATCATAACTACATTAAACATAACATAAACTTTACCAATAACAAATTTGAGAGGATGCTCAAACAGTAACAAATCGCAATAAATTTTTCAAGTAATGAACTCATTAGAGCAGGGATGGGCAATCTGCGGCCCGCGGGCCACATGCGGCCCAGCACGTATATTTGTGCGGTCCTCGGAGATTATCTGGAATTCTACCTTAATATTACTTTAAGGAAGGTGTAATTTTGGAAGGAAATTACAACATGAGAGAGAGAGAGCTCTATAGCAACAAATGTTTTAGTTTTTTCATATGTGACGCACTAATCTTTTGGAGATTGTTTGTGATCATTGTTTATCATAAGGAAATAATGAGATATGAATAATAATTCTCATTATAGGAACAATGAAAAGTTAAATAATTATTCACACATTAATATAGCACACAGTATGTACTTCCATATATTTATAGAAATACATTATACATATAAGCTGTATATATCGAAATTCCACAGAAATTACCATGCGGCCCGCAGTCACTTGGAAATCATATAATGCGGCCCTCAGTTCACAAAAGGTTGCCCTTGCCTGCTTTAGAGTTTGGTTAATTTAAAAATGTCATATTCTGAGATTTATTTTATAGGTACAAGAAAAAATTATCCGAAAACAATAACAGTACCATATATGTAGAGCATAATACAAAAAGTTCTAACACAAGAGTCAGAGTTACACACTAGTAGTATCATTAGTAGATCACTAGATTGCTAGATCAAATCTCTCAAATAACTTAAAACTTTTCACGCCTTATCTCAAACCCTGCTCTAATTATCATGATGAAAACAGAATTGTCGGTGCAATCTTCTCGTTACTCTTATTACTCTATAACTTTCCTGTTAGCAATAACATAAAACGAAATCTGACTATAACGGAAAAAGAAACTGATTGTACAGACATGACCAATACTTAAAATACAGAGAAGTAAATTTACTTTGTTAATGACCCCTAGAGTCTCTTAGTAGCTATTAGTTGGTATCCAATCATATTTTGGATATTGTAGTGGTTTAACATAGCAAGGAAAAACCATTTGCCATCATAATATCTGACTGTGTAGTTAAAAACGATGATAAGTAAGAGATAAACAATAATACATTGTAAAACATTGAGCAATAACTTGCATATGTGTTAACAGAGTAGGTCAGCCTCTGAATTATTCTTTTTCTTTATAACCTTTTTATAACATTTACAAATTACATTTACAAATTACATTTACAAATTACATTTACAAATTATATTTACAAATTACATTTACAAATTACATTTACAAATTACATTTACAAATTACATTTACAAATTACATTTACAAATTACATTTACAAATTACATTTACAAATTACATTTACAAATTACATTATTTAATTACAAATGTTATTTAAATGAAATTGCTTTCATTTAAGTTGTTTTTTTATTAAAAATAAATACTCAAAACCAGCAAGTAAGGTAGCAAAATATTTTGTTCATTCAAACATTAAATTTGATCCACGATCGAGTTGACTTAATTAAAACATTCCCAGGGTTAATTAAGTTAATATATAAAATTATATAAAGCGATTTAGAAAAGCATAGCAAAAATACTTTCAGAAAATGTTATTTATTAATATTAACTTGAAGGCAGTTATTGTAACAAACTACTAGAGGCTTTCTTAGCGAAACGTCCAAGGTTCTGCTACCTGAAAGTGCTTATACATATTCAGCAGGGATCAGGTTGCATTTGACAAAAAGAAATATCTAACGGTAAAATATCCTGATTTTTTTTTCATATCACCTCAGATGCCTTCAGTTATCTAGGAGGACGTTATCGACACTAGTTTTATAAGTCAAATTTAGTTTTATTTATTACTGAAGTTGTATTCCAAAAGTAAATGAACGAAAAACTATTTAACCTACATTTACAGCATTCTCTGTACGTATCTTCATCTCTTTGTCATGCACTCTTATTTAGCTTTATTAATATTTATGAAATTATACACGTTGATTCAGGTTGATCCTGGAAAGCATTAAGCTAAGTCAAATTCATGTTAGCTTAAGAGAGTAATGTAACAATGAAGGTTCGATAAGTTTTTTCTTTACGTGTAGTTTGTTTATATGTTTGTACTCACCTGTGAGCTGACTTAGTATTTTTTTTAACAAAAATGGTCATGAAGCCGTTTTATTTAAACAACACATAGCAGGTGCCATTTTTATATGTTCTAAATCTTGATAAGTTAATGATAAGAAGCTTAAACAATGATCTTTAAAATAAAAGCTATTTATAACTCCCCAAAATGTATATTTACAGTAAAATTCTGAAGATAGAGTAATATAACTAGCAATTAACAGTATGAGGATATGAAAAGCTCATGGTAGAGCTCTCAGTATTGAGCAGGGGTTCTCAATGGGGTGAAATTCACCCCCCCCCCCCTCCCACCAAGGAGTGAATTTTGGATTTCCAGGGGGTGAATTGTGACCATAGTAAGTTCATAGACTTAAAGCTATTATAGGTTTTTCATGACAAATTAATGGAAACATACTATTTTGGTTAAATAAATATTTTATATATTCATCAATAACTGTAATTAGTATTTAATTTGTAACATGATATTATAATATAAATTCTAATGTAAAGTTGTAAAAGTTTATATAATACATTGGAAAGAGGAGGGGGTAGGGGGAATGGCATTGTGGGAAATGGTGAGAGGGGTTAAAGGTGCTTGGAAGGCTGAGAGCCCCTGGTCTAGAGTATAAGAACTACAGAGTAGTGACTCTAGTTGACTTCAGTACCTCGTCGAAAACTACAAGTCTGGGCATTTTACTTTAAACCAATCTTCGAAACATTCATTACTAAGGTGTTATTGATTTAACATTGCAAGTTCAAAAATATACATATTCTAGCAAAGGAAAAAGAGCTAGTATTTCTAACGCTATCATGTACGCATCTAAAATTAAAGAAAAATATTTATGAAACCAGTTAAAATGTTAATTATTTTAACCAATTTCATTTCTTTTTAAATAACCTCTTAATACGTAGTTAATCTAAAAACTCATCGTTAAATTGAAAAAAAAAAAAGCAAATGGAATTTGTGCTCCTTTACTTTCTTTTTACAATTATTGTGAATTTAGTTAGATTTTCATTCAGATTTCAATTTTAATTTTTTTCAAAGGATATTTGTGATTTAAACGCAGTTATTCTACTTCAAATGAAAAAAATTCTAAGTATTTTGAGTTAACTTAGTATTAAGACCAAAAAATAATATCTAGTTAGATCAACACTTACTTTCAAAGTTTCTTAGAAATAAGTTACGAGAGCTCGGTTTTTTCAGACTTCAAACATATAATACAAAATAAACAGTTTCATCGTTTAACTTATTTTTCATGATATCAAAAATATAATTATCCATTGGTTAAAAGACGAAATGTATTAATTTTGAAGATATGGTAATGTGGGGAAAGGCGTAATTCTTTAAATTGACTTCTTCTAGGCAATTAATTGCCTATTATTTACTTTTAACCAAGTCTTTGATCATAGGAATTTTAAATATTGATTAGTACCATTTTAAATAACTTTTGTCTTTGGATACCTGGACACAAGAAAATAAAGGAAATGATAACCAAAAAACCACCTACTGCAGCCTGGAATGATTTTGCACCTCATGGCCCAGGTCTCTCAAGTGATACAACGATGAATGAATGACCAATGAAGAGAAAAAACGTCGCTAGAACAACCGTGTCTAATATACTCTAAAAAGTTCTAACTGAACATAAATATGTTATTTTTTAACAAAAATAAATATTCACATGAAGTATTTAAAAATATGTGTAAACTATCTAACGGGAAGTTGTCTTCTTAACTACCTATTAATCAAGCTGCAATTAATATCATAGAAACAATGCAGACTCAATCTGGAATACAGAAAAACCATCGAGCACCTTCTATATGAATTGGACGACATCGCGTTTAAACAGGTAAAGGTTTTTAACAAATGACTCTAAAACCAAGGTTCTATAGAAAATAATTCTTATAGAATTGAGAATTCACTTCTATAAGAACAATTATGAAGCTCATTAAAGAACTAAAATCTGCAGCTGAATTTAGAAAACGACAAAGGGAAATTGAAGCATAATTGCATACATATAAGCCCAGTGGTGTGGGTACAACCCGATGAGACTCAGACTCTAAGATTATTCTAGATCAATGATTTCAAATTTATTATTCAAACTAATAAAATGGATGCTGCTTCATTAAAAGAAATGAAATGATTAAATTGATTATCTATGAGTTTGATAATGCTATACCAAAGAGTTTTATTTAAGTTTGTTTTAAGCATTATTTTAGAATGCTACACCAGTGAGTTTGATAATGCGTCTACACCAGTACTTCTCAAACGCTGCGCCCTAGAAGGTAAGCCAGGTGCGAACCAAGAAATAATCGAAGATTAAATTTATATTGTAAAACTATGCATCATTTTTATTTATTTTAGAAACACTAATGGTTTTCAAGTTTGATTCAAGTCATCGCTACTTGATATTTTGAACTGGAAGGTAAACTTCTTTATTCTTTAAGCAGTTAAGAATAATACTTTCTCTTTTCCTTTCCTTAGGGATTTAAATCATTTTTTACTGATCTCTCTCCCTAAAAAAAAAACTAGTCCTCTTAATTTTCTATCATATTCTATTTTCAAATTTCAGGACTAAACTTTTTATATTAAAATTAAATGATGCGCCCCAAAGCATTCGTTATTTTATAGGTGCGCTCTGAACGAAAAAAGTTTGAGAACCGCTGGTTTATACGATAACCACATTAAAAAAAAAAACAATACTGAATCCATGTAACTGTTCAAACATTTCACAATAGAAATAAAGTTTATTTTCTGATTACACACGCATTGTTAAAGATAAATATTGTTAAAAAAAAATAAAAACAGTTAATCATAACATAAAATAAATTGAAATTATTTCGTATTAAAAGATTAATTTCGTATATACTAACCTCATAATTAAATATACCATGTATTACTATAGTGACGACCAAGTCAATATAGCAGTAAATGAGTAGACATTGAATTAATAGAGCTTGAAAGTGGCACTTAGGAGGTAAGTGGCATTACAGCCAAGAGCCTAGGTTATAAACGCTAAGTACTTCTAAAAGCGATCCATTTGACAAAGCAAATCAGCTACTGCCATTTATATTATAAATCATACCACAATCTTCAAAATTAACAAATACAAAAATATGGTATATTTTGAGGAATACGAAAGATTAACAGTGTAAATGGGAAGTAGAGTATTTTTCTTGCCAGTTGGAACGTTTCTAGATTTATTTATATATATATATATATATATATATATATATATATATATATATCTGAATTTTGGTACATATATATATATATATATATATCCTAAAATTCAATAAAAAGTTAAATGTTCAAAGCCATTTGAGGTGCTTATTATAAACAAAATGGACAAGAAGTTAAAACTTTGAACTGACAACTTAAGCACTTGTTTCCTTAATCTGTCTAAGAATCTGTACACTGAAACAGTAATCGAAAATAAGTCGAGGGAACTGGCATGAGTGACAACGGGAAGGGTCACTGAGCTTGTCAAATGGACGAACTGTGATTATTCATACGCAGGCTTAGCTTGGTGGAAGCTAAACCCACATAAAGTGCATCACACTTGGTGCAATCCAAATGATAATCGCATTTACGAGAGGTACAAGAAGACTTGTGTGTGATAAATAGGTTGGGTGCGTTTTCTGAGGAAGGAAATAAAGGAAGGAACTGGATTGATGATAGGGCAAGTAAGACAGTCACGACGTCCACATTGAACCATATCACCAGCAGTACTGTGAGGATTCGGAGAAGTGGTACGTGAAAAAATAAATCTGAGGTTAGTAGGCTTGCGGTAGCAAATTCAAAGGTGCCTCTCTGAAGACAGAAAAAATACAGCAAGATGACGAAAGGTTCGGGAAAAACTTGATAATTCTTCCCAAGAGTTGTTTGTAAGCAACAAAAAAATAAGTGGTAATAAGGAAAGCAGAGGTTTCTTAACCTCTAAATTATCATTCTATTAATTTTATGAATTACAATTCAAAATAATTCTAATAAATCATACATTCGTAAGAAGAAATCTGTTTCTAAAGCATTGTTATTCATTTGTGCATGTTCATAACTAAAGATCTAAATATTTGATTATAATATTTATGTAGATTGTTTCAGTTTTTAACCTGAGGATGGTTAGCTGAAATATATTGATATTATGCTAGTTTGTGAAGAAACTATACTATTTAATTTATATAATATATTTTTATTATAATTATAAATATAATTATTTATAATTAGCTAGCAAATTCTTGTGAACCTACGAAATTTTCCTGCTTTCAAATTCAATTTAAAACGTGAATGCTCCTCCAAAGTTATCTTCGCTGCATAAATTCTTATCAAGTTGTCAATTGGCAATACGCTGATTTATAACGTGAGAATTAAGAGGTGAGTAGAAACAACCAGAAATGAAATACAGATTATCTGATTGGAACCGTATGGATAACATTGTGAAAAACAAGTTTGTAGATATTGTCTAGAGATAAAATAAATAAAAAAAATTTGAATTACATTTAGGTCATGTAGTAGTTAACTTAGTATAATAAACGTATAGCTTTATTAATTCTCGAAAAAGTTGCAGTAGTGTTAAAATTTTTAAATCAAAATTAGAAAGAATGATTTCTTAAAATCGGTTAATATTTGTTTATGTTTATAATTTTCTACTAGGATCTACATTGAATTTCAAGAACTGGCATAATGTTTTCAATCCAGTCTGTAATATTGACATCAACGCTTAAATAAAAAAAACGATCCTTAAGGTTTTTTGTCTAGAGAAGACTTCGGGGAATAACGCTACCCAAGGGTAACTACAGCGTAGTACAGTAAGAGCTGCCCCTTAACAATCTAGGCCAAATTATCAACCGCAAGGAGAATTACCCTTTTACCGTGTTTTGTGCTTTGCTCTTCTTATATCTGTTATATATTAAATTTTCACACTACGAAAATTTGTTGTAGAATCGAAGTAACTCTATACTTAACGATCTAAATATATATTGTTGAATATATTTTATATAATTCTTGAATGAATACATAATTTAAAATATATTTAATTGGGTCGTATTAAGAGTACAGTTTTGATAAATTTTGTTTTCATTAACACCGACTCACTAACACCAGAATCCACCAAAACTGTGTTTATTTTAACAAAAATCTCGTTGTTTATGTACATTGTATTTAATGTATTAAAACTTCAATTCTGTCACAATAATAACTAGTTATAGAACTCGTAATTTTGCCTCTATAATAACATTAGCTTAAGATTAGGTTTATTCTCTGGTTTTTAGTGGCTAGGTGACATTTTCTATTTGGGGGCTCCGTTAGTAGTTAGTAATTAATTTATTGGTTGATCACTATCTTCATTCCTTTATGTTTAATTGTTTTTTGTAGATTTTTTTTTTCATTTTTATGTCAGTTCTTTCAATGTTTTATTTTTTTTATGTGTTTACTGTTTAAGAAGTTTGATAGCAAGTTAATAGCAACTAGGTTTATTATTTATATTTAAAAATTCCCTGCCCAATATTCCTGTTACAGTTTCTGTTTCCTGTTAAGAAATTGGGAAGATTTAAGTTTCTGTTGATGTTTGTTGGTGATTAAGAAAGTTTTACTCTGTGCAATAATTTACTTATATATGAGATTAGTACTTTTTTTACTTTTGTCTTGTTAGTGTGTTCTTGAACGTAATTTGTCCTCATTCCTTATGTGTGTTTTTAAATGCCGTTTTTGTTTCACCTTACTTGGAACACATCAGCACCCCCCCCCCCCCCCCCCCCAAGAACCAATAACATCAAAAACCTTAAGAGAACACTCAGAGAGGATGTTCCGTAGAACATCACGAGACTTGGAAACATAAAAAGAGAGAATACTGATCAGCTAATAAATTAACAACAGATTAATGGCACTTACTGACAAGTTCTAGATAAATAGAACTCTAGACCTAACCAACAGCTTCTTAAGATTGGATGTGATCTAAATCTTATTGCAAGGATTCAAAATTACCAATATTATGGTTTATTTATTTATTAGTATTACAGCCATTTTTTTTTTACCAAAATGAAACATGACAAGGAAACAAATTATGCTCTCTTTATAAATTCAAGTATAGAGAATTTATTTTGTTGATCCGATCAAAATTATTAGCATAATCCTCTTTCTGGTTAAAACACGTATAAGTTTGTCAGGTTTGAGGATTAAGTTAATAGAGGGTGAAAATGATTGAATTACCTTGAAGAAAGGGCAGACCAATGTGGAAGAAGCGCGGGATACCATGGAGGTAGAACGGCGGGGCACCAGGCGAGAAGTGCCGGAGGCAAAGGGCGACGGGCGGCGGCGGCCGACTCTGGAGAACCCATCACTGGGCCACCATGGAAGGAAGACGAGCACTCCGGGTCGAGTGGGCTGCCCTCGGCGCCAAGCCGACACGCCTCCTCCACCCTTTAGCCAATGGCGTTCTCAGTCACGCCTCCCACCCCGCCACCCCTGTCCCCTGGAGAGTAATACTTGTGCCTGTGTGGCTAAGAGACTATTGTCGACATCAAGCCCTCTCAACCCCTCCTCTGCCCTCTCCCATTTTCAATAACACCACCCCAACACCTACTACATATACTTCACAAAACTACCCTGCTCCCCAATACTCCACTACAAGATCGACCCTTACTTCTCCCATTTTCAACTCCGTTTTAACTATCAAAAGTCAACTTTGTCCCACTATTTTCCTGCAACGTTCAAACACATAACGATTGTTATCTTCATAATCATAATATAATTTTTCATTTGGCTTGTTCTAGTTAATATTGATAGTATTCTAAACTGATTTCCCCTGGAAATACAATGATTAAGACGTGTATACGTCCGATTCAAATGTCAAACCACTTTGGTGGCTTACGCTTTTGACTGCAAAAAAAAAAGGAAACATTTAAATACACAAACAAAAAATAGTCGTTAATTTGCTCTTCAGCTACTTTTTAATGATAATATAACTACTCTGTCCTAATAAATAATCAACACCGAAAGGTTTTCATTACTATAACGCAGTGCTCTTCATAAAAAGCTGTCTCTCATTAATCAATAATAACACTTAACTGTAGTCATTACGTCAATATCGTGTGGTAGACACACTGCTAGTATGCTGTCTTCGCAATTTACAGAGAAATATTCAATGAAATCAAAATCAAGAAGCTGCTTCTAATGGGGACTCATCTATTATATACAAATCTACCTAATTATTTAACCAGATGTTGTAAGAATCAAGTTATGGCACCCGAATATAGAACCACGTGAATATTCTCCTTTCTCTTGAATAACATATTTTGTCTGTATGTATAACATACATTAGTAGAATTAAAATAACATCTGTTCTTATGATAGTGTTAGTATTTATTTATTTGTGGTGTAGTAAATATTGTTTGGTTTATTAATACTTAAGAATTATATCAACTGTTTTAAATGTTTAACCATCTACTATGTGAAATCAAATAGGTGTAGATGATAAAATTCAGAAGTTCAAAGCTAGCCATGAATTTTGGCAAACAAGTTCGTCGGCATGCTTGTACATAAGATTAATTCATATCAGTCTGCCCACTTTTATCAAACGGTAAAACAAAGTTTTCAATCACATAATGATTTCAACTTCCTGGTAATATTGGGCTAGTATCTAGAATTAATATGAATTTTGTATCATTGTGGGTTTGTATCAAGCAACCAAATGGGTTTGCAAGACAAATCAAGTGTGATCCTTTCACTCTTGACAGTTTAGACCTGACTTGAGGCACTAGGGAATGCTCAAATTACACACCAGGCACTAAGAAGGAAAAAACGTATGTAATCCGATATAGAGAAGGCCTTATAATCAGCACCTTCCAAGATTTACTAATCAGCGCACTCATTACACTCCAGTCAGCCAATTAACAAACTGCTGTCCTCTTTAGTGTCGAGTGGCTTCATCAAGCTAGAGCTCGCCACCTTAGAACTTACAACAAATCTATTGAGTTTTAAACATATTTCATATGCATATAAAATGTCGATAGCGCTTTCTCATTCTTTTTGTTTAACTATATTTAATGTATGGGTAAAATAAATTCTGTATATCTTATTTAAAGAAGTAGAAAATTGATCAAGGATTTTTTACTTCCACGAAGCATGCGATATTTGATGAATCCATTTCAATAATCCTCTTTTAAAAAACCAAATAATATTTACCAGCACAATTGTGATCCAAATGAAAGATAGTCATTTACGAGTGGAGTGTGTAGCGAAAATAGCAAAATTTTATGTTTTCACTATCAAAATTTATTCAGTCATAACATCAAGATTATTGCTCATCGGAGTTATAGTACATACATAAAATGTATTGTAATTATTTCCATTTAACGTTATCAGAAAGTGTGAACATTCACTACTATTTTGTATGGTGGATTAATTTTTGGAAACACACCCCTGATTCCTCAAAGTGGACTGGAGACTGACCCAGTTTCTAACAGGGCATGGGAGATTTGGCCACTATCTCCACCGCCTGAAACTTGTCAACTCTCCAGGGTGTAGCTGTGACGGTAGGTCACCTCAAACAGTTCAACACCTCCTGTTCGACTGCGTTGAGTTAAACTCAGAGAGGAGTAGGATGGAGAGAAAAGTGGTGACTGCCGGAGGTGCGTGGCCCCCGCAGCTTGCAGCTTTGTTGGAGGAGGGCCTAGTCGGTGCCTTCGGGGAAGTGGTTAACAAATATTTTAATTTACTGGGTTGATTATGATAGCCTGTATTATCTGTGTGCTCTGTTGTCATTGTGGTTATTTTGTCGTTGTTTAAGCTGTATTTGCATAGCATGATGGAGATTGTTGTGTAGCATTGAAGATTTTGATGCGTGTGGTGCCTTCGGGTGGAGCATGCTGTTTTCTGACCAAAAAAAAAAAAAAAAAAAAAACCACCCCTGATTCTCGACCCACTCATTTTCTATCTTGCTTGCTTCTTGTAATCTTCCTTTACTAATTATTTCGATAAAACTATCTCTAAAGAAAAATATTTTTTGTTGCCGATTGAAATAAAAGGTGTGATCTATTTTTACTTTTTTCTCAAGCCATAAATTTTTTAGCTTCAATTTATTTACAATTAGTTGAATGTTAGAGTTTACAAGGCTATTTTAAAGAATTTTAAATCCAATGTAAGAATAATAAATGAGTAAACAATTTATCAACAATAAATGAGTAAATCATCACATATACAGAAAATATGATAGACTCAGTATTAAATAAATATAATTTTCTTTGTTTGGCATTTCGATCTCGTATATTCAAATTAGATAAGATGGTTGTTGACAGAATTGTGTTTCAAGTATTTTACTGCTTTTTTTTGTATGGTGGATTCATTTTTGGAAACACCCTCGATTATTGACCCACTCATTTTCAATCTTGCTTGCTTTTTGTAATCTTCCTTTACCAATTATTTCGATAAAGCTACCTCTAACACCCTCAAAACCTTGTCCATATTTCTTATATTTGAAACTTTAAACATGAATATTCATAAATACACTATTAAAACTAAATCAGCTTGGTTGATATAGTTTTTCAACTAGCTTTCAAAGTACTATTACTCAACTATAATATTATAATCATAATGTAATAGAACATTATTCAAAATTATAAGTATAATATATTTCTAATTGCTAAAATAAACAATCCTCATCAGGTCAAAAATAATTTTCAAATTGAAGCCAACAAATCCTTGTAAATTAAAAAAAAAAATTAAACTCCCTATCTTGCAACGTTCCTGATGGTTTGAAACTGCAAAAGACATATAAAACAAGTCCTTGGTGTCAAATTATAACAAAAAATACTAATCGGAAAGATAAAAATAATAGACAGTGAAAATTATCAACAAAGATTAAAAATTACAGAAGCCCAATTTCTTCAAAATAACAAAAGTTATATATAAATATCCAGTTAAGAAATAATGATAAAATATTAAAACATTATAACAATTCAGGGTAGAAAATACACTTCAAGTAACCTCTGAATCCACTTAAGTCACTTAACTACACGCATTCCTTTATACAGTTATTGTTTTTTTTTAAGATCTATTTATGCTGATTAAAAATATCGTAAAGCAGCTAGTATTACCCGAGTTAGATTGTATTTTTATTATATTTTTTTTTCACGAAAGAATGTATGTAGAAATTGAAGACAGCTAATCCATTTTGCCCCTTGAAATCCAGTAATTTTTCCTTTTTTCTTTATCATTTTCAAAATTACATTTTATTTAATATTTTTATACTATAATCTTAGTACATTTTTAAATATGTTCCTCTGACGTATTTTCCTTTCACATATGTATAATCTCTATATTTCCCCGACTCTATGAAATGATTTTGCAGTTAGTCATATAGTCGTGTTCAGTCACCATTCTAAACTTGGCTATCAAAATATCTTTGCGATTCAGCAAACGCAATATAATGATAGCCCTTACTGCAGTAATGTTTCCCTTTCTCGTTGGTACGTCAGCAAAATTTGTTTCAAAATTTATATAATCTATAGTCGACTGTCAGAAAAATATGCATTATCTTGAATATATATATTTTTTAAGGATATAATTTGTGTTTCTAACTCAAACTCTTAAGTATTTCAGTAGATAAAAGAGCTATAATAGGCATCCTGGACAACAAAGATACCGGACTGTATGCTAGGGAAATATTTTTAATGTTTGACCGGGTTATATCAAGATATCGGTGACAAGAAGTCAATGCCGAAAAACTAAAACACTGTTTTTGAACTCAACTACTTTCTTGAGTTTTTAAGAACAATCTTCCTGAGGCCTATTGCTAGAGTTGTAACGAATTAACGTAGGTATAAATCATTGTGGAAATTAATCTTGCTTGGGGTGATAATGGAGTGATTATGCGTCTCTAATATCCTTCACGAGGTTACCCTGTTAACCTGCTACGAGTATAAACAGGGACAAACGAAAGAAGAGGAGAAGGTGACCAGGGGCTGTGCCTGACCACCTTTGTTTCACATCCTCTCCTCTTATCCCAGCCCCAATCCAAGGCGTTATGCGATCCCTGCCGAAGGATGGATGATATGGTGGTTACTGTATTACAAATGGAGTCTCAAGGGTACCAGACGACCCCCTTGAGTAAATAGCCTTACTCCGGTATGCGGCGCTCTGCCGGAGCGGACAAAATACCAACTACAGAGCTTCAAAGATTTTCCCCGGTATGATACTAAGGAGAAAGAAGCCCGGAGACCATCTTCCGGAAGCGCAGAGGGTCCTAAAACGCTAACTAGTGGGAGCCAACCCCCCATAAGTGCTCCTAAAGACCCGAAGAAGGAGGACGGAAGTCACTTTCTCCCGAAACACAGGGATCCTGAATGGGCATTATCAATGATAGTTTGTGCAATTCTGCAAAGAAGAGGAAAAAACACCGTTGTACCTGCTGACTGACTGTCAGACAACTTCGCTGAACGGAGGTAGGTGCTTCGGGACACTCAACAAAACCATAGAAAAACTTTTACCGCTGGACCTTCTTCCAGTGCTGAGCTTCTTGGAAGCGTTGAAAGTAACTGCTGGGGTGCTTTAGTACAGAAGAGGAGGAAGTACAATAGTTTTTAAGACGCAGTGCTATCGTCACCCTCAAGTAATAATAATAATAATAATCTTGCTTGCAACCATTAAAATAGGTTAATACACAGTCTTAATATGGGAAATATGTTAGCGGTATGTACACTTTACATGTACTAGTTAGATAGAAGTTAAATGGTATGTACTCATTGTGAAATACAATTTGATACAGTAATGAAAAGTTAGTGTTTATAACAGATAAATATAGCTAAATAACCAATAACTAATTTGTAAAAAATATATAAAATCACATCTGTTTGCTATTTTCCGTGATATTTTGAGACATTTTTGATTACTTCAAAGTGAGATATGTCTTTATTGAGTAATAATAAAGAATACTAGAAAATTAATAATACTTACTGTATTATTATTTGTGTTACTATATACTGTTTCCGAAAAAATTGTCAGTTGGAGTTGATGAGCAGACGTACCATTGTATCCTCTGCAGCAAACTTTGTTACATTGCCAAAATCAGATAGTCAAATATGAACTATCATAGGCAAGCGTTAAATGTGCAATGAATTCATGTCCCTCTTTGTTTTAAGTAACGAAGAACAATGAAGGATTGTCATGTATAGATAAGCCTAATACACTTCTGTTGATCAATATACGATCAACGTCCAAACCACAATATGAAATGAGAAAAAGGACTAAGGATCTTTCAACTGTAACAAGCGGTGTTCATCAGAGTCAATCCCCAACTGTTTACTTTGAAATCTTGTTATTGATCAATATTTTCTTCCTCCAAAGTAGTACCCCTACTTGGAGCGAACTTATCGTAATGTTTTCACATGCTCCATTTGATTGATCAATATATACAACCTGTGTCATTTCCTCCCGATGTTGATTACAAGTACAGAGAACGAAATAGAAGTTGGTTGCACCAAAATGAGTCTAACGTTTAAGTACTCATCAAAGCAAATAAGAAACAAGATGTATTTCAAAATTCATTAATTTTAAAGAAAAAAAATATACATGACCAAAAATATACAGACTACCCCTGCTCCCAGAGGTGCTTATGATTACTAAAAATTTCTTCTACGATTCTCAACTGTACTCTATGATCTACACCTCAGTTCAACAAGTTATTAAGGGTAAAGGATTTAGATTTTATTTCAGCCTGATTCAACGAGAATATAACGAAGGTTGTCTCTAGAAAAGCTGGGGTCCTCATAGCTATAATTTTTTTATAATACTCAATGGCGCAAAAAAGATTAAGATCACTGATTTCCTGAATAGGTCCTTTCCTTGGTCTCCGTAGTGTAAATTCGATGGCCTTAACCCCTGGTTGTTAATATATTTTGATTTTATATGCCTAATTAGTTTAGTTGACGTTTATAACCGTGGATAAAGTCGACAACAAAGAACAAATTTAACGAATATATGGGGACCTGGTCAGCTTAATGGTTAACGACTAAGGTGGTCCGGAGATTGATACCCATTCTGGCTCTCAAATTCACATATCTCGTCATATCTCAGAGAGGACGTCGATGTGAGACAGTCGTTAAAAGTACACACTCTAAAGTTGAGTTAGACAAAATTTAGGACTACCAATGAAGAATCAATTTTCTTTATGTGATATCACAAAGGGTCAATGTTCGGAATATGTGTGTTCCCGAGTCGGACTGCCACTGTAAACTAACCTGACGTATATATGAAGAGCTTTCATTGCAAGTATAATTCTACATAGTCTTCTACAATTTTTACATTTTGGTGCCTACCTCTTGCTCAACGATCACCGGCGTTGAATTTAATATGAATTCCTTAGTACATATTATAACTGGAATGTAGCTGAAGTGAAGGAATAAGGTGAAGTAAATGTTTGTTTTCAGTTCGACTAAGGCGACCTAATTGGGTGGAGGTGACGGGGGCCGCATGACATGTTGGGTGGACTCCGCCTCTCCCACGGCCTCATCAAACTGACTCACTTCCGCTCCCTAATGTATTTCAAAACTAGATATCCCAACTGAGAAGCATCAAAAAACTTTCTCCACACCACTCTCCATCAGTGTGCAAGACTGATGCAACTGAAACTTGTTTTCCGTCTTCTGACAGAATTCAGGAAATAGTATACTGTTTCCATCAATTAGGTTTCATATGTAATATACTGAGCCCTGCTTGAAACCAATACTGAACATCCGACTAAAAAAAAGTCAGTTGTTTACTAAAACTACAATGATGATGATTTCAGGTTACCTGCTCTAACTATATGTACCTAACTATAACCCAAATATGAAATACCCTTCTATAATTTAACACAACATGAACAGCTGTCCTGATTGACACAATGTGCATCAATCCACTCAATTATATAATACATTTAATAATACTGCTCTTCCAGCTTCCATTGAAGATAATTTCATTCAACCAGATTCAAATTCAAACGATTCGCAATGGTAAGTTCCATGGTGTGCAACAGATCCAACAGTTTTTCAAAAAAATAAATAATTTTGAAGTCAACGGTTTCTAATTGTATGTACTCTTTATAAACATTGTATATACAACATTCTATTTTTTTTTAAAAAAATAGTAAATGAAAGATTAAATTAGCGCAAGGCACAGAATACAGGAAAGGGAGAAAATTTTGATTCATTCATAAAGTAGTATTAAAAGAGCTTTTTAATGTCAAACTCAAAGAATTGAATAACTTTTGACAAAACATTGTGAAGCCTCAAGAAAGAATACTTTCTAGGAATATTGCTAGTTTCTACATGAAAATATTAAAATATAAGTTTTCAAAAAAAATCATTTAACACATATCAACAGATAAAATGAAGCAACGTATAGCATACTTATTATTAACATTTCTTTAACATTTTAGGAATAACATTATTTTAGTTTTCACAAATAATAGAACTACAAATTAATATATATATACATATATAAACTTTAACACATAAGAAAGAACACAGAAAGTCACTACAGAACTCACTTGGATATTTCGACATCCGTCGTCATCGGGAAGAAGTGCGAAGTACTCGGATTGAGAAGCAAACTGCTACTGATATATATATATATATATATATATATATATAAAGATTTTACATAAACACAATCAACAATCAAAACCCAGTTGGGTTTTTGACTCTCACGAAGACCGCTTGTTACGGTTGAAAGATCTTAGTCTTGTTTTCCCATTCTCTTATTGTGGTTTGATCATATATACATACAAAGTATTATGGAACAAAATATCACAAGAAACACGTAAAATAAAAATCTAAATAAAAAGTCTAAACCATAGTAAGGAAATCAGAAAAATTACTAAGATTTTTCAATTAAAACAAGTGGTCTTCGTCAGAGTTCTACTGATACTGGAGAAGACCACTGATTTTAGTTGAAAGATTTCAGTAATTTTTCTATTTTCCTTCTGTGGTTTATATGTTGATTTTTATTTCACATGTTTATTGTGATATTTTGTTCTATAATACATTGTGTATATAAAAAATATATATAACATTGTATATATAATCTTTAATACTTCTCTAATTTGTGAAAAATGCAATAATATAATTCGTAAGATGGTAAAGAAATGTTAATAATATCTATGTTATGTGTTGCTTCATTTTTTGTCCTGATATATGTTTAATTTATTATATTTTATTGGACTGAATTCATTTACTTGAATGTCCCTAGTGAAAGTAGCCTTTCCTCCTCTCTTCCTCATTATGATGATGAAACCAAAAATTTCAGACTGAAGGTGTAAAACTATTGCCCGTGAATATTTAGTTTACTTTTTAGAGCTTTAATTTATTGATTGTTATATGATTTCTTATATTTTCCGGTACACTGTAGGCTTATCGAAAATAATTTAAATACAATTTGGTTTTTTTAATTTGGAAGAAAATCTGCTTCTTATTTATTATATAATTTATCATATTAGTTCCAAAGATTTAAAATAAACATGTCTTATTTCATTAATGTACAGCAAATATTTTTCATAATTTGAAAATTAGAATTTAAGTCGATGGAAAAATCTGAAACAAAAACATTAGAGTCGGCAGACGCCTCTTCTCTTCTAAAGTTGTATCTTTTCACTGCACTGCCTAGTAGTTTAAGTGAAAGACAATTTTCAATTGGAATTATTATTTTTATTGAACAAATATATTGCTTTGATAGTATATATATATATATATATATATATATATATATAAAGTAATTTATGGTCTAATTGAGGTCTAATGATTTTAAACTAGTCCTTTTGCCGACGTTTCGACATATATTTATGTCATCTTCAGAGCTACAACATGATTGTTTTGCAATTAGCACTACTATTACTACTATTTGGTTATTTATTAAATTTTAATATGTACAGTAACAGAGAGGAATTTATTGATAAATTTTTCTTTTTTTATATTGACATAAGGATATTGTTATAATTATTGTATTGCTTTTACAGTTATTTCATAAGTATAGAGATCACTATTTGATTACCTTGGAAATCTGTTTATGTTGCAGCATACCTTAAGTTACTACTGTTACATGATTAACACATGCAGGCTTCTATTTGTTTGTTTGAAGGTTTCATTACGGTTATGTTCTCTTTTGCTTTGTTGAATACCCAGTGAATTTTTTATATATTATTTATTTATTTTTTATAATAATTTCTTATTTCACAACTGGGTCTGCCTAATTTTTATGTGTTAGTCCCTATGGCTTTGTTTTCTTGTATTGTGTAAAAATGTTTGTGTAAATTTGGCTAAATTGTTCTATGTCTGTTCTAGAGTTGCAAGTGTTTTGTGTTTGTCCAATGTGTATTATTTCCTTTACTAGTCTCTTTTGGGTTTGTTTTTCTTTTTTCTATTATAAGGGGGTTATGAAAGTCAAAGTTATGTTTTTGTGTGTTGGCATGTTTAGCTAGGGCGCATGTTATTTTTTGTCCTGTAATGTATATATATATATATACATGGTAGTCCCGAATGTTTTGTAATTTCGATTGTTGTTTCGACCCTTTTAATGATTGAATGTAATTTCTTAAATGTCACTCAAAGATTGCCTCCGAGATGAATCTGCGACACTTATAGTGGAGTGGAAATGAAGTGGAGGATATTTGTGCAGCGAAGTGAAGTAGGCCAGCACTCTTGTGATCACTTTAGTGGGAGGGCCACTCGAGAGAGGCGGAGTTGCTTCGTGGTCTAGCCGCCAGGAGTGCCTCTATCGACCTTGCCCCCCTCTGCCACCCTTAATGGTAGGGCTCTAGGGGGGGTGAAGTCCTCCCTTACGTGACACAACCCCATACAAGCCAAGTAATATAAAAAAAAAACTTACCTACTTACCATGCTATCATCTCATACTCAAAAATCAATGGCCCCTTTGAGTCGGTGCTTTAACGCCCTGTTTGCCTGAACCAGTCGATAGTGTGACTATTGTCCTCCCGCTAAGTAAATTTCATTATTCAATAACTCCACCACCAAAGCTCTACCAGTTATATCAAAATATAAAACTAACTTCCTATTAGTAATATATTAGAGATTACTCTAATATAATATATTACTCTAATATGAAACATAGTTTCATTTTTCCATCGGGATCGAATTCTAACGCTAGACTAGTCGCCAATAAACTTCAAATGATTTATCATCCCCTTATAAGGTATCAAACTTTTCAGATGGCAAATTATTCATATTGCGGTTTATTTAAACAGTTGAAGGTGTTGCTTACTTCCAATTCGGCAACTGCTACACATAGATGAGCCACATGTCCGAGGAAACCAACAGCATGTGGTTTCAGTTACCCAAGTAGTAATACGCCCAATGTGTCTCAACTTCGGTATTCTAGTGTGAACTGGTCATATTCTTGTCAACTGGCGCAAAATAATAATAAGAAAAAAAATAAAAAGGAATTTGACTCCTTTCGGTATAACTAAACTTGGGACAGAAATTTACTTGGGACGTAAATCTATTAAATAATTAAATTACCGTTTATATTTTCTTAAAAATTATTTGGATGTCGTATGATAATAATTTTTGTGATATGATGTCAGCACCATGATAATAAACACACGTTTGTTACATTAGTTCATTGTACTGTGCTGTATACATGAAATACAATACATGTAGGATGTCCCTAGAGTACATTGTAGTTCATGCTCTGTGACAGTAGTCATGAAACCAATCATTTCGTGGCACTCATCGTGTTCGAATCTTCATCATCATACTCTGAAACTAGGCAAAATGAAACTTTCTTATGACTGAAAAGTATCATTCATTTTTCCTTAATCATACAAGAAAATACATATATGTTAATGCCTTTTATAACATATAACAAAAAAAACCACCAATTTATACTTTTTCCTTGAAATTGATTTTTCATAAATAAGGGAGATATTTCAGTGGGTACAAAACAGTTGGTAAGTTTCTAAACAGCCACTTATATTTGAATAAATATAGAGATTTGGAATATAAAGAGAACACTGAAAAAAGACTCGAAGAATATTGCAGTGTAAAGACTGTAACTAATATATTTAATTCATGTATTAATGTGAATTCAGATCCCTTTATTTTCCACTAACTCTACAGAATTAGTAATTAGTAAAAAAGCTGAATTTACCAACATTTAAAAAATAATTTTTAATTTCCAAGCACAGGAAAATTTCTGAAGAAATTTAAATATTTCAACTAAAGACTGATTCTTCATTAAAAAATCATAATAAAATCGAACACCGAAATAACTTCTCTAGATTTTTGAAAAATGGCAAATATAAAAGGTACGTTAGTACATTTGGAGGACGTAGATGTTATTTTTTTTTTCAAGAAACAACTGGTTAAAATTATTTTTTTAAAAATTTAGAAAATTAATTTAATAATTTAATTAATAATTGTTTGATATTTCTTGGAATTAACACTAATTTTCACTTTATCATGCGGTCATTATGGATACTTATTGTTTGGTATTAAGTATTGTCTTCATTTGAATTTCGCATAATAAAAACATCATAAATTTTAAATATTAGGATGGGACAGATTATACTGATATTACCTACTAATTTTCGATTATTGTCACCTATCAGATTGTATAATAACGAAGATTACATTTTTGTTGTAATCCAGAAAATGGAAGGAGACACATTTGAAAATATTAATGAAATTGATAATCAATGCAAATGATAATGCGTTTATAAGTGCTAAGTTGAGTGGAGACTATTCAAGATTTTTTATTAAAAAAAGCTAACAAAGTGTTTAGATACTTCATTTTAACTTGAAAACAGTTTTTCAGCCAGTCTAAACAGGCAACTAACAAATTTATTTTAGCATCAAATTGATAAAATAATATACATACATTGATTTATATGATCTCATAAAATAAAATAATAAAAATATTATGATGATTTCAAGTTTATAAACATAAATATGTTTATAAATTTATTTCAAGGCACAAAAAAAGAGGTTCAACTGAACTTAATGGACTAAATACTGCATCAGCCTAAACATCTTGAATGAATAATCGTATTCTGACCTTCACAATACATGTTTTATTTCATGTAAAAATTATATTCACTTATTGTAAGAATTAAAGAATTATACATCCGACACGCGATATAAGAATATCAATGTATAAATATTAAACGTTTTAATGTAAATTAATATTGTGCTTTCTATCAGTAATATCAAATGACGATAAAAATAACTAAACACTCTATATAGACACATATGTAATTTGTAAAATATTATAGAGATAAAATGTGTATCAAGACTTACTGATTAATTTAATATTTTTAGTGTGCATTCATAATAATCAAAATGATTTTTACTATGATAAAGAATCACAATCATAGCAAAAAAATATAAAGTGATGTAGCCTCAACTTTACTCTAACTAAACACTATCAACAAAAAAAAGGTGGATTTATTGTGGATGATGTTAATTAATAGACCTAATGGAGGTTTGAAGGAATGTTAAGTACAATTCAATTTCATGATTGCCAACATGACTTTCTATAACTCAAACTGAAACAATATTATGCGATCACAACGGTGATTTTTCTATTTTTGGACTGGTGTCAAAATTGGCTTTCCCTAACAGTCAAAATCATATGATATATATATATATATATATATATACATATCAATGATCAAACCACAATAAGACATGGGAAAACAAGACTAAGATCTTTCAACCGTAACAAGCGGTCTTCGTCAGAGTCAAAAACCCAACTGAACACTAGATGCAGAAAACATCTGGTGAGGAGTTGAGCAGAGTGGGAGGGAAGAGTGGTATTTTAAAAGGGTGAAAGCACAGGAAAGGACTAATGTCCAGAAAGGGATGTTTGGGGAAACAAAGGAGTACAGTAAGAAAAAGTAAAAAACTATCCGCTAGCTGTCAACCCTCTTTGAAGAGGCTATTGCCCTCGTGACGAAAGTATCAAGTTTGAAGAGACCGTTACTAATGTTTATATATGACTAAGATCTTTCAACCGTAACAAGCGGTCTTCGTCAGAGTCAAAAACCCAACTGAACACTAGATGCAGACTTATTTCTTATTGTGGTTTGATCATTGATTGTTGTTTCATGTGTTTATGTGAAATCTTTTTATATATACATATGTATATGTATGTGTATATGTGTATGTATGATCAAACCGCAATAACAAAATGGGAAAACAAGACTAAGATCTTTCAACCGTAACAAGCGGTCTTCGTCAGAGTCAAAAACCCAACGTGTGTGTGTGTGTGTGTGTGTTTTGTGTTTGTTTGGTGTGTATATGTCTGCCGTCGATATTAGTGACAAACGCATCGGTTAAACCAAACAAAAATAAATCAATTTACAGAGAGAGAGAGGAAATAGACAACAAAAACTCACAAAGTTATTTTGATCACCATAGACAAGAGGAGTGAGGATTTTGAAAGCAAACAAGTACCTTGAGTAGTTACTTGCCTGCCAAGCGGCTCACTTCTCCTCCCTTATAAGGACGGATATCAAAATATGGTAGTAAGTGACACTATTTCTTTTTTATTGATACTCTCGGCATTTATTGATATTATATATATATATATATATATATATATATATATATATATATATATATATTATGGCATACTTGATATGACACATATATGGTAAGGTATACATAACTATCATATAGACAAATGGTATATAATATGTAATTGATTAATATTTTCTTGATGGATATTTTTTAAAGTAACCCCAACGGATACTTTTATTTAAACCAAACAAAAAGCTCCTGTAAAGTGCTTAGATCTGTAGCTTCTACACAAAAATTATAGAGCACACTCTCATAATTTTTATATTAAAAAAAAATACAAAAAATTGTGACCTAGATTTTATTCGTTATTTAGATTTTATTCGTAAATGTTTGGGTCAGTATTGTTTTAAAAAATATGTTTGTCCCTTACCAAATATCTTAAATACTGCTACGTTTTTTTCGAAACAGATAGATTATTTCAAAATGTTCATTAAATATTTTAGTTCACTGTTTCCTGTAATTTCTTAAAATTTTAAACTTACTAGAGTTTTACTCTCTTTAATTATATTATATACATAAGAAATAATTTTAAAATTTGATTTAATTATACACACATGATTATGTATAAAGAAAACATTATTGTTTAGTACTGAGAGTACTATGTAAATAATATTGAGAAATGTTAATAATGTAATATAATTTTATAATATTATATCAAAAAAGTGGGCAAGATACTTTTAAAATTATCTTAACAAGAAAATGGTTTTAAAATATTATTGAATCCTTAGTTTTGTGTTTCAACATCGTTTAAACTAAGTATCTGAAATACTTAGTTATTGTAGATAACATTGCTTTTTTTTTTGCTGATGATGAATTTATATAAAGCTAGGGAAAGTTAAATTACATTTTTTTTTTTTAGGTATTTTAGATCAAATTCAAAGAATACCTAAAAGTACTCAAAATACTTTGAAATTCAAAAAAGCAAAGTTGTTTCTGAAAGTTTTGATTCTATATAGACAGTAAGGAAAGGCAATGTTGAAAGCGGGAGAAGTTGGGTGTCGATGTTTCATGTCCAAGTCAAGAGCAGTAACAAAAAAAAAAGCTAAGTTGTTTTGGAGAAGTTGAAGATAGTATTCGTGCCTGAGCACGGCTCTTCGCTGAACCGTTCTCACTTTGTCTCTATCTCTCTCTGTTACTTGAAGGAATATCAGAGTTGGAGCTGCGTGACTGATATGAAGGGCACGACATGCACTCACAAATCCACTGTCTGATGCAGCTTTGGCCCAGCCATGTCCCAGCCCTTCATAAGTACTACTCTGCTGCTGGCTTTAATTGGCCTCCTGGGAAAGTCAGCAGGTGCTCTCGATGGGCGAACTGTTCCATCGATCGTTCCAACTTGTCCCAACTTGAGCTATCACGCCCAAGAGCTTCCAACTCCAGTAATCACTTATCTCACAAATCTACCCAATAAATTACTCCTTCCTTTTTTGCTTACAATTTATTTTAAACAGTATTACCGGAGCTGTATTTTGCTCATTCTTTAAAGAATATATCTTCATTGTTGGTGCTGAAATATCCTCAGATTAACGTTTGACATGGCATCATGTGCAAAACTTTACGAAGGGAAAAGAAAATAAATCAAACAAAATAATACAAATCCAGACCAGATTTAAACAAACCGAGCGAACTGAGAGTTTTATTATATAAGAGAAATAATATCACAGACAACCTCCCTGATTCTAACAAAATAAATGTAACTAATCAGCATAAGATTTGCAATTATTGTTAGTTTAATATAAAATTTCAATTAATTTACAACACTTGACTTTGTTCCTTCTTCTCTCAGTCATTTTGAAGAATTAGTGAAAAACCTCATACTGCTTATCACATGGGTAAGTCAGGTTAGGTTAGGTTGCAGTGGCAGTCCCCACAAGGGAACACACTTAGGCCGAGCATTGGCCCTTTGTGATACCACACAATGAAGATTGATTCTACAGTGGGAGTCCTAAATTTTGCCTAACTCAAGTGTATTTAGAGTAGGGATCTTTAACGAGTACCTGACATCGTACAGGCTCGGGACCGACAGTTTAACTTCCTTCTCCGAGGGACGACGTGCTCAGATTTATTCACCTCGAGGGCCAGGTGTGGATCGAACCCCAGTCCTATGAGTTCAGAGGCGAGCATGTAACCACTGAGCTAGCCTGACCCCTTTATCATATGGGTAACTGTAAATATTAGTAGTTATTCAAAGGAGGTCATATAAAGAAAATAATTCATCACAGCGGCTTTTGTTAAAAACTGCCTATAATTCATCAAACCGTTTTAATATTTAACATAATTACCTTCGTACTTTTGTTGTTAAATATTTTGCTCTGACTATAATAAATATAATTTGACTGCAATGCAATAGTCATATTTGAAACTTCAAAGTAAAACAGAAAAGAAAAAATGTTAAAAACTATTTCTCAAATGCACAACTATTGTTAAAATAATCTAAATTTATGCATATATGAACTAAATTTACTGCGAGAACACACAGAAAGAGACACAAAAATGATGACGATATTTGAATAGGTCGTCGTTAAGCAGAGAAGCGAGCTGCTAGGATGGTAAATGCGTCCTCTGTGTCAAGTTATTCTATTCATGAATTATTAATTAATTAATTAATAATTAATAATAATACTAACCTCTGTCGTAATGACGAAATGCATGAATTTATTCTATTCAATTGTTTTTGACCTGAATAATTTGTTTTTTAGTAATTTAAAAGAGTTAATTTCGAAAATTTTCTTAAAACGCACTTTTCAAATTACTGCATTTCCAAAACTTCTCATATTTAAAAATTGAAATTTCTGAAAGTTATTATTGCAATGAAATAGTATGAATATATGGGAAATATTTGTTGAATCATAAAACAGTTCAGAAATTATAAATGGTTTATTGTATTACACCATAACTTATTATTTATTATAAGCCGTCATTTTTCATAAAAAAAAAAATAAATGAGACAGAAATTAAAAATGTAGTAAAAGCTAACATACCTTAATTTTATGCGAGTAATTTTAATTAGAATTAAATAATTAAGATTTTCAAGCACTTGTCATATTATGAAAGTCAAGGTTATATTCCTTAATGACACTTTGTAAAAGCAATAAATGAACACTTGTAAAGTCATTGACATTGACACAAAGCACTTCACTGAAACAACTTGACTGAAATAATCTCAAGTTGTCTGTTTAAAAAATCAGCCAAAATCGCAATCACTGAACACTTAGTGCAACCGTTGAAGAATCATAAAAATGCCTTTATTCGCGTAGCTATAATGAAATGTCCATAATAAATACAAGAAAATCATAAATCCTTGAAAATATAAGACTGGGAAAGAAAGGAAATAGAGCAATCTGAAAGGAATCTTTTTTTATAAAAATGTATACTTTATATTTGTTTACATTTAGATGAAAGTTGTCCAGACCAATTCATACCACCTAATAGGAAATCACTTTTTTCTTTTTGATATAAAGTTATCTCATTCATCTTATGAGTAGTGAAACATAAATTTACGTATTAAATACATACCAAAATTTACCAAAAAGAGATGTCAAAAAATAAAATAAATTAAGAGATATATTCAGTAGATAATTGAATTTATCTTATAGTCTCTACTCACAGTCTTATATAGAGACATATACAGTCTCTAACTTCATTGCAAGCGTTATTATGTGGAAAATAGAAGAAAGTCGCAACACGCTGGTAACCATTCAACCGTCGTCATACCGATGAAATTAATTAAAAACACTCTCTAGTTTTTATGCATTAGGTTTCTTGATCGATTTTTTGCGTATTATATCTAATTTATATTTACTTGTTTTATAACAAAATTTCTCATAAAAACATGAAATAACAATCAAGTTCAAACCACAATATGAAATGGGGAAAAAAGACAAAGATCTTTCAACCACAACAAGCGATCTTCGTTAGAGTCAAAAGGGTTTTTGACTCTGATGAAGACCGCTTGTTACGGTTGAACAATCTTAAGTCTTTTTCCCCATTTCATATTGTGGTTTGATAATTACTAGCTCTATATATATATTGAATTAAATATGTAAGATATCACTTAGTTCAATCGACTTGAACAAATAACGATGTGAAGTTTTTTTTTTTAAATTCCCATTTGTAAACGTTTGTCACAATCAATTAAAACTTGTCTTCAAAAGAGAATTACCTTAAATTAATCTTGCCTTTTATAGTAAACTAAACTTAAACTTATTTCAAATCTGAAACGAAAGATTCCAAAAGAATTACAAAGTAATTTTATATATGTAATCACTGTGAAATAGTATATTATTGATAACAATGCTGTTTTCTCAAAGATTTGTTGTACATTAATACTACTTAATTCAAAATAATGTTAATACCAACAGCAATAGTAGCACATAGGAGCCATATTTTGATTTTACTGAAGGAAGAATTTTATTCTTCCTTCTCCCAGACCACTTAATGGCTTCTGAGGAAGCCTTCATATGGTTATTGGGTACCAGAAATTCCCCCGGTCTGAACTTAATCATACATCTTCCTTATTTTTTATAATTAATTATTCTTTATTTTATTTTTTATTACATTTGTTAGTTTATTTTATTATGTTAAGTATTTTTTTGTTTCATTATGCTTTCTTTTTTTACTCATTTTCTTTAATTTTAATGTAAATTTAGGTTTTTCCATACTTCAGCACCCTAGAGTTTAGTTTTTACTTTATTTTTTTCTGTTTTATTTTCAATATTTTTCACTTCCAACTTTATTCTTTAATTTTTAATTTATGATTTTATCCTTTCTCTTATGTTCTTTCTTTTCTCTTCTCGTTCACTTAAATGACATAGCTTAAACGCATAGCTTAAACTGGTTCACTGTTAAAGGTGGCTGCACTGCTTGTCACTTTGTGTCAGTCAGTGGACGCATTCACCTATTCACTCCTCAGTACCTCATTCTTTTTCTTTTTCTCCTTCCTGGAGACGGCAAGGCAGCCGTAATGTGATTGATAACCGTTACTGTAAGTCTCTCTTTGTGTTTTTTGTGTTTCTAGTAGTAACTTTAATTATATATATATATATATATTCTTCAATGATTCCTTATCTCAAACACATTGCGTCTCCTACATACCTTCTCTAATTAGAGAATAATAAATAATTAGAAAAGGTATGTAGGAGACACCTTTCCTATATTAAAAGAAGGTCTGGTTCCTAAGTATACTAATATATATATATATATATATATATATAGTTACAAACTCAAATTTTCGGATGATCCGTCTTCAGAAGACCTGAAAAAAACCTGCCGGTTGTCGGGACAGTTTCCTGCCGTTGTGTTTCCGGCGTGCTTGGTCGCCCTTTCTATTTTCTCCTCAAGACGGATCATCCGAAAACTTGAGTTTGTAAGTGTGTCTCTTTCTTTCTGTGTTGCTTTTCTTCGTTTTTGAGCTAATTTGCGTCCAGTTTAGATCTTTTTTTTCGAATTTTGATTGAAATATATATTATGTATTCACTTTTTTGTTGAAAATACGATCCGAAACGGACAAATATCGTTCAATGTAAAAAAAGAAACATAGAGAAATTAGAGACACTTATAGTCTCTAACTTTTGGTTTGAACTGTCTTCAGGAGAGATAAGAGAGGGAAACCAACCACCCTGTTCAGAGACGGTTGGAGACTCAGAGAGGTTGGTCTCTGAACCAGTGCGCTTGGTTTTCCTCTCTTATCTCTCCTGAAGAAGGTTCAAACCGAAAGTAAATTGATTGGTCAAATGCGCGACATAGCGTCGTGGTGCCCGCCTCCGCGAGGTCCACCTTGGACACTCTCAAGTTTGTGGCTAACCTGTGGGTGACAAAAGGGCAACACGGAAAAAATCGTCGGCCTGATTTATTGGTGCTATGGCTGGAAAGCTAAAGTACACAGCGATGAAAACAGGTTCAAACCGAAAATTAGAGACTGTAAATGTGTGCTTTTAATTTCTCTATGTTTCTTTTTCTACATTGACCTATATATATATAAACTTTAACACATAGGAAAGAAGACAGAAAGTCACTACAGAACTCATTTCGACAATTCGTCATCCGTCGTTATCGGGAAGAAGTTCGAAGTACTCGCGTTGAGAAGCAAACTGCTACTGGATTCCAGAGTAACTCGTGGAACCACCGCAATGCTGCCCCCCCCCCCCCCCCCCCAGCGGAGGAGAGGAAAAATAGAAATCCCTCCAATATTTTATTTATAAAACCAGATAAAACATATATAATACGAAATAATAATGAAGACAACAATAAGAATGCAAATGCAATTAAAAAAGAAAAAGTATAAACAATGAGGGGAAAAAAATAATAGTTATAATAATAATTAACGGTAGAGGTTAAGACCAGGAGGAGGATATATATATATATATATATTCTGAGATTTAGGGAGGAAAAGAGAGAGTTTGAGACAGAGTGAGGGAGAGAGAGAGAGAGAGAGAGATAAGATAATGGGAGAATGTCTGACAGCCAGTTAGTAATTGTGTAAATAATCGAATCAAATCAGTGATCGGCAGAAGTGTTAATAAATATATTGATATTAGTCCTTTCCAGGTAGATTGTACCGTCAGGTGGGTCCTGAATGACACAATCGAGTATTTCATTTTTTTCGTTTCACCTCGTTTCGGAATTTGTTCCTCTTGAGGTTTAACAGATAAGATGGTTCCAGTTTTACATTAATAGAGTAATTAGTAGTTTTAACTAATAGAGTATTCTAATTTTTACTTAATGGCCAAAAAAATCTGTGAAAAGATTGATAGCATTGGAGGATCATCAATCTCCAATAATCAATAATTATGGTTCAGATATATTGATAAATTTCTATAATAAGATTTCTATATTCAATGAAGCAGAAATTAAGAATAATTTAAATAAAAACTGACCAGTAATAATGTACTCCTAATGTATGTGCACATTAGGAAATTTACATGAATATATTTTGAGAAGAAAACTTGTCCACTACAAATATTTGTAATAGTTCTTGTGATTATAGTTCTTATAATATTTTATAGGAGTAGGAGCTTTGTATTTCTTATGATTACTTTTATAAATTTTCAATAATAAATATATATATACATATATATATAGTTGAAATTTGCAGCAGCTTCTGCACTCTCTAGCTTTACGCTGGTGGCCTCGATCCTACGGGCGATTCTTCTTTCCTCTGGCTGCAGTTGCCATAACATCTGTCCTAGAGACATCGTTGATATTCAAACTATTTTCCGAGCTTTCGACCATAGAAACATTGGTCATCATCAGGTATTTTTTTTTGTCAGTACATATGTCGATTTGCCGATTTTAGCTTATGGTGAGGAGAAATTCTCCAATAATCCAAGCCATGGTTTTACATCTATGAGCAAGGGAGAACGTCGGGCCACCCATCGCACGAAGGATCGAATCCACCAGCGCAAAGCTAGTGAGTGCAGAAGCTCACATTTCAACCACATATGTTTAAGAGAAGACCTGCTGCCAACGTATTCTAATATATATATATATATATATACATAATAGTTTTTATTTTAGTATATGATATAGGTTGTGCATCAAGAAAAATATTTTATATTTAAAATTTTTATAAAGGTGATATATAATAGGATTGGTTTATAATCAATTTGAAATCACTGAGTCAACAATGCGTCGAATCTAATCTCGTATCCTTCAGCTTTAGCTTTTGTAACTATGCTCGAGGCCGAATGACAGGTGACCTCCCTTCAAAAGTTGCACTTTCAATTATAAAAACTACTAATATTTTTGCTATTCACTACTGAAATTTAATATTACAGAGATTTCATATGTCTGCTCTACTGTTATAATTTGTTAATATTTATTGAGTTGAAATTTAATTTCTGCAAAATGTTACCTAATTTCATTTTTATTGGACTGTTTTTTAATTTACATAGATATTTTCATATTCTTATCAATTTAATCACAACTATAACATTAATTTGTTGTTAAAGGAATTTTCAATTACTATATATTAATATGGAATTAACTGATTAAATGGCTGTCCTTTCTTATACTAACGATATCAAGAAAGCATCTAAAAAATTGTATTTATAAAAAAATTGGCATATTAAGTTTAACTGTATTTTCAAATTAAGTAGCTATTTTATTTAACTATCAACAATAGTTAAATATTATTCGTCAATATTATTCGTCTAGTGTTTGGATGGTTAGATTTAGTATTCTGGTACATGTTTTGGGCCACAGTACACTTGTATTGTTTTTAAAATCAAAAATCTCGATTTAACGACATTTGGTGCCAGGCACCATAATATTTAATCTATTTAAACAGAAAAACTGGCTGGTTTTATGTTAACCATTGAATCATTGACAAATTGAGTTAGGTAAAATTGGATAATTTGCTTCAGTACTCCTTGACAATAAAGCCACGCTAGTGTGTTGCACTACAGGGGCTGGATAACACTCGCACTATCTATTATTAGATGTATACCACTGGTAGACATGACTCTGTCGTATTACTATCTCTTACCTATAATTCTATGATTACTATGATAACTTAACTATGATTTTCCTGTTGAATGATATTAGTGACTTGAATAATATTTTTCTAGTTTAGTGAATACTATGTTTATTGTTTGCTTGTTTATTCCTCTACCAGTCATCAGGTGTAGTGTCAAAGTTCTGAACATCTTCGTTTGTTCATCACCAGGATCTGTTACTCATGTGTACTGATATACCAGATAACATCCCTTAAGTTCAAGTACGCACCTTTTTGTGTCATTTATTATAAGTAGGTTACTAGTTCTCTTATTTGTATATTACAAGACCTGTGGAGTCGTTCCAGGCTTAGATTAACCATTATGCATGTAGGCAAAATAGGCCATCGGGGAACAAAAGACCGCACCACCATTTTTAATTCCATTTTTTCTTTTAAGGAAAATTCACGAATTGCTGAATAGTGGAATGATTGGAATAGTGGAAGTATATATCGTGCACTTGGTCTGTCTAACCGAGAAAAGATTTCGTCTTTTATGATGAAATTTTTCCCCTGTGTATCATCGTTAGAAGGATAATGTATGCATATTGTAATTAATGTATTTAAAACCTATCAGTTGTTTTACAATACTTCCCTATCAAAAAATTTTCCATTAAAAAGACAAGCCTGTATAAACACTCCCTTCATATTGATTTGATCACCTGTTTTCTACCCAACTGCTGAAATAAATAGAAAATTTATAACTTAATGATAGTTGTGGTTGTTGGTATAATTAATTACTAATTTTTTGATACCTGAGATTAATGTTTTTTAAAACTAAGTTATCACTGCGTTTAGTAGTTGCTAAAAATTGTTCAAATTAAGAGATATATATTGGAGTTTAAACGCATCAATCCCTATCTTTGTTAAATTCTTTACGTATTTTCTTTCTTACTACTCAGACCTCAAGATGAAACGCGTTGCGTAAACTGCTGCACAAAAAAGGGAAAACTAGCAGAACAGAATGAACAAAATATGTCATTACTTACAGACAACTTCAATAATCTACTAATCATTTTTTCCCAGGGAAACAACTTGACCCTTATACAGATCGAAAGTACTGTCTGATAAAAATACATTACATTATTATAAACTTTCGACATACCTCATAACTTGTTGATGAAGTCGTCCGATTGGTTTTGCATAGGTTGCATCAACATTTTACGAGCTTTCTCGAAAGTGTATAATAATATATCCATTAACCTCTGTCGTACTAACAATATGCATGTCAAAAAGATATGTCCACAAGTTTTTGCTTAACAGTAGATCTTTATTTACTTGAAGTTCATAACACATGGTGACATTGACGACAATTATCAGAACGTTTACAAGATAGTGCTAAGGATGTTGAAATGATACCTGAAAATGAATTTTTTAATGATACCAATCAATCAGCAGGATATGAAGAAGTGAAAAAAAAAACTACAGATCTATGGCAATAAGTCCCTTTGGAAAATCATTGCTTGTGAAAAACCAACGAGATAATGTTTGCAAAACTTTTCTATGGCGCAATGGCAAGTGGTGAGCAGTTCGAAAGGGAATGGCTATTGTAATCACCTATTAAAAAAACAACTCACAGCTTTGATTTCGCACAAACAGGAAAACAGTGTTCTCATAATGACTCTGAAGTAACATATTTAACATATAGAGCAAGCTTTGATTTACTATAAAAATTAGAAAAACAAATTAATGAATATTTTTTAGGAGTGAAATCACTCCTATTTGTAAACTAGCAGAACGTGTTATGGCTTTTAGAGTGAGAAATGCCAAATCTGCAACTTTGCAATATTGACATTTCAAACTGTTATAACTATAATAGTGCTCTATGTCACAAACAATATACATGTATACACAAATTATTATGGTTAATGGAGTGGACCACTGGGTCTGAAATATTTTAGTAGCACACTTGGAAATAAGGAAATTGCAGGAAATAAACCTATCTTACTTATCTAAAACTGTCTATAAAGAACTTATTGAATAGATCAAAAAGTTCACATGCTCATTATGAATGAAGTAATCTGCTACTCATTGCAGTTTGTAGGTACACTTAAGCTAAGTTTTAAGTACTGTACTGCGATACTTAAAATATAGAGAGCCTACCGAGAGGGGTTTAGCCTTCTTAGAGCTAATGACTGACACTAGTGAAGATATACCTAGCAAATGTTTCAATATTTATGTTAAGTTTGCAACCTTACTTTTTACAAAGTTAGTCTTACTATAACACGGCTACATGTGGGGTGTTATTAAAGCATGCTGCAACAAACTTTAAGGCTAAAATGAGTTTGCCATATTTTTATTCCCTGAGTCACCGATTCTATATCTTGGTAGGAAGAAATACTATTGCCTGTTGTCCAAAGCAGTCAAGTTCTTCTTGATAGTCCAAATGATTTATACTATTTTCTCAGGTCAACAAACAAATTAGAAATCCTCAAAGGGTTTTTATGGATACAAAGATGTTAAAATCCATTTCTGATACCAAATGAAGTATAAAATGCGTTGGAATTGAAGCCAACCTAAAGTCTCTTCCTCAGATTTTAGAAACATCAGAATGCCGAACAAGATAACAATTGTCAAAAGGGGAAAACCAGATGTGAAACACAAAACTGTGCAAATAAGATATAGAGATATACTTTGCTTTTATGCTTATCTTTCAGGAAGGAACTAGCAACATTGTCATAGAGTCTGCTAATTACTACAAATTGAACACGTAAACTTGAAAAAGGATGTTCCTCATTTTATGAAAGATTAATTTTGTTTTAAATATTTAAAGACATACATTTCTTCTCCTTGATTCTGCTTCCTGAATTTGAAAAGCTCTGTTTCAATAGAGTTTTCTTAAATGTTGATATATTTTTGTACTTTTATGCACGTTTATAAACAAAAATATTTATATTATTAAATTATATGATAATTTATGAATATATTTTATAACATTAGCCATTTATAAGAGGATTCTTTATATGAAGGAATCACTATGAAATATAAGAGTTGAAGAAGAATTTTGGAAATTTCACAGCACTAGTAACTAGAACATGTGTTTGCAAGTCGAAATAACTTTTTTTTAAATTCGTCGGTACATACCCATATTTGAACTCATCCTCCGGCACGTAGGTCGCGTACTCGGGAGGCATAAGGTGCCAAGCCTGCTCGTAGGCGGCGGCTGCCTCGACTTCCTGCTCGTATCCCTGGTACATGGTACGTGACCGCTTAGCCTCACACTGACCACAAGGCTTGTCCACGAGATAACCCACCTTATCTCGCTTATCTCTCCTACACCTCATCCCCCACCTGGTCTTATCTTCTGTCCACCTTTGCTCTGCATATAGGTGTAAAAATGTTATTTTTCACTTAAGAGCTTTAATTGTTCCAACCACAAAAATCAATAAATTAGTTAAGGTTATTGCCATTAATGACATATTAAATGGATTATTTTTATTTATTAACTACCTTTTACGAACAAATCTAAAATAATTGTTTTTCTACCAATCAAAAATGTTTTTTTTCCTGATTTGGCCAACCACCAAATCAGGGAGTTCATTTATCTCTTGTTCCCTTATATAGATTACAGGTATTCAATAGCAAATTATAATAATAACAACAATTGTAATACAATATAGATATTAATTGTCAAATAATTAGATT
Source organism: Hermatobates lingyangjiaoensis (assembly GCA_026182355.1). Classification (NCBI taxonomy): domain Eukaryota; kingdom Metazoa; phylum Arthropoda; class Insecta; order Hemiptera; family Hermatobatidae; genus Hermatobates; species Hermatobates lingyangjiaoensis. The sequence continues at coordinate 1,422,734 of JAPFBL010001930.1, read as the reverse complement.
TATAAAAATAGAGTACAAAAAGTACATTTGATGCTTACGATTATTATTATTAATTATGACAATTATATTATTGATATTCTTATAATTACTCTTTTAGGTCTTATAAATACACATAATTATACATAATTACACTTTAGGGTTATTTTACAATTTTCTATATCTATGGTATTTATGATTTTTAAAAATCTACCAGTTTCATAAGCAATCATTTTCCACTCAGTCATTGGCCACTTTCCGACTTGTATAATCATTTCTTTTTTGAACGTGGACCTTTCTTTTCATGGATTGGGCATTTATACAAAATATGAAGCCAGTTTTGGAAATTTGTTCCACATTGACAAGTTAGTTGGTCAATGATTTTGATAGTCAGTTTGATCAAGATAAGCTTTACTTTTTCCGTGGTCAGTTAGAGGTATAGTGGTTTTATATGTATGTTGTATCGGTTTTTTTCATTCTTTGGTTCTTTCTTGATTCAAGCTTGGAGGTAGAAGCTTTATTTGTATTGTCCCCTCAGGTTTTCAAATATTTGGTAGTTTTTAGTTCTTAATAACAGTTTTACATACGTTTTTGGAATTGTTTCGTATGAGATAATTGTTCCCTCCTCTTCACCAGCTAGCTCTCTTTGCTTTTACATCTTCCAGTTCATTGCCGTGGATACGGTTATGCACTTGTCGTGGTTAACATGTGCATAATTGTCGTGGGTTAACACAACAAACTGATGTTGTGTTATATTAGAACTAGGTAAAACCGTCATCCTCGTAAGATGATCATGGAGTTGGAGTGCTTTCGGACGTTGTCCATATTCGATCGCAACAAACCAGGAAGATGGACAACGTCCGAAAAGCGCTCCAACTCCATGATCATCTTACCAGGTATGACGGTTTTATCTATTTCTAATATAAATCATACTAACCTCAGTGGTATTAACAATATGCATGATTTTGTGTTTTTGAATACTTCAAAGTTTTCTTAACATCATTCTAATTTTTTCAACCAATCGATTAATATTTGAGATTTTTTATTTTTGGTATACTTATTTGATATCTGTGTAAATATTAGTAGTCTTTTCATTTTGAATATTCTCTTGGAGCCATTGTACTGCATTGGTTAGTGACAGTAATTCTGCTTGGTTGTTACTGCACAAGGGTGCCGGTCTCTGTTTTCTACTTGTATAAAAGGATTCCTTCTTAATTACCATAAATGCACATCCTAATTTATCTTCTATTTTACTCCCATCTGTGAGTATATCAATGTCAGGGTCCTTGATTTCTTCTTCCACAACATTTCCCACTTCTCCTGGATGAGGCCAGTTTTTATATTCTATAGGAGTTTCTATATTATTAGTTGGATTATAAGTATTTATTATTTTATTAGTTTCATTTGGCCCATAAAATTCAACTTTAAAAACTCATAAAATTCAAATGATCTTATCTCTAAATCTATAGGCACCATACCATGTAACAGTGATAACAGTACAGCGGACTCACAGAAATTGTGCAGTATCCTCGAATAATTCTTGTTCCATTTTTCTTTGTAGCTCTTTCAGTTTATTTGTATTGTGTTGTGTTTTCAACGTTGGGATCCAAACAGGTGATCCATATAACAACAATGGAAGGATTGTACCTTTATAAATTGTCTCCAGTTCCCGTGAGCCTATACCATAGTTCAGCTCAGCCAAACGTGATAGTAAATTTATTAATTGTGAAACTTTCTCCCGTATCTGTTGAATCTGCAACTTCCATGATCATTTTGTATCGAACGATAATCCCAAGATTGTAATTTTCCGACAACTGGAAGTTTTTTTCTTTATAAATATTTATTTATATTTTCACTTTTCCTTTTCCGAGGGACGTCGAGGATTTCCGACATTTCTCGGTTGAATTTTATTTTGGTTTTTCTGTGAACCAATTTCCAATTGAGTTCTTAAATCTATTTCCGATATCGTTTAATTCAATGCTGTATTAGCGAAAATAACAATTGAAATGTCATCTGCAAATGCAAATAATTTGACTCCCGGAACTTTCATTTTTATCAGTGTACCGTACATAATAATCCAAAAACCTGGGCCACTGCAGGACATTACTTTTCCATCATTTGTGTACATTTCCTTGAATTTGGACAAATGTAATTGTTTGGTTCTTAAAGAATTCTTCAGTTGTCATAAACAGGTTTTTTTGGCCACTTGTTTCACACTAATTGAATCAATATTGAGTCCCATGGTGCTTCATCAAAACTCCTGCCGCATCCATTGATATCATTATTGCTTGTTCTTGATTTATTAATTTCTTTTCCGCAGTTTTTTTTATTACCATTAGTTCGTTCGTTGTACTTGTTTGTGGAGTAAACCATACAGTCTTACTAATAAGGATCCATTTTGTCTCATGCAATGAAGTTGTGGGGACAACACTGTGACTTAGGTAACCTGGAGGAACAGCTGATCGAGGTTGAAGAAATGTTGCAATTAATTTGTTATCCGAGTTTTCATTGTGTGTTTTGACAAGTGCTATTAAAACAAAACTGATATAAAAATGTACTTTGTTATTCAATTAACCACGCTCTTCTACCAAAAAGTATTGAATTTATTAATAACTTTTTGAGTAGTTTTCCCATGTGAGGCAATAAGCTAATGGGTCTGAATTTTGAAGTGTCATCTTTATGTTCTTTACCCAGTTTCACTATTAGCAACATTACTGTATGCTTCACCAATTTGGGGAAACAACCTTTTTTAAAACATTCATTATATATTGCTGTAAATCTTAATGGAAACTGCTCAAATACATTCATCAGTATAGTTTTAGTAAATCCTTCTTTTCCTGGTGCTTTTTTCTCTTGGAATTCGGATATTGCGTTTTCAATTTCCTTGGGTTTAAAATTGAGATCATTCCATTGTAATTGAGTGACTATTGTAATTGAAGATTTCTTCTTACATCTGACTATTAGATTACAAATTTTCATCTGTGTTCTTTAGCACACATTTATCCATTCTTACTGAGATTCTTACTGAGAAGGTATAGAGGAAACATCCTCTATACCTTCGGTGATTCTGTCTTCCTCTTTTCCTAGTGTTCTTATGATTGGTGGTTTCTTTATTTTCCCGGACGCTTTTTCTATCCTGTGCTCCAAGGGTTGGTTGTACTTGATTTTAAACAGTACACTTTCCATGAATTCATTTTAGCTTCATTTATTGAAATTTCATTTCATTTTATATTCTTTTTTGAAAGAGTAGTAAGCTAGTTTTTTTTCTTCCCTTAAGTGTGTATTTGAATAAGTTGTCTGACATTCTCTTCTTAGTTTTCATCATGTTTTGCTTTCATCCGTCAGGTCTTTGCTCCACCATGGGTTTCATTTTGTGTAAATTAAATTTTTTCTCATATACTTTGGGTATTGCTTTTTCACAGGTTCTTGTTATATTTTTGTTACAATTTTAACAGATCTATTTATTTCTTGGTTTTTGATTACCTCTAGAAATTGGATGTCTAGCAGCACATCTGTTGTAGTCTCGTCTTATAGATGAAATCTAATTAATATGGAGTCTTTGTTTTCTGGCCTAGAAGAATCTTTTTGAATTCATGTTTTAATGTTTCATTAAAAATACCTAGTCAGCTAGCTTAGTTATGTAACGAGTTCCAATGAAATTAAAATGTTTGTTCGTACATGATACCGTGAACGTCAGTATTTCATGATCTGATAGCCTCTCGTGTTCTTCATTCTCCCAGCCATCTGTAAATGGAAGGATAGAGTGTGAGCAAGACTTCGGTTCTAGATGTTCTAAATGTAGCTTTAGCATCATCTTCATTAAGTTTAAATAGTGATTTGGATTCAATAAAACTTTTCAACATCTCTCCCCTTTGATTAGTAATGCGATTGTACCATGTTGATGATCCAAAATTACTGTCCATGCATATTATTAGATCTGCGATTCCACGTTTTTGGAAAAATTCAATTGCCGTCTCCTGATGTTTCAAGTCAACTTCGATGTATCTTATTTCATCCATACTTTGGATGAAAGTATTATTTACCCCTAATACTTTCTTGTAATGAAAGTAGATCTCAGCACATACTAAAACACCATTTTTATGTTGTGTACACAGGACTGCGTCTATATTGAGATTCGGTAGTACAATAGCAACCCTTTTATTTAAATCTTTAGAATGGAGTATTTTCCATTGGTTTCGAAAAAAATAATTATATGCATGGACAATATCAGACTAAACCTTTATACTACACTGTACATTTTTAGGAATATATCAAAACAGTCTCACACTGTCCACCTGCAAGGGTTATTTGGTAAATAACCCAGCGACTCCAAGACTAATATAAGAGATAAAACGGTTAATCAATTCCTTAATCTAACTTACCCCAACGTCTGTGACACAAAATAATTTGAATGTATATAAAAAATGTACATAAAAATTTTAAAATAAAATATCGCAGAAAATTTTATCAATATAGGTAAATATCTAGTCATGTTTATTAATTCATCAATTTACATCGTTCAATAACCCTAATAACCTTCTATATGTAATCAAATTCCTTATGCAATTAATTTGTTCAATGTAGGATTTAATGAAGCTCTGAATCACCAAGGGTACAAAACAAGGTTTCTCTACAGTAGCTAATGACCTAAAATCATTCATCAGTAAAGTTTTTCGCACTATTGTATTGTTTTAAGTAATGGCATAGTTTAAACATGTAGAATATCTTCCATGGATGTTTAACATTTCATTTAAAATAATCTTTTATTGATATTAAATTTATTGTAGTTACATCTCTCATTAGATTGCTATTCATAGAGTGGAAATATAGCCTTTTCTTTCAAAGTTTCAGCGTCCTGTAGATCACCAATACGATTGAAAGTTCGAACACATGTTATATGCTATATACCATTGGAAAAACTTTCACCAAATGATTTTAGAGAGGTAGATGTTACTTTCCCCTCTAGATGTTCTAAATGTAGCTTTAGCATCATCCTCATTAAGTCTAAATAGCGATTTAGATTCTATAAAACTTTTCAACATCTCTCCTCTGTGATTGGTTGAAACTAGGAAAGTGTATGCATCAGTCAGAAAATTTCCTGTGATATATTTAAAAAAGGCAATATTACCAATTTATACTTAAGTACGTTTATAAATTGCAATAAAGTATTAAGAGAGCATTAAACCCGTAATAAAACTCAGTTCTATATTTGAACATTATATTGCTGATAATGAATTTGGAAATAAAAAAATGAGTTATATCAGTGTTTTCTGTCTTTTTTGTGACTTATAGACTTTCTTTAGATTAATTCAGATATAATAGCAGACATTCTTATTCTGAAGACTGGAAGGGTTGTTATAAAAGTAGGTTCATTGTAAAATCCCGAATTGCACGAATTTTCTCAATTAAACTGAAATTTCTAGCAAAGCTTGCTGTAAAGAAAAATACATTTTATCCGCAAGCGGAGCCTCCTTCACATTTTCCGTGGGCAAATTCTTAATTAAATTCCTAATAATAACTGTAATACTGCGTTAAGAGCTTAAAGAAAGCAATTACTTGTTTCCTCGGAGGTAGATCTGCTCCCGGACTCAACCTCAAAGGTTAATTATTTGTTTAATTATTCTTTGTTATTCCTTTTTTACTTTACTATAAGTAAAGTATAGTGATCGTGAAAAAATTCGATCTCGAGATTTTGACGGAATTGCATGTTTTGAGGTACCAGAAGTCGTTTTATGACGTTTTTACGATGATGTCTGTGTGTGTGTGGGTGGGTGGGTGGGTGAGTGTGTTAGCATTGCTTGTAACCACGCTACGGTCCAGAATCTTTGATGGATCAAGTTGATATTTTACACAAAAATGGGCCTCATAAAGACGAAGATCCCTATTGTTTGGGAAGAATTATGCATGATGGGAAAGTCACTTTTTTTGCCAAAAACCGTTTTTTTTAAAACATTTATTTCTCCTAAACTGATAACCCTAGAGTTTTGAAATTTTGACATTATCTTTGAGGTTACAAACGAAACAAACGAAAAATATATTTAGAATTTTAAAACAACAGGAAATATTTTTTTTCAATAAAATGTAAAAATTTTGACTTATAATTCAATCTCAAACCTTGTGAGAGCGATACAAGCCATACTGTTTGACGGACAAGAATGAAACTATGCCTACAAATAGAACATTATATGGAGAATGAGTTGAGATATTTTTTTCTAAAATTACATTCGCTAAAGGGGCGTTACAGTACGATTTGTGTTTTCAGAAAATGTCTTTTTGACGCTAAACGGCTCGTTAAAAAATAATGAAAATTTTACCAAAAATGGAACAAAAAATTAGCAATTCACAAAAAAAATTCATGAAGTTTCAATTACGGGAAAGAGCAATAACGATATAAAAACTCTTTGTTTATCCTAGACTAAGAGATCACCTGCTATACTTGTCGAATTTTTTGTATTTTTTTACATTGTTTACATTGACTTAGAAATTTTTTGAGCGAATCCACTGAGATAAAATTGATGTTTCTAATGGAAAAATGAAAATATATTATTGACTTATAAGAGATGTACGAGGAATAATATTGTGCAGGTAAATGATAACACTGATTAAAAAAAAAATCGTATATATGTTATTTGACAAAGGAGAAGGAAAATGATCTTATTAAATACTAAGAAGCCATAAAATTCCCAGTATAATAATTCTGTTAAAAACCAAAAATGTAAAAGATAATTCAAAATTGAAATCTTTCGTTTAGAGATTAATAACTGTAATTATCGTACATCTTTAATTAACAAATCACCTTAAAGAAACATTTTCTTCGCTGTTTAAGAAGTTTTTCAGAGAAAAAAAGGGTATTGTACTGTTTCAAATTTGAAAATTTTAGATTAATATTCAATGTAGAAGGATGTCAAGTAAACGATGTAAGAAATCTACTGGCTATTTGAACAATAGCCATGTTCTCTTGTAGGATAATATTTCGTATCAAGAAATGTTCACTTTGGTTTTTCAAAAATGTTATTACTGCTGTAGTTATACTAATGAAATTATTTGCAAATAATAAATTATTTGTGATGTACAAAAATAAGCTTATAAATTGATATGTCCTTCAATCACTATCTGTACTACCTCACGAATGGAATGCTAATAATTATATCCCATTTAGATATTTATGTTATGCTTAAATGATACGTTATGTTTTATATACTCAAGAAATTTGACGTTGAGTTACTTATAGTAAAGTAGAGTGTAGGCCACTCCAGATTTTTTATTTTAACAAAATATATATTATTTTATATATTTATTCGGTCGTACCTTATTTATTTAATATATATTTTTCTTTTTTCATTTTTATATTGGTTTTGTCACCTTTTTGTTCTTGTTTATTTTATTTGTGTACTACTTTATTATTATTTAATTATTTTTTATTGTTAATTGTTTATTAATCTTTCCCTTTGTAATACAGCATGAAGAGCAGAGTGCTTCTAGGTTAGGTTAGGTTAGATTGCATGGGCATCCCACAAGGCAACACACTTAGGCCGAGCATTGGCCATTTGTGATACCACACAATGAAGATTGATTCTACACTGGGAGTCTTAAATTTTGCCTAACTCAAGTGTATTTAGAGTAGGGATCTTTAACGGTTACCTGACATCGTATAGGCTCGGGACCGACAGTTTAACGTCCTTCTCCGAGAGACGACGTGCTCAGATTTATTCACCTACCGCATGAATAAATCGAGGGCCAGGTGGGGATCGAACCCCGGTCCTATCAGTTCAGAGGCGAGCACGTAACCACTGAGCTAACCTGACCCCCCAGAGTGCTTCTAAGGATGCCTCAGTCTTGGTTCACAATAGCATCACACTTCACCCTCTTAATGACGACAGATACCAAAAGTGGAAGTGCAGTTTTTTCTTTTGTTTTTTTTCTGTTTAATTTTATTTTATTTAGTTCGCTGAATTGTTTTCAACCACTAATCGATCATCATTATACTTCAAGAATTATAATTAATATAATTAAAAATTGATTTCACTAAACAAAAAATGAAATGAAAATCGACGTATTAGGCATATAATAAAATTCTGAGTTTGGGCTTGGATCGTTCGACTTGTAAATATTTTCAAGTTTCTTTTTGAGACTTCAACTGGGACTGTTACTGGTGAAAACTTAATTACATTATATAATAAATCCACATATTTACACCTGACTCCCTTTTTTAATTGTATTTTTTTGTGATTTCCTCTAAATATTTATTCTATATAAATATTTAGTCTAAAAGTTCACTTGCTCCCGTTCATCTTCATTTCCCTTTTATATGGTTATAGATTCTGCGTAAATGTTTCTTCATGACCCAGAATAATGAAATAGTTTTAGGCTAATAGATATTAAAAGAAAAAAAAATGTTGAAAAATAAATCATCTGATGCAAAGAAAGTGATATTAGAATCTCAGATTGCTATCATTGTGATGAAGAGGCAGTGAAATTTGAAGGCGAGTATCGGCAAGGGCTATGCTCATCCTTATCGCTGGCTAGTGATAAACTTATCTGCCAACTGATAGCCGGCTTCACCGTCTCTCCAATCAATATGAATTATTACTATGACCTCCCATCATGTAGACAAATAATGCTTGTTAAAACTGACTTAAATGCTTCTAGGATATTTCTGCATCCATATTTCCATTCCTTAACTACATAATGATTGTATGTGTATTTTAGTTCAATTATCTCAATCGGTAGGAGGCAGATTGCAGGTGATCTTGAGAACATGGGGAGCAGTGTGTTGTAGAATTTTGCAGAACAAATAAGAAATTTGCCATTTTGTAATGCTTTCACAGCGTCTTTCCATTGCACGACATTGTGTTAATATATGCCTACTCATTACTATTAATTTTCCTCTGAAAGAAAATATTTTTAAAATAATTATTCTTAGAATATATTGAACAAATTTAAAACCCATTCAACGTACCAAGAATATAATAAAAATTGTAAATTTAAGCTTAGATCTTTGGACTAGTAAATATTTTCATCAAGTTTTTTTTTTGAGACTTCAACTGGGACTGTGACTGGTGGAAAACTTTATTACATTATACAATAAATGTTCATATTTACACCAGACTCTCTTCTTTAATTGCATTTTTTGTGATATATTTAATGGTTATTAAAACCCATTAGATGCTATTCAATTTCAAGAAGATTCATTTTCTTGTAAATTTTCCTAGTCCAGTTTGGTGTAAAAAACCTTTAAAATTATTTTAGTTTAAAAAAAATTGTTTTTGTAAAAATAGTTACGTTTTGGGCATGTTTTCCATCTCTTCAGCGTGCCATAGTCCCTTTGTCTTCGCCGCAAGATAAACCAAAGTGCCATCGCTAATTACAACTTGACGAGTTCTGCATGGATGACATCTAAAATTCTGTCCACTTCTAAATCTGTAATATTATTATGTCAGACTTTACTCTATACAACTTTCAGTCAAATATTTTCTTTTTACTTGCGTAGTAATCTAAGGTCTCAAAATCTCAAAAAAAACTGTAAAATTGAAGTTTTATATTTGAAGTCATGGTAAATTGAATTTCTTATTCAGTGCTGTTCCAGAGACAGAAAGTTTGGTTCATTTGTTATTTGCCACCCATTTCAGTTATGGAAGAAACACATATTACCGGATTAATAGTAATTGTTAAAACTTATTCTTCTTTTTTTAATTCTCGCAAATGACTACTTTAATAAAAACAATAGTCTTATATCTATTAAAATGTTTTTATTTTATGCTTTAGAACTTATCAACAAAATGAAATGGGTTATTGTTGTTTGTTTGTTTTCCAAAGCGTACACTTGTTCCTCACCCAGGACAAGTAGACTTTCTAGGGAGTCGCTGTAAGAGAAGCTGCATCTCTCGGGAGATCACCATTGGGTAAGGTCTATCAAGCACGGTCTCTGCCTGCCCAATGGGTACTTCCTTTTAGGGGGACGACGGAATTCTTATTACAGTGATACCTTGAGATACGATTTTAATTCGTTCTGTAACCATCGTCGTATGTCAAAAAATTCGTATCTCAAAGCAATTTTTCCCTTTAAAACAATGTAATATGTATTAATGCGTTCCAGCGATACTAAATCACTCAAAAAAAACGTTAAATTGCATATAATATAACATTTTTTGTACAAATAAACGAGTAATAACACACATATGGTAAAATAACATATTGATGTATGATAAATGTTAATAAAATCAATAAAAAAGAAAGGAGTTTAAATTTTTATTTAAATTTTTTTCAATTTTTTTTTTTTAGATTTGTTGTATCTAAGAATTAAGGCCCAGATTTTTTTTTGTGAGACCTTCGAAAAGTAACGATCAAGAGAGGTTTGTTTCTGCCTCTTTTTTAAAATGTTACGAAAAAATGTGAGACACGTATCATTAAATAAGGCACTCCCTCTCCCAGTAGACATTTTCTCTGGGTGTCTTTTTTCTACGAAATCAGACACTTCCTGCCTGATGAAATCGTATCTCAAATTTTTCGTCGTATATCGGAGCAAAAAATGGTCGAATATTTCGTGTCGTATCTCAAATAATCGTATGTTAGGGCAATCGTATCTCAAGGTATCACTGTAATATGATGATCAGAACTGACGACATCTGAGATCGACAACCTGTATAACAGTATAGATTTTAAATATAGTTAATGGGTTAGTTCCACTGAGGTTAGTAATATTAGAATTAGTAATAATACAATCCGTCATACCTAGTAAAGTCTCAGAAAAGCTCGACCGGTTTCGGGTCCGCCTGGATCCCATCTTCACAAGAGCACCTAACTGACTGTGTCAGTTCTGAGACTTTACGAGGTATGATGGATTGTATTATTACTAATTCTAGTATAGATTTTGTTTAATTGTGACATAAATAAATTTAAAAAAGTAATCAAACATCTAATATAGTTACTTACCATTATGTTAAGTTTCCTTAACTTCTACTAACTCATTCCTGTGTGATTTAATATCATTGTCATTAATATTATTTATAACTGGTGTTTATTAGTTTAGGATGCATTAATTAATGTTAACATAACAAAAAAGTATTGTAACAGGATTTTGACCAAACTACTCGCAATTTGTAATATATAACATTAGAAGCACACGTAAAAACATGTTCATTATATACCATTAAATGGAAATAAAGAAAAGGAATAAGCGATGTAATCTGGTGCGTTATCAATAAGGTGTGGCTGAGTTTGCATAGTTAACTAAATTCCCAAGCCGTTTACAAAATAATTTTAGAGAGTCTATAAATAAATTGTATATCAATTATAAAGAACTATAAACATTAATTCATATAGATTATTTTAACTTTCTATGGCAAGATAAAATGTAAATATGTAAATGACATGTTTAGTAGTTTAAAACCAATATGAACAAAGAAAATAAGTTTGCTTTGATAAATGAATTACCCGAAAAAGTTGTTGTAATACTTGTAATAAATTACCTACAAATATTATAAATAATTAATTAATTTGATTTTTATTTTTTAAAGAACATTTCATTTTGAATTATGCAAATGCAAGTTCCATTTTTTGGAATTAATTTTCTTAAAATAAAAGTATTTCAATTGATGATTAATTATTGATGATTAGTCTAATTTTTAAAAGAAATTTCATTCTAATAAACTACCTATTTTAAATTATAAAATTTAATAAAATCAGAGTAATCAAATTTGACTAATGACTGAATGCAGAAGTTAATACTTTTATAAAGCCCCTTCAAATAATCCAAAGTTTATCCAAAAAAATATACAAAGTCTACCTAAAAAAAATACGAGATTAATGCAAGACCTCAATCAAAGACAAAAATTGATATGGGGTTTGATATAAAATACGAATTTATTATAATTATTATTATAGAACTACATGCTTCACCATTACATGTATTATAATCTTCACTGGTGCACTATAATCATTAACATAAAATACGATATCATATCTGAATATGCAATATTGCCTCAAAACGATAAGGCACATTCCTACACCATGGGGAGTACACATTTATGTCTGACAAATTTCATTGAGATATGTCAGACAAGGTGACTTTTAGAGTATTAAAATATTTAGACACATACATATTCAGATATCATGCTAAAATGAACAAAAATGACTTTAGAGTAAATCTGTCAAAATCTAAAAAGATATTCTATTTCACTACAATTGCTTTCTACAAGTGAGAATATAGTAGTATGGAGTTTTTTTTTCATGAAACAGAAAATACAGTGAATACGAAACAACATTGTTTCATAGTCCATTCCTATAGATAAATAGATCATTTGTCTTTCATTTTACATATGAAAATTGTTTATACATATATAATATCATTTGCAAAATTACAGCACATTTGTTCACTGAAAATCTAAGGATAAATCTAAGGAAAAAGATATTTATGCAAAAACTTCATGAGTTCTCTTTTTACTTCCTGAAACACAAAAAGACTGCAATTTTTGTATAAATAAATAGGAAAATATATGAATAGATTTACCCCTATATCAAACAATAAGTTTTACTGATAGACCATCATTTGACAATTATCTATTTAATCAATTCTGCCTACATGAATAATAAAGATTCATGAAGTATCAAATAATCAAATCTATTGTAAGCACATTTGGTAAAGACTCACTTAAAGAAAAGTTGAGTTGGAACCATTGAATATTTTTATTTATTAAAATGGAAAAATATTTCAATTATTTTCTACTGTTCAAATAGTCAACACAAATTTGCAGTAGCTTTGTAACTATTGCAATAGCAAATTGGTAAATATGCAGATTCTATTGGTATATATGATTTTATACAGATTAATACAATATGCATGAAATAAACACCATTTATAGATAATAATATAAAAAAAATAAAATTTCATTATTTTTATTACATAAAAATATAGTAGGAATATAATAAAAAAATTACATTGAAAAGAAGCTTTAATGTGGTTTAGTTCGACCACAGTCCGCTACGCTTGGGAGAAGCACTATGCAGACAGCAGAACAAATTATTTCTTCAAATTATTAAATATCTTTACTAATTTTAATAAATAAATATATTATTATAATAATTTTTTTAAGGTAATTTTCTATTTTCTCAATTTATATTAGTATTTTTTAACAGCTTTCAATTATTTTTATTTAATTCAATATTAGTGGTACATATTAATTTCTAATGATAAAATAAATGAGTTTTCTTTTAGCTTTAAATTTATTGTTCCAAGTAATTAGAAGTTATACTAATATAACAACATAGAGTTTGTGGATTAACAAGATTCACGTTATAACTTGGAAGTCAAGCATGCTAACTACTTTACCATGTTCGGATCTCCAATACCATTCTTATATATCATACCGATAATATCAATAGGAAGGAATATGTTAACACCTTTCATAAAGCAAAACACAGAACTTTATAAATCTGGCAAACTGGTTTTGCATTCAAATACTACATTTCAAAATAAACGAGTACTGTGGTGGAATTTTCAGAAAGAAAACCCAATAATAAAATGACTTTTTCAAGAAAAAAACATATCAAGTACAATATTTAGTAAAATATACTCTAATGTGATATTACAATTTTCTTTAATGTCTTTGCTGGTATAAGTCCAGTCATCACATCTATCATTTTGGGATTTTTTAAGTTCGAGTTTTGTGTGAAGTACATTGACTGTGAATCTAATTGAAAGTGAAGATTTGTTTGTTTATTTTGGCCATTCTTAGTGTTCACATTCAACTTAACTATAATTAAATATTATACCGAACTTCTTGATAACTTGAAAAATCAGCTAAAAATTAGAATCCGTTTAGTGCGAAATGTCCAATTCACATGCTTCAATATTACACAAACAATATAATTCATAAACAAAGGAAATCTATAACTGATTTTTTATCAATGGTACAATATATAGATTGATTAGAGCATTTCGTTAGACAAATCCATATTCCATGGAAAGCATCAGAAATTATAAGTTTGTTTGTAATATTGTGACCATTCTTAGATGGCTTATTATTAAACATATTAGTTGAAAAAATATATGACGTATATGGAATAATATTTTATGGGTTCTCCATTTTGAAATAAACAAAAAAAATATTTGGAGTGGCCTAGATTCAACTAAACTATAATTAAATATTATACCAAACTTGGCGGTGAGTTTTTACATATAAGAATTTTATTTTTATACGAGATAAATCTCGCAGGTGTCCATTAGTCCAGGTTGAATATCCAGTTTTTATAGCTTTATTGCTCTTTGCAGTAATTGAAATTTTATGAATTTTTTGTATAAATTGCTAATTTTCTGTTCAATTTTTTGACAAAGTTTCAATTGTCTTTCATGAGCAATTCAGCATGAAAAGAAAATTTATGAAAGCATAAAATGTACCATAACGTCTGATCAAAGAAAAGGGCCTTGTAACTTTGAAAAAAAAAATTCTTCAACTCATCCCAGACTTAATACTCTATTTTTATGTATAAGTTCATTTTGATTTCTCAAACTGTATGGCTTGTATCTTCCTCACAACCTTTCAGATTGAATCATAAGTCAATTTTTTTTATATTTTATTGAAAAAAAAATTTTCAGTTCTTTAAAAAATCTGAGGAATTTTTCAGTTATTGCTTTTGTTTCATTTATGATAATTAATGTCAAAATTTTAAGACTCTAGACTTAGTAGTTTAGAGGAAAAAAAATGTTTAAAAACACATTTTGGCAATAAAGTTACCTTTCCATTATGTATTATTGCTACCAAACAATAGGGCACATCTACACTAAGAGGCCAATTTTTCTGTAAAATATTAATTTAATTCATCAAAGATTATGGACCGTTGCGTCCTTACAAACCTTTAGATAAACACCAACCCACGCACATACACAATACGCTCACATACACAAACAGAGACATCATAAAAAAAAACGTCATAAGAGGACTTTGGTGACCTCAATAGATGTAAATCTGTCAAAAAATCATGAATTTTTTCATGATCATTATACTTTACCTACACTGACTGAAGTAAAATTTACTGATTTTGATCATTTGAATAGGTAAATTTGTTGAAGCACTAGACCCTTTCAAAAAATAAAAATACTGAATTCTGCTTTCAAATTTTCTACTATCTAACCAAATACCAAACTTCATACAATACATGTAATTATTTGATAATTAATTTATAAAATTAGAAACTATTTTAATAGTACAAGCAAGAAAAATGAGACAAGTGGTAATTTGTGTTTGTAATTTTTGTTAATTTGTGTATTTGTAATAGGACAAGAAAAAATGGTTGATTTGTCCTTATTACTGTTAATGTTGTATTAAGTATGGTTAGAGTAAATTGTACTAAGTTTTAAAGCAAACAATATCTCATTAGTATATCCATTCAAAACTTAAAGATGGTATTAAAAATATATTATAATATATATCAGAGCATATTTTATATATATATTATATATATATGAATATATATATAAATATATTAAACTAGAAAGGAAACCACTGAACTCACTACTATATTTATTTCGATGTCCTCGTCTTCAGGAAAAGAAGTGAATCGCTCCAAAGGCTGATAACGACTGACTTGGCGTTCGAACTGAAGCACTCAAACAGTGTAGCCAACTTTCGGAGGAAAGGTAGACAGGGAAGATAAAGAAATAAAAGCCAAATAAAAATTAAAAAAGAAAACATTTAACTAAAATAAAATTAAAAGCTGATAACAACTTAAAAAAAATAAAAAAAAAATAAAATAAAAATAAAAAATAAAAAAAAAATAAAAAAAATCAACGATTGAGGTTAAGCCCAGGAGCCGATCTACCGCCCAGAAGACTAATAAGTGCTTCTTCTGAAGCTCTCAGATTAACTTTCGAATTAGTCTGATCAATCTGCCTCAGGACCTGTACACGGAAACAGTCATTAAAACGAGTCCGTGAGAACTGGCATGAGTAGCAACGGGAAGGTCACTGCGTTTGCCAACGGATGACCTGTGATTATTCATACGCAGGCTTAGCTTGGTGGAAGCCAAACCCACATAAAAAGAATCACACTGGGTGCAATCCAAACGGTAAACGCAGTTACCAGAGGTACAAGAGGTCTTGTGAGAGATAGGGTAGGTGCGTTTACTATGGACAGAGGTAAAGGAAGGAACAGGATTGATGATAGGACAAGTAAGACATCCACGACGTCCACATTGAACCATACCACCAGCAGTTTTTGGAGGCTTAGGAGAAGAGATGTGAGAGAAGATAGATTGAAGATTAGCAGGTTATTGTATATATATATACAATATACACAATATATAGACAATATATATATATAAACATACAATATATATATATATTGTATGTTTTGCTATTGAGGGCTAGGTCAAATAAAAGAAAATAAACTTCTTCCTAGGTCAATGTTTTGATGTATTTGTACATCATCTTCAGGGCTAATTATTAGCCCTGAAATATATATATATATATATATATATATATATATATATATATATATATTTATTATTTAGCCCTAATAATATATACATTTCTGGAATATATGGTGGACACTTTCACATCTCCGTTCTTGTGTTCCTTTTCCTGTTCCTACCTCTCCTGAAGACGGCAAGATAGCCGAAATGATCGAGAATAGTAAGTGTTAGTCTCTCTTTTTTGTTTTCTACTAATAACTTTAATTATATACATAATAACACATATATATGTGAGTACTGTAGAAAGTCACTACACTAGTTACTTCAATATTTCTACATCCGTCGTCATCAGGAAGAAATACGAAGTACTAGCGTTGGGAAGCAAACTGCAACTGCAATTTTTTTTTATTTTTAGAAAAAACGCTCGTTTTCTTCTGCGTTTCTTCTAAATAAAAAAAACAGTATAAACATAAGAATTGAAAATATATATTTAATAGTTTCAGTAAAATAATTTCATAAAATACTAGGTCAATGGAACTCTAGTTGTTCACCATTTGAAAGAATCACTACCTGTAGGACAACTCATTATTTAACATAGATTGGATATAATTAAATATTATATATATTTTACAAAAGATGCTGATCATATTTTACCAGCATTATCTGTTCACAGCCTCGAAGGTAAACTGTTTTTGCATGGAAACAATACAGTGATGTAACTGTAATGCCACTCGTGTGACTAAAACGTCGTTTTAAATTCCTATTCTCAATCAGTTATGTGAACAGCTAGACAAAACAAACAGTGTAATGTTAAGGCTATCCTTGTATCCCGTCTAGCATATAATAATTGAAGTACATTAGTACAAAAAGTGTTCACTAGATGTCAGGCAGCTTTACTTATTAAATTATAATTTTTCCATTTCTTCACATGTGCAGTTATATAAATTAGTTCAAAATAGTAAGTAATTCAATCATTAAACTTAAATTAGTTCATTATCAAAATAATTGATTTTTAAAGTTTATATTCATAGTTTGCTAAACACTATTTTTTATTACCTGTCAATTAGGATTAAAATTATATTAAAGTAATTTAATTTAAACTTAAATTACTAATTTAATTTAAAGGATTCAATTAATAGAAATTAATTTGTACAACCAAATGTTAACAAATAATTTAATTAATTCTACTTTTAGCTGTAATGGTGTTATTCAACTATTCTGAGCAATGGCATACATAAAAAGGATTTTAAACTTGTAACTAAGAAAATCACAAATACATAAGATATAAAATTATTTTTCCTTAAAAAAAATAACAAAAATATTTCAAATAAAATAGGTAAGTAAAAACAGAAAGTGCACATATGAATTGAAAGGATATCTTTAATCGTTTTGGCCAAAAAACTTGTATAATGGCTTAATACTTAAAATTGTAGGGAACTTGTTTTCTCTGTTACAGCCGTAATTTTAAGTTAGACATATGCTATTAAGGCCTTAAGAAAGTCCAAAATAATGAAAATATTTAAAATCTATAAATATTCTTAAAACCCATACACAAATAATGTGTAAATTATATAAAATAACATTTCATACATTTTTGGTTGCTTATATTTTTTTATTAAATAGTGAAATTGTATTTCATTTATTTATGTTGATTAACAAGTAAAACATAAACGCTGAAGAACAAGTTAGTAATATGCTGAGGTGACAAATGCCTGGGTAAGTCAAACGTAAAACAGCAATAAGATCAAATCGATATTACTATTACCAAAATTGAAATTCAAGGTGATAATTCAAATTTCATTAAAAAAAAATTAAAGTGATATAAAAATCTCTTTCTGTCCCATTTTTTAGAGGCAAAAGGAATGAATTATTTGTTTCTGTCATTTGAATTGATATGATATACTAGCTTCTATTAATGTAGATGGTAATCTCTGCTATTAACAAAACAAATAATTCATATTAAATAAAATTTATTAAATTTAGCCGTATATGATACATTTTTTTTTAAACAAAAATATTAGAATATTATAAAGAATTTTCTTTTTAAGTCCCGGAAAGGATGCTCACATTTTTCAATTATAAATTAACTTAGAACAAAAATATAAATATTCAATTGTTATTTGAAATAAAATAACAGAAATTTTACAGTTATGAGTTATAGTTACAGTTTTCAGTTCAATTCTGCAAAGGTCTATTTCATTATATAAGAGTAAATAAATTATATAAGCAATATTACATATTGCTTAAATTTATAATTTAATGGAAAATACCTATGTATTAACATTTAAAAAAAAATTGTTCAGATTTGATACGTGATTCAAGTTTCTAATAGTGATTGGAAACTTTAGGATGTTCTTGATGGCAACTTTTACAATAAAACAATGATATAGTACATCAATAAGATATTACTGATCCGTAAACATTATGGTATTTACTGTAGCAAATTATTTAATTTCATTATTCTGGACTTTCCTGTAGCTTAATAGTATATCCGACACTAACAATCATGGCTGTGATTGGCAAAATCAGTATATCTAATGGTAACATAACTAAAAATCACTTAAAAAAGTTGATTTGATATGATGGACGAGTCATGAATAGGTGTAAAGAAGAAAGATTTACTCATGAAAAGTACTCGGTATGTTGCTGATGGACTGCGAATAGGAAAGCAAGAGAAATACAAAACTACAGTAATATTATGTTTCGAGAAATAATTAAGGAGCCTTACTTAATTAATACTTAATAAAGGAGTTTTACAGTGTACTACATAGTCACATATATGTCATATTCATGTAAGGTAAATTCAGTAGTTTTCCATTTTCAAATATTCTTACTTTTAGATATGATTTTTTTTTTATATATAAACAAATTGAAATGTTACATTGAGATTTTGATTTGAATCTAGAAGACTACATTATTCGAATTGTTTACATATACATATATAAAAAGATTTCACATAAACACGTGAAATGACAATCAATGATCAAACCACAATAAGAAATGGGAAAACGAAACTAAGAACTTTCAACCATAACAGGCGGTCTTCGTCAGAGTCAAAAACCCAACTGACGATTTTTTTCAGTTGGGTTTTTGACTCTGACGAAGACCGCTTGTTACAGTTGAAAGATCTTAGTCTTGTTTTCCCATTTCTTATTGTGGTTTGATCATTGATCATATACATATATTTGTAAATTTTGGTGGCAGTCTTTCTTTAAGACAAGCATTATTGAAAATGACACCAAACTTAGATGATATCTGTCTCCTAACAAGCTTCTTAATATTCCTAAATAACACTCTTATCACTTGTATACACTGTTAAGTATATTTCTTACAGTTGACATGTTTCAAATTCATCTTCAGGACGTCGATAACTTCTTGAGTGAATTCTCTGGTTCATATAGGCAAAGTGAAGATAATGTTGTTGTTCGTCACGTTTACGATAAGCTGATCGTTAATCCTGTGGTGTCAGTTGCCTGGTGGTCTGAGTTACTACGAATCGTCTCTTATTAAATTTAATAGATCAAATATTATAAACATTAGTAACGGTCTCTTCAAACTTGATACTTTCGTTACGAGGGCAATAGCCTCTTCTATAAGGGTTGACAGCTATCGGATAGTTTTTTACTCTTTCTTACTGTACTCCTTTGTTTCCCCAAACATCCCTTTCTGGACATTAGTTCTTTCCTGCGCTTTCACCCTTTTAAAATACCAATCTTCCCTCCCACTCTTCTCAACTCCTCACCAGATGTTTACTTCATCTAGTGTTCAGTTGGGTTTTTGACTCTAACGAAGACCGCTTGTTACGGTTGAAAGATCTTAGTCTTGTTTTCCCATTTCGTATTGTGGTTTGATCATTGATTGTTATTTTACGTGTTTATGTGAAATCTTTTTATACATATATATAACCAAAACTAAAGATTATCGAGACTTGGTTAGTTCTTCAGGTTCAAATTAAACTCTCATTGCCAACATTTCGGTCTTTATTTAAAACCTTTTTAATAGGCAGAAGTATGAATTTTGAAACAGAGAAACTAAGTATTACATTACATATTATTTTACAAAGAAAAATAATATATAGATTTTAAGTTCAGTTCAGTGTCACGTGTTCATTCAGACTACAGTTGTTAAAATCCATATATTATTTTTCTTTGTAAAATAATTTGTAAATTAATACTTAGTTTTTCTGTTTCAAAATTCATACTTCTGTCTATGAAAAAGGTTTTTAAATAAAGACCGAAACATTGGTAATGAGAGCTTAGTTTGAACCTAAAGAACTGACCAAGTCCTGATAAACTTTAGTTTTGTTCCTATTCCACGGTCGATACTTTTATCAATATTTTTAAATATATATATATATGCATGCTTTTAAAAACTAAATATGTGTCTCCGTACACACGCATTTACTAAATAGCAGGGCATAAAATTTTCAAACAAAACTATAAACAGTTGATAATACCACAGAGTTAATGAGATCTATTTCAACTCATTAGTATTCCATCATAACCTGTAGTGTTCCATTGCAAAGCATTCGAGGTGTGATGAAATACGGGTGCAGTAATTACATCAGCCTTTACGATGCCATGTTCAGTATTTCAGCATATACAAGTTTCCCTTCAATAGAAGTATATGTTTGAGTATTACTCCTTAATAACTTTTTTTTAAAAGAAAATAACTTTAATATATATCTGCTTTTTATCTAATTTTAAGTTTTAAGAGTTTTACCTAATTTCTAAATTGTTTTGAATAAGTTCATAAAACAGTGAAACAAGTTTCAAACTTTATAATATAACTTTTTAATTAATTAGTGATCTTTTTTTGATATATATATTTAGATATGGGTCTCCCCGTCGCTTCGCAAGTGTGCCTGGTGTCCCTATATCAACTCTCCAGATGACGGTTCATCCAAAAATTAGAGACAGTAAGTGTGTTTGTTCCTTTGTTCTGTGTCTGCGATTTACCGTGAAACGTTTATATATTTATATATATAATATGTATATTTATATTATATATTATATAATATTACATACGAGTATATATATATATATATATATATATATATATATAAGTAGGCTTCAGCTACTCAAAGGAACTACTTCTGCCTGACGACGAAAATGTTGAAATATCGTAGTGAGTCTTTAGTGTGTGTTTTTATCTGTTTTTCTCTTTCCTAAATGAACTATATGTAATTTATATATTATTATTTATATAATCTAAACAAGTTTTAAGTAATTATAACTTATTATAGGCTTTTAAATACTCTTGACTGTAATATGACCAGGTAGTATCGCTTGTGATTACATGAAGACTCAAGGTCGAGAAGATAACGATCGGAGGTCAGAATTTAGTTTTAACAGATAGTGATCGTTTTATCATTTTACGCATCATTTTTTTTATATAAGAATTTAATGGGCTGATTGAAATGTTCAACAAAGAAATGGTTTGAAATACATGACAGTGTGCAGACCGTGGCTTCGCAGGATTACAGTAATAATAATAGTTATTATCATTATTATTAATGTTTACCCATAGGTTCTTTTTTTTAAAAAATACTGGCGTACGTGTTCTGGTATTTCTGTATTGAACAGCATCTGTACTAAATTTGAAGTGAATTGAAAAATGTTGGAGTTAAAATATCAAATAGAAAGAAATCATAGTCATACAAGGAGATAAAAGATTATCATTGACTTTTGGTTTTTAGACATGAAATTCATGGAACAATTTTTTACAAGTACAATCAATTAATAATATTAATTAAAATCATTTATTTGCTTATCTTTAGGTGAATAAAAGTTAATTCAAAACTTACTGGGCAAGATTAATTGCATCACTAACGAGAGAAGGTAAACAAAGGGGTAAGGCCGAATTTACACTTTCGGTGTTTTGGCGACCCCTTTATGTCGACTGCTTATATGAGATCAGAGAAAAAAATGTTCCGGATAAAAGTTGTTGAGGATATAAATCGACTGTATTTTTTTAGATGTTTTGCCAGTTTATTTAATTTAATTTATTTTTAAAATTATTCATCTCATTATTATTTTATCAGTTCATTACATGTTTATAAAAATTATTATCAGTTGCTTATAACTTCTACAGTTTTAGTAAAAGTCATTGTCTAAAAAGTAATTAGCATAAAACTGTTCAAGAAGTAATTAACGTAACTGCTTTGGTTCATAAGCGTAAAGTTCTTATAGGTAGCACTCTCTGCTAAAGAGATCGAACATAGTTTCATGAAATCGTTTTGATGAACATAACACACTTTTAATTGTGTATAAACTAATATTCAAAACGACCGAAAAATTTGTCATAATATTTACTCATTCTCCTTAAAATTAGATGTTATTTGAGAATTTCTATAAAACAAAGGGACATACGTACAGACAGACACATTATTTTTACGTTTAAAGATCTAGTTTAGAAATAAAAGAGGAGAATGTCCTCATCACTGGATTTGCCATTACTACTGTATTCTGAACATGTACCCCCCCAAATTTACCATAGTTCAAAAGATGGTCCAAAATGAAGATAATTGGTCAAAAGCTGTAAACTTTGTAGAGGCGGTTCTCTGTCATAAGAAGAACGAAAGTGGTGTGAGGCAAGGGCAAGATTGAACGAATGGGGACAGTAAGGTGAATCCTATTCAGGAGGACTGAGGCACCGGCATGAAGTAATGTGCAAACGGTTTGCGTGTCGGGTATTGCCAAGGAAATAGGATGTGGTTTTTTAGTGGTCGGGACCCCCAACCCCACATACCCTAAGCAAGACGTCTTGCTAAGGGATCTGATGAACAGATTTTTCTACATCCTACGACGAAAAAAAAAACAACCCCACATTTAATTATAAACTAACTAAAATCAAACTCAACTATAATTACGTTAGTAAACTGAATGTCATATTACTTATAAATTAAATGTTTATCATTTGAAATATTCCTATTAGCTTTATCATCTAAAGAGAAATATGCAGATGAAATGTTTGATTATATTGATATTTGCAAATAAAATTAAAATATTTGTAATTATTATTCTATTCAGATGGAAGAGTATGTTTGTATTTATTTAAGTTTATGTCATGGCATAGGTATCAGTAACATGAATCATGCAACTCTTTTGCGTCATAGTGTCCTTGGGTTTTTACCGATTATGTTTGATTATTTCCACTATCAATCAGCAATATTATCGCTCTCTCCAATCATTCAAATTCAAGAGCAGTAACTCAACCTTTCTATCTCGCAAAAATAAAGTTTAGTAATCATAGAAAAAACATCTTGGAATTTTTATAGAATTTAGAAAGTCAATGAAATTTAATGTTGCAATAACTATATTCAAAAACAGTTTTCACAGTCGTCATTCCTTTTTTAATTTACAAAAAAAATAGTTCGTGAAATTTTAATTACCATAAAGAGCAATAAAACTATAAAAACTGAATATTCATCCTAAATTAATTGATTAACTGCTATACTTTTCAGATTTGTTTATATATATCTATATTGACTTAGAAATTTTTTCAGTAATCCACTGAAATATGATTGATAATTAGAGGTTAATTGAACAAATTTAAAATGATTTAGTGACTTAGTATGAGAAATAAGAAGAATAAAGTTCTTGGGTGTAAAAAATCAACGCCAATCAAGCATATAATTTCTGATGCCTTCCATGGTATGACAGATTTGTCTAACATGTTGCCTAATTAATTTATATGCTGCATCCTTGAAAAAAAAAGAAACATTCTTCTTGTTTTTATGAATCATATTATCTTTGGGTAATATTGAAGTATGAAGAATTGTCTCTTTCGGTATTTATTACATTATTACAAAACGGATACTATTTTTCCATAGCTCTTATTCTTCAAATTTCAAGAAATTTGGTATTATTTTCACTTATAGTAAAGTTGAGTGTAGACCAATCCAGATTTTTCTTTTTTAATATATGGGTTTTTGCCACAAGTAATTTACAAAAGTAAGATTTAAGATTTTACAAAATATGAATAAAGTACATTGGTTGAAAAGCAGAAAATTTATTTTCCTTTTACAATACTTCACTTGGTGTCGGGATACCTTCAACCGTAGGAAACAGAATGCACAACTACTTATGATTGTGATTAAACTAAAAGTAACTTTTTCTGATTAAGGACAAAATGTAGTAATTCAGACCAAAAATACTTAAGCCAATTTATCAAATATCACTAAACGGGTTTTTATCAGAAGAGTGACAAAAAATACGGAAATTCAAAAGCACTGCTTACAACCTTTTGGGTTCAGCCAATGTCATTGACCTAATCTTAGTGATGAAAACTAAAGATTAAACATTATTTTACCCTTTTTAATTAATTTCTATGTTTAATTAATAAAATTTTCACTTGTTTTAAAAAGTTTATTTTGAATGTTATTACAGTTACTGATTTTTTTTATGGTATGTTCAATAAATAAAATTTTGTCTTATCTGAAGCACTCGTTTGGATTGTCGTGTCGTGTCAATTATCGTATCACTCTTTTGATTTTTACTTAATCGTGTCACTCTTTTAATCACCATTTTAAGAGTGTCACTCATTTGGATTGTCACTCTTTTGATTTTTACTTAATCGTGTCACTCTTTTAATCACCATTTTAAGAGTGTCACTCTTTTGAACGGCTCCCCACCAAACATCAATATCACAAAATGCAAATAACTGAAGTGTAATTTTTAAAAATTTAGCAGCTTGTTATGCTTTGTATTTCATACTATTCATTTGTAATTCAACAGCTTGTTATGCTTTGTATTTCATACTATTCATTTGTAATTCAGCAGCTTGTTTATGATTTGTATTTCATACTATTCATTTGTAATTCAGCAGCTTGTTATGGTTTGTATTTCAT